>CM035844.1:64821912-65005927 GCA_020510985.1 Pholidichthys leucotaenia | reverse complement strand
AGGAAATAAACGTTTCTACAGACATTCTTAAGCTCTATAACCACTGATCGTTTGTGAAGCTGTGTTGACATCAGTGACAGGCTGTGCTGAACGCCAGACCGACTGTTTGAAGCGGTAATTTCCCCACAACAGAGCCATCTGAAACACACACAGCATACATATTTTAGTACCTAACAGCGATAACTTGCAGACATTACAGTGTAGTATGACGTACTTATAGCAAACTAGCATTAACAACATTAGCTTACCGTCATATATGACCTAGTTTGTATCCTCACGTCTTTGGCTCTCCCAGAAGCTGCAGAACTATTCCAGAGTGTTTCATCTCACTGCCTGTACCCTTGTCTGGCGGTCCTTTTTGGCATTTACGGTGAAAAAAGCCAAAGACCGAGGAGTCGCCTTGTACAGCCGCCATGATGCATGTGTTATGTTTTGCTTGGGTCGCATGTTTTACGTCACGGGAGTGTGGCGCCGCCTCGCTGTTATAGAAATCCCACCCACCCCAGCTTAACACGGTTGTAATGGTGACACAACCGAGCCGAACCGTGTCGAAGTGAATCGAGACGTGGCGAGGTGTGCTGGGCTAGTGGAAAAGGGCCATATGTCTCCCAGCAGGTCTGGGAATGCCTTGGTGTCCTCTCTGAAGAGCTGGAGCAGGTGGCTAGGGAGAGGGAAGTCTAGGCTTCTCTGCTTGAACTGCTGCCTCCGCGATCAGGACCTCCGGAAAAACGGTAGAAGATGGATGGATGGATGGATGAATGGATATATATACACAGTGCGGAGGATTGTAGCTACAGTAGATGCAATAAACAGCATAACTGTCTACTTAGTTATCCTACATCAGAATCAGAATCAGTTTCAGAATCAGCTTTATTGGCCAAGTATGCACAACACATACAAGGAATTTGACTTTGGCTAAAAACTTGCTCTTGTTGTTCAGGTGGAGGATTTAAATAAGGATTCAATGACAACAGAGTATGTACAGTAAATTACAGTCTGTCCACGTTTCTATAAAAGGATGCAAATATATGCAGGAATATATGCAGTTATTTACTCAGACTAACCACACTTTGCAGAAATATATGAAAAAAATATACAGTCACACAGTATTTCAATGTGAACTCAGATTCAGTGATATAATGTGAATGATGTAAAAAGCAGTGTGAGAGTTATGTGCAATGTAATAATGGATGAAAAGTCATGAGTACAGCAACAGGTAGGACTAGGTGAATGTTAGGAGTTCATCAGAGTGATGGCTTGAGGAAAGAAACTGTTCCTGTGACGGGTGGTTTTGACCTTCAGTGATCTGTAACGACGACCAGAAGATAGAAGTTCAATGTTCAAGTTCATACATATTGTCACCCTCCATAGTGACTGATATTGTCCTAGTTGTATACTGGAGGGGACCATTTGTGTAAGTCTGTTGCATCTTTTGCATTCAGTACTATTAGGTTGTCACGTTTTTTTCTTTTTCTTTGCTATCTCTGCGAGCAGCCCTGCTTAGGTTATAAAGTCTGACAGTGACAACATGAAACACTGGGGAGCCTTGTGAGTGGTGGTGGTGGTGGGGGTCATACTCAGGAGAAGAACTGTGAGGGTTCTTGCAGGTTTAACTGTTCATATTTATCTATACCAAAATCCCAGAATGATTTGTTCTCTTGAAGAGTTCATGATTAAGGAAACATGCACCAACAACACATTTATAACATTTATGGCAACAGTCCACGCACAGTTTCAGAAATGTCTTCGATCCACCTCTGCCAGGAGTCACAGCTGGACGCTTAAAACTGTTATGTTTCAGGACCCAAGAGACAGACACAGACACGGGCAGATACAAAATAGTTATTCTTTATTGTGAAGTGTAAGTGAGTGTAGTGCAAGTGTGAGTGCTGATATCGTGGCCTGGTCACCGGAGCTGAGCGATACAGAAGACGACCTGGCAACCCTAGAACACACAAGCAGAAACCGTTAAGGCTGTTCAGCACAAAAGGACAAGTGCAGGTGTGCAGCTTACTTTAGGTTGTCTCTGACTGTATCTAGCCGTTCTCCGATGTCCGTGTGCTGTGGTGTCTCTGGTGCTTGAAGCTGTGACTGTGATAACTCCACTAACCGTGGAGGAGTTCGTGGTGAGAGCAAAGACTGCACTGACAGCTGTGACGTTGACTGTTCCCGTAGCCGTGACAGTGATAATGTCCGTAACTGTGGAGACAATGACTCCTGTGACTGAGGGAGTGACAGTACCTGCAGCTGCAGTGGAGGAAATTCCTGAATAAGTGAAGACCAGGAGGAGCTCCGGAAGGGGAAGGGTAATTCTCTGTCCGTTGGAGATACCGGTCCGCCGCCTGGGAGGTCCACCTGTGCACAGGGGTGAAGATTAGGCGTAGAAAAGCAAATAGCCTTCTTACGTGGTAGGTCTTGTCGTGGTGGTCTTGACTTGACTATGAAGCGAGACTCTGACTCCGTAGACCAGGAGGAGCTCCGGGAGCATACCGGTCCGCCGCCTGGGAAGTCCACCTGGACACAAGGGTAAAGGTTAGGCGTAGAGAAGCAGATAGTCTTCTTACGTGGTAGATCTTGTCGTGGCATTCTTGACGTGGCTGTGGAACGAAGCTCTGGCTCATACTCTGACGAGGTAGGCAGACGACTCCGTGCCGAGCTGTCCATGACGCTGGCTTTTAAGAGCTGCTGATTAACACCTGTTAGTCTGTGCACGGCTGGAGCTGATGAGCTGGATGACGGCCCAGCGGCCGCCATGACAGTACTCCCCCCTCTAGCAGTGCCTCCAGGCACCTGCCCAATCTTACCTGGATTCGCCCGATGGAAATCGCGGATCAGCTGCTTATCCAAGATCAACGCTGGGTGAATCCAAAAACGATCCTCCGGTCCAAAACCCTCCCAGTCCACCAAATACTGAAGACCACGGCCCCGCCTGCGCACATCCAGGATGGCGGTCACGCCCCAGGCTGGATGGCCATCGATCATCCTCGGGGGGCAGGCGCCGCAGGGGCCGGGCACAGAGGGTCCATAACGTACGGTTTAACCTGGGAGACATGAAAAGTGGGGCAGATGCGCATGGAAGGGGGGAGAGACAAGCGCACAGACACAGGGTTGACAATACGTGGGATGGTGTAGGGGCCAATAAAGCGCTTAGTGAGTTTACGCTTTTCAGCCGGTACACCAATATTCCGGGTGGATAACCAAACCTTCTGACCCACCTTGTAGTCCGGGGCAGGTCTCCTGTGACCGTTGGCCACCTGGATGTTGCGTTCAGTGGTCCTCAAAAGGGCTCGGTGGGTGATGGACCAAACTCGCCAGCAGCACATAATCTGGGCCTGGACAGACGGAACCGCTACCTCCTTCTCCTCCTCCGGGAATAACGGTGGATCAAATCCAAACATAGCCTTGAAAGGAGAGACGCCCGTGGCTGTAGAGATCGTAGTATTATGGGCGTACTCTATCCAGGGAAGATGTTTGCTCCAAGAGGAGGAACAGGAGGAGATAACACAGCGCAGTGCGGCCTCGAGCTCCTGGTTAGCCCGTTCGCACTGGCCGTTACTTTGAGGGTGGTACCCAGAAGAAAGGCTGGCCGTGGCTCCCAACGCTGCACAGAACGCCTTCCATACCTGACAGACAAACTGTGGTCCTCGATCTGACACTATGTCAGCGGGGATACCATGGAGGCGAACCACATGCTGAACAAGGAGGTCCGCCGTTTCCTGAGCCGAAGGCAAGCCCCGAAGAGGCACAAAATGGGCCTCCTTCGAAAAACGGTCCACAATAGTCAAGACAGTGGTGAAAGTATCAGAAAGGGGCAAACCAGTCACAAAATCCATGGCCACATGAGACCAGGGGCGGGAAGGGACGGGCAGGGGGTGCAACAGACCCGCCGGGGGAGAAGATGTCGTTTTACCAGTGGCGCACTGAGCGCAAGCCCGGATGTAGTTCACCACGTCCTTCCGTAGCCCTGGCCACCAGAAGGTTCTCTAGAGAAGGTCCACAGTCCGGCCTACTCCCGGATGACAAGCCAACTTGGAGGCGTGACCCCATTCAATCACCTGGCCCCGAATAGAGCATGGAACAAACAAGCGGCCTGCCCCCCCCCCCCCCCAGGTCTGGTTCCATCTTCAACGCTTTCCGGACCTTGGTACAGATACCCCAGGACAGCGCGCCCACAACACAGGAGGGTGGTAGGATGGGTGCGTCCTGATCCTTGGAAGATGGTGCGTCAAACTGTCGTGAGAGGGCATCCGGCTTACCGTTCTTGCTTCCTGGCCAATAGGTGATGGAGAAGTTGAAGCGGCCGAAGAAAAGAGACCAACGAGCCTGACGTGCGTTCAGCCGCTTCGCTGTGCTGAGGTACTCCAGGTTGCGGTGGTCAGTCCATACTACGAACGGCTGAGCGGCCCCCTCAAGCCAATGTCTCCACTCCTCCAAGGCGAGCTTCACTGCCAACAGCTCCCTGTCCCCGATGCTGTAGTTCCTCTCTGCCGGTGACAAGTGACGGGAGAAATATGCACATGGCCGAATCTTGCCGTCCTCAGGAGAACGCTGGGAGAGAACCGCTCCCACCCCCGAATCAGAGGCATCCACTTCCACCAAGCACTGAAGATTCGGGTCCACCTGAGAGAGAACACGGGCTGAAGCAAACTCATCCTTTAATTTCTTAAACGCCCTGGCTGCTTCCTCACTCCAGCAAAACGGGGTCTTAGGGGAGGTGAGTGCAGTCAAAGGGCGAGCCAGGTTCCCAAAATTGGGCACAAAACGGCGATAAAAATTAGCAAAGCCCAGGAACCCCTGGAGCTGTTTCCTAGAGGACGGAGTGGGCCAATCCACTACCGCCTTAACCTTGGCTGGGTCGGGAAGCACCTGGTTCCGGGCAATGATGAACCCAAGGAAAGAGGTCTGGTTTGTGTGGAATTCACACTTCTCTGCTTTGACAAAAAGTTGATTCTCCAGGAGGCGCTGTAACACTCTGCGCACGTGCACCTGGTGCTCTTCCAGAGTGCGGGAGAAGATCAATATATCATCTAGATATACAAACACAAAGGAGTTAAGGAAATCCCGCAGCACGTCGTTAATTAGCCGCTGGAAGACGGCCGGAGCATTGGTCAACCCAAACGGCATTACCAAATATTCAAAGTGGCCGCCTGGGCTCCTGAACGCCGTCTTCCACTCATCCCCCTCTCTGATGCGCACCAGGTGATAGGCATTGCGGAGATCAAGCTTAGTAAACCAGTTCGCCCCCTGGAGGGAGTCAAAGGCGGTATTCATCAAAGACAAAGTGTATTTATCTTTTATAGTGATTTCATTAAGCCCCCTGAAGTCGATGCAAGGGCAGAGCGACCCGTCCTTCGTTCCAACAAAGAAAAAGCCGGCCCCCATGACCGAGGACGACGGGCGGATAATCCCTGAGGCCAGGGATTCTTTAATATAGGTATCCATGGCCTCACGCTCCGGAGTTGACAGGCTGTACAGGCGGCTCGCAGGAAGAGGGGCCCCAGCCTTCAGATTTATAGCGCAGTCGTACGGCCGATGAGGGGGTAAAGACAACGCCCGTGACTTGCTGAACACTAGTCCCAAATCGTGGTAAACTTCTGGTACCTTGGACAGCTCCTGAGTTGACGTCGAGGGGGGTGGCACCTTGACAGAGGGAGCGCATGCCGCCGATTGGAGGCAGGCGCTTAAACAGAAAGTGATCCACGCAGTAATACTCCCTCCTTGCCAATCGATGGTGGGGTTATGAAGGTGGAGCCAAGGGAAACCCAGGATGACAGGCGAAGAAGAGACAGGCAAGACTAAGAACCTAATCTCCTTTCTGTGATTCCCTGAGACTTTCACGGACACTGGGGCCGTCTGATAGGCTATGGTGGTCAGTGACGTCTTAGATAACGTAATCAGCCTGACAGGTGGATCCAGGGGCTGACAGCTGAGGCCCATCTGGGTTGCCAGGTCCTTGGAAACAAAGTTTTGCTCAGCTCCTGAATCCACTAAGGCTAGCGTAGAATGTTCTGCGTGTTTGTGGATAAGTCTAATGGGTATTTTGAAACTCATGAGGGGTCTTTCTGGGTCCGTGTCCGTGAATCCCCCTACTGCAATCCATGGACCCTCCCTTTTAACCAACTTGGGCACTCAAAAACTCCATGTCACTCCTTTCCACAATAAAAACAAAGGCCTAAATTTCTGTGGCGCTGTCTCTCGGCCGCTGATACTTTAGATTGTCCTATTAACATGGGTTCCTGATCTGAAAGCTCCCCTGACGCCGGTAGAGCGAGCGGGGAAAAGCTGGTGGAACGAGGGCGGGGTTTTACAGGACGAGCGGTAGACCGCCGTTCTGCCGCTCGTTCCCTTAATCTACTGTCTATGCTTATGGCAAGGGCAATTAGCTCTCCCAAATTATCAGGTTTGTCCCGTGCCGCTAGCTCGTCCTTTAACTCCGCGTTGAGACTGCGGAGGAAAATACTGCATAGTGCCGGTTCCCCCCACCCAATCTCAGCGGCAAGGACCCGGAAGTCTATTGCATAGTCAGCAGCTGATCTTGCGCCCTGCTGCAGGCTCATCAGCCGTTCGGTCAATACCGCACCCCTATCCGAACGATCAAATACGGACATAAACTCCGCCAAAAACTGCTGGTAAGTTAATGTGGAATAACCTGGGCTTGCCATTACAGTATAGGCCCAATCTAAGGCTCTACCCCCCAGTAGGTTAATGATATATCCTATCTTGTTTGAATCAATGGCGAAGTCCCCCGGGACTCGGAGAAAAACTGACTCACATTGGAGAATAAATCCCTGAGCCTCTCTGAGTTTGCCACTAAAACGAGCTGGAGTGGGTACAGGGGTGAGGCGAGATACGAACGTGGTGTTAGCTTGAGTAGATGCTAAACCTGCAGGGGTTGTGGCACTGGCAACCGGGGGAAACGCCTGTTGTCCCTCCAGGCGATCCAGCCGGCCGCTAACTTGTGACAGCTGATTAAGAATAACTGTTTGCTGATGTGCGAGCATGTCTACCCGGGCGCTAAGGGTGTTAAGTCCGGGCGGCTGTGTGCTGTCCATTGGGTCAACGTGACGGAGTCGTACTGTTATGTTTCAGGACCCAAGAGACAGACACAGACACGGGCAGATACAAAATAGTTATTCTTTATTGTGAAGTGTAAGTGAGTGTCACCGGAGCTGAGCGATACAGAAGACGACCTGGCAACCCTAGAACACACAAGCAGAAACCGTTAAGGCTGTTCAGCACAAAAGGACCAGTGCAGGTGTGCAGCTTACTTTAGGTTGTCTCCGACTGTATCTAGCCATTCTCCGATGTCCGTGTGCTGTGGTGTCTCTGGTGCTTGAAGCTGTGACTGTGATAACTCCACTAACCGTGGAGGAGTTCGTGGTGAGAGCAAAGACTGCACTGACAGCTGTGACGTTGACTGTTCCCGTAGCCGTGACAGTGATAATGTCCGTAACTGTGGAGACAATGACTCCTGTGACTGAGGGAGTGACAGTACCTGCAGCTGCAGTGGAGGAAATTCCTGAATCAGTGAAGGCCAGGAGGAGCTCCGGAAGGGGAAAGGTAATTCTCCGTCCGTTGGAGATACCGGTCCGCCGCCTGGGAGGTCCACCTGTGCACAGGGGTGAAGATTAGGCGTAGAAAAGCAAATAGCCTTCTTACGTGGTAGGTCTTGTCGTGGTGGTCTTGACTTGACTATGAAGCGAGACTCTGACTCCGTAGACCAGGAGGAGCTCCGGGAGCGTACCGGTCCGCCGCCTGGGAAGTCCACCTGGGCACAAGGGTAAAGGTTAGGCGTAGGGAAGCAGATAGTCTTCTTACGTGGTAGATCTTGTCGTGGCGTTCTTGACGTGGCTGTGGAACGAAGCTCTGGCTCATACTCTGACGAGGTAGGCAGACGACTCCGTGCCGAGCTGTCCATGACGCTGGCTTTTAAGAGCCGCTGATTAACACCTGTTAGTCTGTGCGTGGCTGGAGCTGATGAGCTGGATGACGGCCCAGCGGCTGCCATGACAAAAACAATGTTTTCTTCTCAAATCGAGGTGTTAACCCTTCCTGTGTGGAAAAGAGAGCAGGGGGAGGGGTAGAGCATGGAGTGGCTCTCTGTCACAGCTGGATCCTGTGGGGGTGATGAAACTGGGATGTGTGGTTAAATCTAAAAAAAGAAAGAGTTCATAAGTTAGGTGATCATAGTCCAATTTCGGCGTTCAATCTGGCTTGAGTCCGCAACATTGTTTTCTGTCTTGTCGTCTACGCCATTTGCGGGGCCCGATAACAAACCATGGAGTGCCCGGAGGTCTGGCGATCTCCTCAGGAATGTGGTGGTGATCACTGGAGTAAGCGCTGGAGATGTCGGAGGTAAGGTGGCGACCAATGACTAAAAGTTCCTGGCGACTGTAGGTAATTAGTCTGTCACAGAAGGAGCACAGAAAAAGGCAGAGATTTGTCTATTTTCTCAAAAAATTTGAAAGATGTAGCACTACTAAAAATGGTAGCCCTTTAAATCACACGTGGCAGACACAGTTCAAAAGGTGTGCATGTTTACCTACCTAGTCATGCGACACATCGCTACATACAGAAATTCATTGGCTGCAAGCTATGTCAGCTGTCACCAGACTTGGATGCAAGGCACAAAGTCACTGTACTAAAAGGCTAGACCACTGAATGTGTACAATCCTACAAATATCTTGGGACGATTACTGATAGTAATTTAAACTTTGAAGAGAACTGTGAAAGGGTGTGCAAAAAGGGTCAGCAACATTTGCATTGTTTAAGGAAACTTGTACGCTTCCAAATTGACCGAACCATAATGACAGTGTTTTATCGGGCATTTATTGAATCTGTTTTATCCTTTTCTTTAGTGTCATGGTTTGGTCAGACAAAACTGAAACAGAGGAAATCCTTGGATCAGGTAGTTAGATGGTCCAGTTGTTTGCTTGGTGAGTCACAGCTGAGCCTGACATCCCTGTACACCAGACTAGGTACAGAGGATGGCTACCTCCATTTTAAATGATGACTCCCATCCTTTGCACTGCTACTTTCAGCTTCTTCCCTCCAGACGGAGGTTTGCTGTCCCAAAAAGTAAAACCCAGCGCTACAAAAACAGCTTTGTTCCTGCTGCTGTCAAAGAGTTGAACAAGTTGTAACAATATATTGCACAAGCTCCTCAAGTCCTGTGCAGACCAGCTGTGTGGGATTGTGGAGTACATCTTCAACCTGAGCCTGAAGCTGGGGAGGGTACCACAGTTGTGGAAAACATCTTGTGTAGTACCTGTACCAAAGCCTTCCCACCCCAAAGATCTGAACAGCTACAGACCAGTGGCCCTGACGTCCCACATGATGAAGACCCTGGAGAGACTGCTCCTTGCTCACCTCCACCCCCTCGTGGGTCCAGCGATGAATCCACTCCAGTTCGCCTACCAGCATGGTATTGGGGTGGAGGATGCGGTCATCTTCCTCCTTCACCGTTTTCTGTTCCACCTGGAGAAGCCCGGGAATGCGGTGAGGATCATGTTCTTTGATTTCTCCAGTGCTTTCAACACCATCCAACCGATGATCCTGAAGGACAAGCTGCTGTGCGCAGGGGTGGACCAGCACTTATCATCATGGATCCTGGACTATCTCACAAACCGGCCACAGTCTGTGAGAACCCGGGACTGTGTGTCCGACACGATCATCGGTAGCACGGGGGCCCCACAGGAAACGGTTTTGGCTCCCTTCTTGTTCACCCTTTATACTGCGGACTTCTCACACAACACAACACACTGCCATCTACAGAAGTTCTCTGACAACTCTGTGATCGTTGGCCTCATCTCCTATGGAGATGAAGCTGAGTACAGAGGGCTTATCCAGGACTTTGTGGACTGGTGCCATCGGAACTGCCTCCAGATCAACGCGAGGAAAACTAAGGAGCTGGTGGTGGACTGCCGCAGGCAAGGACAACCCCTCACAGCACCAGTAAACATCCAGGGAACAGACATCGAGATGGTGACATCCTACAAGTACCTAGGTGTTCATCTGAACAATAAACTAGACTCGTCACACAATACTGATGCACTCTACAAGAAGGGACAGCGCAGGCTGTTCCTACTGAGGAGACTCAGGTCTTTTGGTGTACAAGGGGCGCTGCTGAAGACATTCTATGACACGGTGGTGGCATCAGCCATCACTTTTGGAGTGGTCTGCTGGGGCAGTGGCATTACAGCAGCCGATAGGAAGAGACTGAACAAACTGATCAAGAAAGCTAGCTCTGTCCTGGGGCAGCGCCTTGACCCAGTGGAGGAGATGGGAGAGAGAAGGATGGTGGCTAAACTGTCATCTCTGCTGGAGTCCGAGTTCCACCCTATGCAGGACATACTGAATGCACTAAGGAGCTCATTTAGCAGCAGACTGCATCATCCTAGGTGCACAACTGAGAGGTTTTGCAGGTCCTTCCTACCAATGGCTGTCAGACTGTATAACCTAAGCAGGGCTGCTCGCAGAGATAGCAAAAAGACGTGACAACCTAATAGTATTGAATGCAAAAGACGCAATAGACTTATAAAATGGTCCCCTCCGGTATACAACTAGGAAAATACCGGTAGCTACGGAGGGTGACAATATGTATGGGTACATAATCATACCATGTAGGATAACTAAGTAGACGGTTATGCTTTTTCTTTCCATCCAGCTGCAATGCTCCGCACTGTGTGTGTTTGTTTGTATATTTATATATTTATTCCATCTAGCTGCAATGCTCCACACTGTGTGTGCTTATATATTCATATATTTATTCCATCTTGCTACAACGCTCCACACTGTGTGTGTGTGTTTATATATTCACATATTTATTCCATCTAGCTACAATGCTCCGCACTGTGTTTATATATCTTTATATTTACTCCATCTAGCTGCAATGCTCCGCATCGTGTGTTTATATATTTATGTTTATATGTACATATGTATATTCGCTGCTCTTGTTTTTTTCTTACCTTCTGATTGTTGCTCTGAGTGTTGCTATCCCTGTGCTGTTGCAATCCTGGAATTTCCCCGTTGTGGGACTAATAAAGGCTTATCTTATCTTATCTTATCTTATTAATTTTATTTTATATTTACTTATTTTTGCAGGTTTTTTATTTGGGTTCTAAATCTTTTATTGAGTTTTAGACTTTTGAGTTTTTAACCTCTGACTTAGTCTTTAACTTTTTAATATGACCCTTCTCTCTTATCTCCTTGTTTTTTCTCTTATCTCTTTGTCTTATGTCCTGATTGGTGGAGCCTTGAGTATTTTTATCATGTTTATAGTCAGCTTCATGTGTGCCTGTGTTTGTGTTTATGTTGAATGTAATTGTGGCTTGTAAATATGGATGTCACCAGACTGCAAAACAAATCTGCCTATGGGTACAAATAAAGGAACCTGAACCTGAACCTGAACCTGAACCTGAACCTGAACCTGAATGGCTCGTTTTGTATACATGAGAAGTAGGACTGATATTTACAATGACACTCATTGGCTGCTAGTCTGCAAAAATATCACAAAAGCTCTGATTGGGTCAAATGGGGTGTCAATCAAATCCTGAGAGTAATGTGGGTCTTTTCATCTTCTGGTTTGGCCACTGTCTCCATAGGAAATGTAATTTTTACAGCCAGAAACAGAAACTGAAATGGGAGTTGGCCAGCACTTTTCAAACAACATGGAAATGTTATGGTCATTTATCTCTGTAATCATGTGGATGGACAATAAATTTTACTTGAATTTATTGTCCATCTTGTCATTTCATTTGGTAATGAAACAGGCTGGATATGCTGGATTATTATTAAATTTTAGAATTCAAGGAAGACTGATTGGTAAGTCACTGCAATGTTGTTGTTTTTTTTTTGTTTTGTTTTTTTTTTGTGGTAGCTCATTTGATGCGCTGTTTACCTCTGCCGTACCAACTGTATCACAAATCTGTTTCAGAAACCAAATAGGCAGAATTCTAAACTTGTTAACAATGTATGAATACACACCACACAGGTTTACTACACTTCACTGTGTGGCTGCAGAAACATTAAGATGGCCCACAGGCAGGCTGTGGGAATTTTCTATTTTCTTAAGGAACACAGTATGTGCTGTGTGTGAGCAGAGGTGCACTTAGCATTAGGAAAAGGCAGGCCACTGCCTTAGCCCATCTGCTAAGGGCTCCCATCTACTAGAAAACAAAGGGAACATCCTCTCCCTTCTCCTCAGACTGTCGCACTCTTTCATGTTTTTGTATCTTTGGTTACACTGTAAACAAATCATATAGCGTGTAGAATAGCACTAAAATGATGTGGGAGCTTTTTGAAAAAGTTGCAATAAAAGTTGTGATGTTTTGAGAGTGTTTTTTGCACTAAAAGTTGTGTGAAGAATTACAACATTTAAAGCAGATGCTTTTTCCATAGTTTACTGCAATAATATTCTATAACACCACAAGAAAAGCACAGGATTGTCAAACATTTCCTATTAAACAGTGATTTGTAAATTAAGCAAAAACTTCTGCTATACAGAAAAACTTTTTGTGTAACAGCAAATACAGACTTTAACACAATTAAGTGAGAATGAAGTAGCTACTCATAAATTTGTCCTAAATATGACCAACAATGTAGGAACTTGAATAAAAAGGATGAAAAAATAATTATCCATTACAACAGCTAAATTGGAATGAATGCATGTTAGAGAGTATAGATTTGGAAATTATGACAGCAGCTTCATCATGAAAACTCCCTAACCGCAGCGGTCCCCAGCCACTCAGTACCGAGCACAGAGAAAAAAGAAATAATTTGTTCTGTTGATCTGTACTGTCTATTGAAGTCTGTGTTTTTCTGAAAAAAAAAATACTGAATATTCTCTTGTTGAACTTTCCTACTCCGCCCTCTGACCATGGTTTGAGGGCATAGAGAAGGATACCTTGTTGTCCTTCAGGGCTGAAGACGGAGGTCCGCTTCAGGTTCAATGACCCAACCTAAAGCTACTCCACACAGCAGTAGGTGATAGACAGGCGGACACCTGTGCCTTCATTTCATGTGTGTTTATTTCACCACCTCTCTAACACTTTTTTAATACCTCCACAATGGTTTTCTCATTTGCTAACCTGCTCCAGCCAGTACAGCCACACTTCTCTTCTGCTCCCGAATCACACACATGCGCACCAACACACACATGTTACCACAGCACACCATCTCTCTCTTCTCTTAAAGGGACGCACACATCTCACTTCCAACTGCTCCCATAACACTACCCCCAGTATGGATGGCAATTTACATAATTCCACTCCATAACAGTACACATTTACAACACTTTGTAGTGGAGCACTCAACTTGAAGGTGGCAAAGCATTAATAACACTCATCAGGTTAAACCCATTCCATCTGAAGTCCTATGTAGCAGTAGCAGAATATTTTGAACTAGAGGTCAGTACAGTACAGTACACCGTGCAGTGGGCTGCACGGTGGCGCAGTGGTTAGCACTGCGGCAGCACAGTTTACCCTTGGCCGGGGGATTGTGGGGATCGTGGGATCGTGGGTTCGATCCCAGCCCCCGACCAACAGTGATCTGTGTGGAGTTTGCATGTTCTCCCCGTGTTGCGTGGGTTTACTCCGGGATTTCTCCGGTTTCCTCCCACATGCCAAAAACATGCATGTTAGGTTAATTGGCTGTTCTAAATTGTCCCTAGATATCTGTTTCCTATAGGCCCTTAGAATAGAGGGTTAGTATTAATGAAAGCGCTTTGAGTGGTCTTTGTGACTAGAAAAGCGCTATATAAGTGTAGGTTAGTTAGTTAGTTAGTTAGTACTATTCAAAAATTTTCAGCTTGAACAGCAAGTATGACACTAACAGTGCAACTTAGTCCCAGGGCAAAGTCTGAACACTTAATTCCCAGAACTCTCTTTTTTTAACAAATGAACTGTTCGTGAACATTGTCTATGAACCATGGATTCAGTCCACCCATTCACCATACTGGACAGGTGGCCCTCTCTGGCGGCGTGGCCTGAAGAAACGATGGCTCTGCTGGCATTGCCCACCCCCCACCCCCACTAACCTGAGAACCCCCAGGAACAGCAGAGTCCAGGGACAGGGTGCAGGGAAGAGGCATCATGTCCTCAGCTGGATCCGATGAGGTGCAGCTGGGATCCTCCTCGGCAGTGGGGTCAGTGCGGTCAAACAGCTGAGACAGACCCAGGGTAGTGTCCGCAGGGTTGATGTCCAACGCTGGGGGTGACACCTCCGTAGGAGCCCAACTGCGAGCCCGTTCCAGTACCCATGCATTGTCCAGTGGGTCGCGGCTCTGGTACGGTTTCAGTTGATCATGGTGAACCACTTTCGTGTCGGGCCTCGGGCCTTTCGGGATGCGATATA
This sequence comes from Pholidichthys leucotaenia, assembly GCA_020510985.1. Taxonomy (NCBI): domain Eukaryota; kingdom Metazoa; phylum Chordata; class Actinopteri; order Cichliformes; family Pholidichthyidae; genus Pholidichthys; species Pholidichthys leucotaenia. Next base: position 64,991,575 of record CM035844.1, on the reverse strand, counting down.
CCAGATCATCTACGTTTCCCAGGATGAAACAAGGTCCCTCATAAGATGGAAGGAACTTTTTGACCTTGTTCTTGACCTTTCGTCTACATTTGATCAGGTACCACACAGCATCGTCAATTCTGTATTGTGTGCGACAGCAGTTTTTGTCATATTGTCGCTTAGCACGTTGTACAGAATCTCCAAGAGCCTCTCTGGCAATTCAATGAGCAAGCTCCAGGTGTTCTCGGGTCTGTTGGACAAATTCCGGGGTTTACAGGGCTGTATCACTGTCCGGGGGCAGGCCGGCCGCCAGGTCCACTGGTTCACTTACTTCTCGACCAAACATCATGAAGTTAGTAGTGAACCCCGCTGTGCTGTGCTTTGTCACCCTGTAGGCCATTACAGCATAAGGAATCATAAGGTCCCAATCAAAGTGGCAGCGCTCGACCAGTATCCTTTGTAAGGTGTTTCTCTCGGCGCCACACGAGTAGGCTGCCTTTTGCAACAGCGGCTCGATTCCGAGTTTTTTTTCCCTTCCTCTCTCTTTTGATCAGTCTTTTTTTTCACCCCACTTATATCACGGACACACAGATCGTCCCAAATGTCTCCTGAGCCGGTGGACGGAGCCACTGTTTATAGCAGGATACGATACAACAGGGAAGAGCTGCTAGCATTTAACCGCCACCCGGTCCCATTGGAAAAACTCGACATACCGAGAGAACTGAGGCGAAAGCGTCGCGGCTGCCGGGCTGGAGTAAGGCGGAGGACAAAAAATATAAGGTACAGACCCTCCCTTCCATCTGTTGTCATGGGAAATGTACGGTCGATACTGGGAAAGTTAGATGAGCTAGCGGCTATCTCCCGTTATGATAGCACTTACCAGGAGTGCTCTCTCCTTTTGTTTACTGAGACGTGGCTAACTGAACTAGCAGCAGATGCTAACATTGAGCTGGAGGGTTTTCACATGATACGAGCTGACCGAACACCGGACAGTGGCAAAGCTAGGGGCGGTGGAGTGATAATGTATGTTAACAACAACTGGTGCAGACCGGGACATATCACTGTTAAACAACGACACTGCAGCAAAGACATTGAGTTGCTAGCTGTTAGCATGAGGCCTACATATCTCCCGAGAGAACACTCACACGTGATCTGCATTGTTGTTAATGCAAATCCGACGGCGAACGCTGGGACAGCGCGTGACGTCATCCATTCAGTAACCTGCAGGCTGCAGACAGAACACCCAGATGTTCTTCTCCTCATCTCAGGCGATTTCAACCACATTTCACTGTCTCCCATTCTACCCACGTTCACCCAGTATGTCACATGCCACACTAGAGACAATAAAACACTGGATTTATTCTACGCAAACACTAAGGAGGCGTACACCTCATCACCACTCCCCCCACTCGGGAGATCGGATCACAACTTGGTTCATCTCCGGCCGGTGTACAAACCCCTAGTGCACAGACAACCTCCGGCCATGCACACTGTGGAGTTATGGTCTGAGGAGACAATGGACACTCTAAAGGACTGTTTTGAAGCCACCGCCTGGAAGCAGCTCTGCGATCCACATGGTGAGGACATCGATGGCCTCATTCACACCTTCACGGGCTACCTCAGCTTCTGTGTGGACAAATCCGTTCCCACCAAGACCATACGGCGTCACTCAAACAACAAACCCTGGATCAACCCTGAGATAAAAACACTTCTGAGAGAGAAGAAGAGGATCTTCAGGTCGGGGAACAGGGAGATGCTGAAGTCCGTACAGAGGGAGCTGAGGAGAAAGATCAGAGAAGGCAAGGACAGCTTCAGGAAGAAGATGGAGGACAAGCTGCAACAGAGCGACATCAGCGGGGTCTGGAGAAACCTCAAAACCATCTCGGGGCTCCAGAATACCTCCCCCCAGGCCACAGGGGGCAGGGAGTGGGCGAACAACCTGAATCTGTTTTTCAATAGATTTGACCAACCGCCCTCCCCCCTGTCTGCACAACAACCACTGCTGCCTCTAAGAAATCAAGTCCTGCTGCCCACTCCCCACTCCACCGACACCCCCCCCACTCCCAACACACAGCCCCCCATCCTGACCCTGACCAAGACCCAGGTGAGGACGGAGCTGAGGAAGATCAAGGCGAGGAAGGCGTCGGGACCGGACGGCATCAGCGCAAAGCTCCTCAAGTCCTGTGCAGACCAGCTGTGTGGGATTGTGACGTATATCTTCAACATGAGCCTGAAACTGGGGAGGGTACCACAGCTGTGGAAAACATCTTGTGTGGTACCTGTACCAAAAACTTCCCACCCCAAAGACGTGAACAGCTACAGACCGGTGGCCTTGACGTCCCACTTGATGAAGACCCTGGAGAGACTGCTCCTTGCTTATCTCCGCCCCCTGGTGGAACCAGCGATGGATCCACTCCAGTTTGCCTACCAGCATGGCATTGGGGTGGAGGATGCGGTGATCTTCCTCCTTCACCGTTCTCTGTCCCACCTGGAGAAGCCCGGGAATATGGTGAGGATCATGTTCTTTGACTTCTCCAGTGCTTTCAACACCATCCAACCGATGATCCTGAAGGACAAGCTGCTGCGCGCAGGGGTGGACCAGCACCTGTCATCATGGATCCTGGACTACCTCACGAACCGGCCTCAGTTTGTGAGAACCCGGGACTGTGTTTCCGACACGATCATCAGTAGCACGGGGGCCCCCCAGGGAACGGTGCTGGCTCCCTTCCTGTTCACTCTTTATACTGCGGACTTCTCACACAACACAACACACTGCCATCTACAGAAGTTCTCTGATGACTCTGCGATCGTTGGTCTCATCTCCAACGGAGATGAAGCTGAGTACAGAGGGCTTATCCAGGACTTCGTGGACTGGTGCCATCGGAACTGCCTCCAGATCAACGCGAGGAAAACTAAGGAGCTGGTGGTGGACTGCCGCAGGCATGGGCAACCCCTCACAGCACCAGTAAATATACAGGGAACAGACATCGAGATGGTGACATCCTATAAGTACCTGGGTGTTCATCTGAACAATAAACTAGACTGGTCACACAATACTGACGCACTCTACAAGAAGGGACAGCGCAGGCTGTTCCTGCTGAGGAGACTCAGGTCTTTTGGTGTACAAGGGGCGCTGCTGAAGTCATTCTATGACACGGTGGTGGCATCAGCCATCACTTTTGGAGTGGTCTGCTGGGGCAGTGGCATTACTGCAGCCGATAGGAAGAGACTGAACAAACTGATTAAGAAAGCTAGCTCTGTCCTGGGGCAGCGCCTTGATCCGATGGAGGAGATAGGAGAGAGAAGGACGGTGGCTAAGCTGTCATCTCTGCTGGAGTCCGAGTTCCACCCTATGCAGGACATACTGGATGCACTGAGGAGCTCATTTAGCAGCAGACTACATCATCCCAGGTGCACAACCGAGAGGTTTCGTAGGTCCTTCCTACCAACGGCTGTCAGACTGTACAACCTAAGCAGGGCTGCTCGCAGAGATAGCAAAAAGACGTAACAAACTAATAGTTTTTTGGATGCAAAAGATGCAATAGACTTACACAATGGTCCTCTCCGGCATACAACTAGGAACATATCGGTCGCTATGGAGGGTGAGAATATGTATGGGCACATAATCATACCATGTAGGATAACTAAGTAGATGGTTATGCTGTTTCATCCCATCTAGCAACAATGCTCTGCACTGTGTGTGTTTATATATTTACATATTTATTCCATCTAGCTACAATGCTCAGCACTGGGTGTGTTTATATTTATATATCCATATATTTATTCCATCTAGCTACAATGCTCCGCACTGTGTTTTTATATATCTACATATTATTCCATCTAGCTACATTGCTCCGCACTGTGTGTGTTTATATACTTGCATATTTATTCCACCTAGCTGCAATGCTCCGTACTGTGGGTGTTTATATATTTACATATTTATTCCATCTAGCTACAATGCTCTGCACTGTGTTCATATATTCATATATTTATTCCATCCAGCTACAATGCTCTGCACTGTGTGTCTGTGTGTGTGTGTGTATATATATATATTTTATAGTAATATGTACATATGTATATTAGCTGCTCTTGCTTGCTTGTTTTGTTTTTTTTTTCTTGCCTTCTGATTGTTGCTCTGAGTGTTGCTATCCCTGTGCTGTTGCAATCCTGGAATTTCCCCGTTGTGGGACTAATAAAGGCTTATCTTATCTTATCTTATCTTATCTTATCTTATTAAATCTCTCTACTTGGCCATTGGACTGAGGTCAAAAAGGTGTGGTGTGTGTTTTCTTGATACCAAACAGCTTGCACATTTCCTGAAACATCTCTGATTTGAGATTTCTGCCTTGGTCACTGTGTAGCGCCTGTGGCACTCCGTAGCGGCACACCCACTCGGAGGCCAAAACTCTGGCCACCGTTACAGCCTGTTGATCGGGTAGAGGAAAAGCTTCCACGAACTTTGTAAAATAGTCCTGTAACACAAGTACATATGAATTTTTGTGTTCTGTCTCATTCAGTGGCCCCATGATGTCCAGGGTGACGTGCTCCATGGGGGCCAATACTCTAACAGAACTCATGGGGGCTTGTGGTGTTTTCTGGGGCTGGGCTTTGGCTGCACAGCTCGTACAGGTGCTGCACCAGAGTGTGACATCCTCTCTCATTCTGTACCAGTAGTAATGGGTTCGCAAGCGGGCTACAGTTCACTTTACCCCAAAATGTCCACCTACTTGCCCCTCATGTACTTCTTTTATGACACCGGCCTGAAGGGCCTGGGGCAGCACAACCTGTGGGTAGATCTGGGTGTCGTCAAGACAGTAGAAACACCTGGCCAGTATACCATCTCTGATATAAAGCCACTTCCATTGGCTCCAATAAGTCTTTGTGGCCGGGCTGCATGCTGAGACTGTTAGCCATGGTGGCCGCGTTTCACTGGCCTCCATCCATGTTCTGATAAGTGCAATATCTCCATCAGCCTCCTGCGCTTGACGTAGCTCCTCTGGAGACCAGCCACTGAATAGCTTGGAGCTACTTGTCTGAGTCCAGCAGATTCTTTCAGTGGGGCCTGAACTGTCCACATGAGTTAGCGAAGGTCCACCCACCCCCGCCGGGGTCACTACTGATGGAGCTGCATGTCCCTCTACCCCCACTGGACCCAACATCACGTGGCTGATGTCAGGGTCTAAGTCACATTGCACAGCCTGATGACTGACATTTCCTTGGTGAAGGGAGGGTTCTGGGAGTTGACATGGACAATTTTGGTGGCATGGTCTCCTAGAGAGGCTGTCAGTATTGGTGTGCACCCTGCCTGGTCAATGGAGAATCTCCAGGTCATATTCAGCAAGCCTCTCCAACCACCTGGCAATCTGTCCCTCAGGCTCTTTCAGCTTTGTGAGCCACCGCAGGCTGGTGTGTTATGTGCACACAATGGAGGGCCGCCCCAAGAGGTACTGCCGAAAATGTCTTGTGAACTCTACCACGGCCAGCAGTTCACGCCTTGTAGTACAGTAGTTCTGTTCAGTTTTTGACAAACTGTGAGTCCCGTAGGCCAGCACCTGCTCCTCGCCCTGCTGGATTTGTGAGCTCGGCGCCAATGCCCACATCACTTGCATCGGTATCCAGTATTATGGCACCTTGGTTGAATGGGTAGCCCAGGACAGGGGTTGCGGTCAGCCGGTGTTTAAGCTCTTCAAATGCAGCTTGGCACTCTGCACTCCACTGGAACTGGGCATATTTCCTATTAAGGAAATATGCCCAGTTTTTATATTTGGTTTATATTTATTTATATTCAGTATTTATATTCAGTATAAATATTCGGTTCCAGCGCCACACGAGTTGGCTGCCTTTTGCAACAGCGGCTCAATTCTGAGTCTTTTTATCTTCCTTCTTCTTTCTGATCCGGTGATAACTTTCTGATCCGGCACACCTTTCACTCTCTATATATCATGGACACACAGATCGCCCCAAAGGTCTCCCGAATCGGCGGACGGAGCCTCTGTTTACAGCAGGAGACAATACAGCAGGGAAGAGCTAGCTAGCACTCAACCGCCACCCGGTGCTAACGGAGAAACTCGACTCGACATACTGGGAGAACTGAAGCGAAAACGACACGGGTGCCGGACTGGAGTTTAGGCGGCGTGCAAAAAATATAAGACAGAATAATAAAAAGCGATGGCAAGAACCAAGCAGACCGCCCGTAAATCTACTGGAGGAAAAGCCCCCAGGAAGCAGCTGGCCACCAAGGCTGCTTGGAAAAGCGCTCCGGCCACCAGCGGAGTGAAGAAGCCTCACCGTTACAGGCCCGGTACCATGGCTCTGAGAGAGATCCGTCGCTACCAGAAATCCACGGAGCTGCTCATCCGTAAGCTGCCCATATATACAGTATATATATATATATATATACTGTATATATACAGTATATATTTATATTAATGTGTACATATGTATACTAGCTGCTCTTGTTTTTTCTTGCCTTCTGATTGTTGCTCTGAGTGTTGCTATCCCTGTGCTGTTGCAATCCTGGAATTTCCCCATTGTGGGACTAATAAAGGCTTATCTTATCTTATCTTATCTTAAGGGCACGGAGGGGCTCAGCCACAGCAGCAAAATCCTTCACAAAGCACCGATAGTATAAAGCAAGGCTGACAAACTGACGGACCTCCTGGGTGGATGTAGGTGTCGGCCACTCCTTCACCGGCCACTCCTTCACCATGCAAAGACGGTATGTTCCTTCCTTTTTACACATCATCACTATTGGAGATGCCCAGCTGCTGTGGCTGTGGTGGGCCACTCTCGCCTCCAGGCCCTCTTGGATTTGCTGGTCAGCACTTTGCTGTTTTTCAGCTGCCATCCGACGTGGTGGCTGCTTGACTGGGGCACCTGGCCGGGTTACAATGTCATGCTGCACCAGGCTAGTGCGGCCAAGGTCACTGAAGCCAGTCTAGAACACGCCTCCATAGGTACACAGCAGCTGGGCTAGACGGAGTTGCTCTTCTGTTGTTAGTTCAGTGGAACTCCAGGCATGGAGGTCCTGTATGTGTGGGGGAACAGCAGGGGTGCCGATGGCCTGCTCATTCTGGTCGGTGGCTCCTACACATGGCACAGCTTGGGCAGGGTGGAGAAACCCCGCAATGGCCCCTTTCTTTACGGTAACAGCAACATTCCCAGGGTTAAACAAACGAAGGGGCACTGCTTTGGTGGGGTGAGTATCTACCAGGACACGGGCAACTAACAGCTTATGCTTTTCAACAAAGCCTTTGGTGGGGCTGACCATCACTTCTGCGTGAACCTTGTCCACTTTGCAGGTGTAGCCTTGCACCAAATACTCTTCCCCAGGCTCCAGCACCACAGTTCGGGACACTCTCACTGCATTTGCCCTTGAGTATTTTTCCTTTAGGAAATAAGGCACGGCCTGACCGAAAAGCACTATTTTCTGGTTTTCATAGTCCAGGTGTGCTTTAGCTTGGACCAAAAAGGGGTGGCAGAGCAGGGCTTCATTGGTGGCCACGTCAGCCACTAGGAAGTGCACACTCACCTCTTGGTCGTTGATCTGGACAGGAATCTGAGCCTCCCCAAGCACAGGCAGATTCCCATGTCCAATACCAAGCAAAGTCTCTGTGATTGAAGGTTGGAGTGAAGGCCGCCCAGCTGGGTGAAAGGCGTTATAGTAGCGCAGTGGCAACACGTTTCTCTGGGCTGCACTGTCCAACACGGCGCACACATCCAGGCCATGCACTCTCATGTGAATGCTCATTTTGGGAGTTGGCGCTTTGAAGTGAAACAGCAGGGATTTGGGTTCTGGAGGAAGCCACTGAAATGTGGACTTTGCTAGTGTTCTTTGGCGATGGACAATTTCTCCTCATATGGCCCAAACCGGAACAGTTGTGACAACGAATCTCCTCCCAGTTTAGGTTTCGATGGCCTCTCCCCTTATTTGGCTTATTTTTCCAATCAGGAGAGGTTGGTTGGAGATGTAAACTGAGGATAGGGGGTCCAGGTCCCCATCTGGCTGCTTGCGGGGATGTGAAAGTCTCTATTTTCCCCTCCTCTGTGTATGCCCTGATAACAGCAGTGCGGGTCCTCTTTTCATTCCTGGTGTGTACTCCTGATTGCATGACACCTGTGACATATGATGCAGTTCGCTTGGTGGTCTCATGACGGTGGGCTATGTTGTAGGTCTGGGCTAGTGTCTCGAGCCGTTACTCTAACAGCTCCTGTACAATTTTGGTGAAAACTTCAACGTCTATGGCATCCTGCTCAGTCTCAGTCCAGTTGCTGTAGGCCACTGACACTTTCTCATAAATTTCGTCTCCCAGCACACGAAGAGCTTCACCTGATTTATGTACCCGCTGTCTCAGCTCAATCGCCACTGCAGCTGCATGCTCTGAAGAGGGGCCATATGCAGTTTCCAATTCCTCCACCAGGTGGAGGTGAAGATCGGGGGTTTCTGTGTACAATTGCTCCTGCTGCACCCACCAGGCAGAACTTAAACTGGATGGCCTTAGTCTTCTCTGACCAGCAGTTTCCTTTGGCACAGCTTTCAAACCTGTGGAGAAACTCTTTCCATGGGGTGGTGCCGTCATACTGACCGGGACGTAATGTTGGAACTCGTTCTTTCTGATCATAGTCATCCTCACTCTCAGATGAAACCTGGTAATGTGCCCGGCAAGCCTGACATGCCGATTGCACATATTTGGGGGAAGGGCTCTTTAGCTGCACAGTCTGATCGGGTCCTTGTTCAGGTGAATATTCACAGTTAAAGTTTATTGGCAGGCTACAGCACGAGGCCCACTGTTCTGAGCATGTGGGGCATGGGAGGTGGTGTGATGCTGGTGTACTCTGGAGGAAACTCCTCATATTGACACAGGAGAAGGGGTTTGTGGAGACAGCAGCTGGGGGCGCTCTTGTGCGCTGCAACTTTAATGACTGATTATGCATTTGATTGCACCAGGCTTCATTCAGTGCATCACAGTTGTGGAAGCAGTATTTTTTTTTTAAATCAATAAAGGGGTTTGTGCTTGAAAACTTTGAGTCACATAGTGTCTGTGCTGCTTCTTGATTAATTTCAAACCACTCCTCCTCACAGAGAAAGGGATTCGTACTTCCATGTCCCTTATTCTGTTCACTCACACTGTCCTCTTGCTGCTCGCTAACTGCAATAAATGTCATCAAAGGGTTGGTGTAATTTGCTACATTTCCAGGTGTGCTACTGGTCTTAGCATTAGCAGAACATTGGCTAGCGGCTGCCATTTTACTTAGCATCCAACTCAGTAACTTGTTAGCTTGATAGCACTTATTGTCCGTATGGATTCCACTGTTTAATGCTCACTACTGCTGCTTTATTTAGCTTTCAGGGTCCCTTCGTGATCACCAGTGTTGAACTTTCCTATTCCACCCTCTGACAGTGGTTGGAGGGCATAGGGAAGGATACCTTGTTGTCCTTCAGGACTGAAGACGGAGGTCTGCTTCAGGTTCAATGACCCAACCAAAAGCTACTCCACACAGCAGTAGGTGATAGACAGGCGGACACCTGTGCTTTCATTTAAAGTGTGTTTATTTCTCCACCTCTCCAGCACTTTTTTAATACCTCCACAATGGTTTTCTCATGTGCTAACCTGCTCCTGCCAGTACATCCACACTTCTCTTCTGCTCCCGAATCACACACATGCGCACCAACACACACATCACCACAACGTACCCTCTCTCTCTCTTCACTTAAAGGGACGCACACATCTCACTTCCAACTGCTCTCATAACATTCTCTTTCTATGCCTGACTCCTACCTGTCTGTCTATCTGCTGCGCCTTGACACACACTTGTCTTATCAGATACTCATCTTCCCTTTACCAGGAGTTTTACTGGGAGGAAAGGCTGTCCTTGGGTGTTTGCCAAGAGGCGCACATTGGTCCGTGTCCAAACCAGAGATTCAGAGCTTTAAAGCTCATTGACAAGATGTAGTAATGATTTTACCTCTGAAAATGTATAAAATGTTCAAACACTGGCTGTAGTGTTAGATTTGCTTGTTTGTTTGTGGTTTTATGGCATCTGTCCTCATGCGCGTTCCCACGTCGGAGTGCTTTTCAAGCAGGTGGACTTTTTTAAACACAAACCTGGCACTTCGTACACACGGTCAAGACAGAGACATGGGAAGATGTCCATCGGCGGGCTGGGGAAGACGAAGGAAGGAACGGTGTGGCAAAACTTGCAGGTGAGTATTTTTTTTTTAAATCGCATACTTTGTTTTTGCTGATGTGTTCTGTTAATACTCACGGTAAACACAGAAGTGAGCGTGGTGTAGCAACGCATCTGATTGGTTAGACTGAGTGTTTAGGCCCTTTTCCACTAGTATCGCTTTGGCCTTACTCACTTCGACTCGACTCGCTTTCTAGCCTTTTCCACTGTACCCAGCACTGGTTAGCAGGCGCTATTTTCGTGCCTGATCGAGGGCAGGGTACAACCGTGCTGAGTCGAGCCGAGATGTGACGTCAACAGACTGCGAGCCACTGATTGGTCAGTGCGTAACGTCACAAAAGCGTCCGTCTTCAGTGGAATTTACACGACCACCATTTGCAATATTTCACAGACTAACTCAGTCACGGAGTAAATACGATATTAATACAGATAGCATTGTAGGTTTTGTGGAACTCTACACCGTGGTCCAACAAAGAGGTGCGGAGTTTTCTCTACTTGGTGTCAGAGCCACAGTGAGAGGAGCGACCCGGACCGATACAGATGCAGCCCAGCATAGAACCGGACTATGGACAAGCTGAAGACGAACATGAGAGAACCATCGATGGTGAGTGATTTGTAATAATGTGCATCTGTTTGCTTATTTATCCTGTTGGTGGTAAGCTCACTTTTTTTGAGCCACACAGCGCCATCCTGTGCTGGCTAACGAGTGTTAGCTAGTAGCTAGCTAGTAGCCAACTGCTGATTCGCACTTGTTTTGTCCTAAGTATTTGCTTGTGAGAGCAAAACGATGAAATACTTTAATCCTGGTTAAAGTCCTGGTTTGTGTACGTATTGCACTTTGGTGCTGCGCATTAAATTGTGTGCAATTTAATGCTAGAATGTGTTTCCACATGCCAGGGTTTAGCCTCCCTCAGTGTTTATATTGTGGATGCAGGTCAAGTGGACCCCAGGAGCCGAAATCTCGACATATTAAAAGTGCTCTTTCAAACCAGTGATTTATGAAGTCATTCATATAATTTTCTAAAGCGTCAGAATAGACCCACACACCTATTCTGTGGATTTTCCATAAAAGGTGTTGGAACATCTGTGTCGTTGTGCTGTTCCACCATAAATCCCTGGATTGATAATGTACTTGTACCTGTACAGAATGGATCCTGCGGTCCTTGTCAGGGAAACAAAGCATTTTTGTCACATCCCACCACTGACTTTCACAAGTGTATTTCCCTAATACAGGTACATCTCCAAAAATTAGAATGTCATGAAAAAATTCAATATTTTTTGTCACTCATTTCAGAAAGAGAAATCCATATATTATATAGATTCATTACACAGACAGTGATATATTTCAAGCGTTTATTTATTTTAATTTGGATGATTATGGCTTACAGCCCCTGAAAACCCCAAATTAAATTTGGCAAAAAATTAGAATATTACATAAAATTAACTTTAAAAAATAGTTTTTAAATATAAATGTTGGCCGCTGAGGTGTTGGTTAATATGGGCTGTAACCGTAATCATCAACATTAAAATAAACACTTTCAATATATCACTGTCCGTGTAATGAATCTATATACTGTATCTGTTTCACTGTCTGAAACGAGTGACAAAAATATTGAACTTTTTCATGATATTCCAATTGGAGTTTCCCTCCCCTCTGTCCAAGAACTTTTTCAGAACCGTTGTAGGAGCAGGGCACTGAACATTGTCAAGGACCGTTCTCACCCTCTGCATAAACACTTTGAACTTCTTCCATCTGGTAAACGATTCCGGAGCATCAGAGGCAGAACCACCAGACTGATCAACAGCTTCCTTCCACAAGCTGTTAGGATGCTGAACAGTTGACCCGGAATCTCTCATACACACTACTGCACCTACGGACATTTTGCATATTATTTGTATATTATAGTTAGTTAGGTTTGTTTTTGTTTTTTTCCCAAGTATGTCTCAGGGATGTGTGTATGGATGGGGGGTGGGGGGTGGGGGGTGAAGCTATGTGTGAGTGTGTCTTAAATCATGCTGCTTCTATTTATATGGATGCCGAGAGAGACGCAATTTCATCTTGCCTGCACTACAGTTGTATGTACAGCAATATGACAATAAAGTTTGATTTGATTTGATTTGATTTTTGAGATGTGCCTGTATAAGTGTTGAACTTGCTTTAACTAACCACCATCCATTTCTGTAGTTCGTCTAGGCAAGAGGAAAGCAGCCGCCCCACAACGGACCTCGCCACTGTGGAAAGTACTGAAATCCTTTGCTTTTATAGGTAAAGTGTCAAAACCAAAGTAGCACAATTTCCACTTAATATAAAAGGGACTGAACTGAGATTTATTGATTGTGTGAATATTAATTACAGAATAATTGAAAATGACTGGCACATCAACTGTAAAATAAACCGCTTGTTAATGTTTTTATTTTTTTTGTCAGGTCACTTGTGTGATCCTTTGTGAGTTATGTTCGTAACTGTATGTTTTGGGGAATGGGAGTTGTTCAGTCATCAATATAATTTACTTTATACAGTGGGGCAAAAAAGTATTTAGTCAGCCACCATTTGTGCAAGTTCTCCCACTTAAAAGATAAGAGAGGTCTCCAATTTTCATCATAGGTATACCTCAACTATGAGAGACAAAATGAGGAAAAAAAAAATCCAGAAAATCACATTGTCTGATTTTTAAAGAATTTATTTGCAAATTATGGTGGAAAATAAGTATTTGGTCAATAACAAAAGTTCATCTCAATACTTTGTTATATACCCTTTGTTGGCAATGACAGAGGTCAGACGTTTTCTGTAAGTCTTCACAAGGTTTTCACACACTGTTGCTGGTATTTTGGCCCATTCCTCCATGCAGATCTCCTCTAGAGCAGTGATGTTTTGGGGCTGTCGCTGGGCAACACAGACTTTCAACTCCCTCCAAAGATTTTCTATGGGGTTGAGATCTGGAGACTGGCTAGGCCACTCCAGAACCTTGAACTGCTTCTTACAAAGCCACTCCTTCGTTGCCCAGGTGGTGTGTTTGGGATCATTGTCATGCTGAAAGACCCAGCCACGTTTCATCTTCAATGCCCTTGCTGATGGAAGGAGGTTTTCACTCAAAATCTCATGATACATGGCCCCATTCATTCTTTTCTTTACACGGATCAGTCGTCCTGGTCCCTTTGCAGAAAAACAGCCCCAAAGCATGAAGTTTCCACCCCCATGCTTCACAGTAGGTATGGTGTTCTTTCTCCTCCAAACACGACAAGTTGAGTTTTTACCAAAAAGTTCTATTTTGGTTTCATCTGACCATATGACATTCTCCCAATCCTCTTCTGGATCATCCAAATGCTCTCTAGCAAACTTCAGACGGGCCTGGACATGTACTGGCTTAAGCAGGGGGACACGTCTGGCACTGCAGGATTTGAGTCCCTGGCGGCGTAGTGTGTTGCTGATAGTAGCCTTTGTTACTTTGGTTTGATTATTTTGACCCCACGGGGTGAGATCTTGCGTGGAGCCCCAGATAAAGGGAGATTATCAGTGGTCGTGTATGTCTTCCATTTTCTAATAATTGCTCTCACAGTTGATTTCTTCACACCAAGCTGCTTACCTATTGCAGATTCAGTCTTCCCAGCCTGATGCAGGTCTACAATTTTGTTTCTGGTGTCCTTTGGCAGCTCTTTGGTCTTGGCCATAGTGGAGTTTGGAGTCTGACTGTTTGAGGTTGTGGACAGGTGTCTTTTATACTGATAACGAGTTCAAACAAGTGTCATTAATACAGGTAACAAGTGGAGGATAGATGAGTCTCTTAAAGAAGAAGTTACAGGTCTGTGAGAGCCAGAAATCTTGCTTGTTTGTAGGTAACCAAATACTTATTTTCCACCATAATTTGCTAATAAATTCTTTAAAAATCCTTCAATGTGATTTTCTGTTTTTTTTTTTTTTTTTTTCTCATTTTGTCTCTCATAGTTGAGGTATACCTATGATGAAAATTGGAGACCTCTCTCATCTTTTAAGTGGGAGAACGTGTACAATTGGTGGCTGACTAAATATTTTTTCCCCCACTGTATGTGTAGTTTATAGTCTATCATCAATAAACTCATGCAGTAACAGGACACAATACAAATATTTGAGACCCATTGTAGTGCATCCTTTTATATTTTAGCAATACAAGTACAAAACACTGCCCACACTTGAAGCCAGGGCAAAAGAGACACTTTTACAGATAAGACAAACTTTTGATAAAAACTCCATATTTTGACTGAGCGACTCCATACTCGGTGATGCACACCTTCAGTTAAAGTACTAGATTCCATTCAAGTGAATGTATTAATTCATTCTGATTGCTGAGGCCACAGTAAAAACAGATGATTTTAAATGTAACGCAGCCCTTGTAAAATCTACTCGACTGAAGCGCAGCTACATGAAAATTGCGGTTAAATACAACAACGAAGTACTTTATTGTCACATCCAAATTGTAATCGCACGTTGTGTTTTTCTTTTGAATTCTTGGATGGAATATGGTGGACAATATAAGCTGCAGCTTCAGCCATCACCCATTTCACATAACCTATGTTGAACTGTATAATCAGAGGAGTTATTGTTTAATTTGACCTTGTTAGATTTTTTTCCCCCTTTGTTATATTATTCTATTTTCTTTTAATCTTTACTTTTAATCTATCCGAAATAAAAATTCATTCATTCATTCACATTCCACCACTGGCTTTTAGCAACAAGTGTATTACCCAAATATGTTTTAAACTTGCTTTAATTAAGCACCACCCATTTCTGTCTTTTGTCTAGGCAAGATGGAAACGGTCCACCCCAACTGGACCTTGCCTCACTATTTACAGAGATGCAGGATGAAGATCTGCTGAACCAGGACCAGTACGAGGGGCCGATCCAGTTGCTTCTCAGTGAGGCAGCGTGGCCGGCATGTGTGACCCATTCCAGTTTCTTTTTTCTTTTTTTTTTTTTTTTACAGTTTGAATTTTGCATATTCTGAATAATCTGGAATTTGCTGCTGATTGTAATAAACAATTTAGTGACTTACACTACCGTTCAAAAGTTTGGGGTCACTGAGAAATGTCCATATTTTTGAAAGAAAAGCACTTTTTTTCAATGAAGATAACTTTAAACTAATCAGAAATACACTCTATACATTGCTAATGTGGTAAATGACTATTCTAGCTGCAAATGTCTGTTTTTTGGTGCAATATCTACATAGGTGTATAGAGGCCCATTTCCAGCAACTATCACTCCAGTGTTCTAATGGTACAATGTGTTTGCTCATTGCGTCAGAAGGCTAATGGATGATTCGAAAACCCTTGTGCAATCATGTTAGGTCTGCAATGCTGTAATTGCTGCAAATGGAGGATTCTTTGACGAAAGCAAAGTTTGAAGGAAAAAAAAATATTATTTCAAATACAAATAATTATTTCTAACCTTGTCAATGTCTTGACTATATTTTCTATTCATTTTACAACTCATGGTGGTAAATAAGTGTGACTTTTCATGGAAAACACAAAATAATTGTCTGGGTGACCCCAAACCTTTGAACGGTAGTGTATGTGTTTGCATCATGATTTTCTATTTTGTCTGTTAAGACACCGGTGGGAAAGGAGTCAACAGTACAAAGCATTTATTGGTGACCTTGAAAGTAATGGCTTATTTTTAAGAAAAAAGTAACCAAAACAATTATTTTATTTACTGAAGACTATATTGTTGGATGTGCCACCGCAGAAGACCCTGCATACTTTAGTGGCAGTACCAGTATATGGAGGAATTCTGGGTCATATTAGCATCTGCTCTTCATCATAATGGGTTTGGGCGGGGGTGTCCAGTCATGTGCCATGGAGGGCCAAGACCCTGCAGGCTTTACCTCCAAACAGTGTCTTCAACAGCAGATTCCACTGAACTTCTTCCACTGACTGCTGATCAGTGAGAACACCTGCTGAAGAGACTGGGTAGAAGAGAGAACCTGCAGGGTCTTGGCCCTCCATGACACATGATTGGAAGCCCTCGGGTTAGGGTTTAATGGGATTTAACATTTTAACACAAACTGCTTTATGGTTCATAATTCTGTTGACAGACTTACACCGAAACCAAAAGTGATTTCTCAAACTGCTGGATTGTTCTTAGACAGCTTTTCCAATCTGTTAGTATTAAATGTATGTCACATGGTGGTAATCTTCACATATAAATAAAAGAGACATCTGCAAAAACTTCAGAGGTTTATTGTCAGTGCAATTCCCAGTGCAATATTACATGAATGCATGTGTAGTACATTGTTGATGCAGAGAATATATATTTCTACAGTACATGTATCTAGTAAATCAAGCATTTTCCATGTAACCTTGTGACTGCATTATTTTAATTGCTTTTAATCCTAGATCAAGTTTGTTTTGGCCTAAAATGCATCATACTTGTCAAATATATCTTATTATACCTAACTCAGTACTGTTTACTTTTTGAATATACACTACCGTTCAAAAGTTTGGGGTCACCCAGACAATTATTTTGTGTTTTCCATCAAAAGTCACACTTATTTACCACCATGAGTTGTAAAATGAATAGAAAATATAGTCAAGACATTGACAAGGTTAGAAATAATGATTTGTATTTGAAATAATTTTTTCCTTCAAACTTTGCTTTCGTCAAAGAATCCTCCATTTGCAGCAATTACAGCATTGCAGACCTAACATGATTGCACAAGGGTTTTCTAATCATCCATTCGCCTTCTGACGCAATGAGCAAACACATTGTACCATTAGAACACTGGAGTGATATTTGCTGGAATTGGGCCTCAATACACCTATGTAGATATTGTACCAAAAACCAGACATTTGCAGCTAGAATAGTCATTTACCACATTAGCAATGTATAGAGTGTATTTCTGATTAGTTTAAAGTTATCTTCGTTAAAAAAAAGTGCTTTTCTTTCAAAAATAAGTAAATTTCTAAGTGACCCCAAACTTTTGAACGGTAGAGTATATTTTGTGGCTAATATAGTTATTAACCTGGCGATCAAGTTGTGTCAGCTGATCATTTTTTGCTATGACACCACCTCAGACTCAGTGCTGCTGGAGCAGGTACGTCCATGATGTCTCAACAGTCTCTCCATGATTTTCACACAGATCAGAGCAATTTGTTGCACAGAAAATAAATGTTTCTACAGACATTCTTAAGATGTATAGCCACTGATCGTTTATGAAGCTGGGGTGACATCAGTGACAGGCTGTGTTGAACGCCTAGACCGACCGTTTGAAGCGGTAATTTTCCCACAGCAGAGCCATCTGAAACACACACAGCATACATATTTTAGTACCTCACAGCGATAACTTGCAGACATTACAGTGTAGCACGACGTACTTATAGCAAACTAGCATTAGCAACCATTAGCTTACCGTCATATATGACCTAGTTTGTATCCTCACGTCTTCGGCTCTTCCAGAAGCTGCAGAACTATTCCAGAGTGTTTCGTCTGTACAGTGTATGCCTGTACCATTGTCTGACGGTCCTTTTTGGCATTTATGGTGAAAAAAGCCACAGACCGCCTTGTACAGTCGCCATGTGTTATGTTTTGCTTGGGTCACGTGTTTTACGTCACGGGAGTGTGGCGCCGCCTTGCTGTAAAAAAAAAACCCGCCCACCCCAGCTTAACCTCGCTTTACCTGGCTGCTATGGAGACACAACCGAGGCTGAACCGAGTAGTAGCAAATCAAAGCGAGGCGAGGCGAGCTGGGCTAGTGGAAAAGGGCCATTTGAGTGCTACTCAGGGACAACTTTGATTGGCGAAATTGGTGGAAGTTGACAAGGACTGGCCAAAATTGCGGGAAAGTTGCAGTGATTGGACAAGATTGCAAGGTCGCTCAAAAGATGTTGCAATGGCCTGATTTTGCATGAATTAGTATGATCACAATATCGCAAAATCCTGGAGGAACTGGTAAGTGTGAACAAACAGCAGAGCTTCCATATGAATTGGGTTTTTTTTTGTTTTGTTTTGTTTTTTATAATAGACAAGATTCTACATTCAATTTGTTACACTTCTTTGTTTTTCTACAGATGTAATTCCTGATCCCTTAATGATATCATCATTTGAAGACTTCTGAGGACTTCTGAGGACTGAGGACTTTATTATAGGATTTCAATAAGACCTGAAAAGAAAGTGTAGAACAAAGAAAATGTCAGGGTCTGGGGGGGTGACCGTTGGGTCATTCGCACTTTTTGAATTTATTTCTGTTCTCTGTGTTTTGTGCTATTTGTATTTTGGTTCAAGTCTTGTGATCATTATTATTTGTTATTATTTTTGTTGTCATTGTGAGTACTGTTATGATCTGACGTCAGTCTGTGTTTACATTATGTTTATCATGGTCCTGTTTGCCATTTTGTTTATCATATTCATGCTATATCTTGGGTTTGTATTGTGTGTTTATTTCCACTAGTCCTCCTCGTTTCATGCTATGTTCTCTTCTTGATTAGTCACAGCTGTTTTGTGCTTCTGCAATCACTTCACCTGTTATTTAAAGGATGCAGCCCCTCAGTTTGGTGCTGCATCATTCTCCACTCTGCTCTGTTTGGCATTATTCCTGCCTTGTTCTGTAAGTTTTGTTCTGCACTGCCAAGCCTTGCCCACTCTGTTTCAGCTTCTGAGCTGTTTTTTGAGTTTTATTTAATAAAATGTTAATTGCTCGCTACGCATCTGAGTCCAGTTCCCTGCCCCGAGGGGTAAAATATGACAGTCCCATTTCTGTCTTTGCCTTGGGCCCCAAATGGACAAAGTTCAATTCAATTCAACTTAATTTATATAGCGCCATTTCACAACAGCAGTCATCTCATAGCACTTTCAACTCTAGGGGGAACCCCCACAATTACAGAAAGCAATCAGGCGATCCCCTGTGAGCAAGCACTTGGCGACGGTGGAGAAGAAAAACTCCCTTTTAACAGGAAGAAACCTCCAGCACAGTGGTCCCCAACCCCTGGGCCGCGGACCAGTACTGGTCCGTGGGTCATTTGGCACCGGACCACACAGAAAAAATAAATAACTTACATTACGTCCGTTTTATTTATTTTCTGAGTCTGAATGATGTTTTATTTTGAAAAATTACCAGATTCTATCTGTTACATCCGTCTATGGCTCACTCTTGATGCACGTCAAGACGCTTGTCTCGGTGACATGATATGTTATGCTAAAATTATAGGGCTGTTGCTGCACAGCAGACATTTATGTCTGCACTAAGTGGCCAGGAGCCACTTATTGAATGAAAAACCCATGTGTAGGAGTGGTTTTGTGTGTTTTATTGACCAAAACCCCAAAACGAGTTAATGGGAATGAGTGAAGTGTGGATGTGTGTGTGTGTGTGTGTGAAACACCCGAGCTGCCCAGTGTCTGAGCTGTCAGGGAGCAAAGGACCCAAAGGGCTCCTTGACGTGCCTGATGGAAGATAAATAAATATGTACATTTTTTTTTAAATTTTTTTTAACCAAATAACCAAATTAGGAGGTATTTACTTGTATTATTACATATTTTGGTAATCTCGAGGGAGATTGCTGGCCAGAGTGTTTTAATTACGAGAGCCGCTGCAGAGATTTCTCTCAGAAAAAAAGTCACCTCTGGCAGCACATTTCAGTGACAAGGAAGTGGTCGCAAAACTCGTTTACTTGTGCGACATATTCAGCCTGCTCACTGAACTCAATCTGTCACTTCAGGGGAAAATGACAACTGTCTTCAAGTTGGCAGATAAAGTAGCTACATTTAAAGCCAAATTGGATTTGTGGGGACGGCGTGTGAATGGAGGTACAGTATATTTGACATGTTTCAAACACTAGCAGGGATTTTGGAAGAGACTGAGCCCGAGCCTTCATTCTCCCAGCTGGTGCACAATCACCTGTCTTTGCTTTTTAAAAGAGTTCAAGCGCTACTTCCCAATGACAAAAAATACACAACCTGCCAAACAGTGGATGCGCAACCCATTTCTCAACAAACCAGGTGAATCCAACATGTCTGTGCAAGAAGAAGATCAACTGCTGGAGATCGCACATGATGGCGGCCTTAAAAGTACGTTCAAGGCAACAGCTCTGCCGGTGTTCTGGATTAAAGTCACGGCTGAATACCCTGAGATGACAACAACAGCACTGAAAACACTGTTGCCATTTCTGACATCCTATCTTGTGTGAAGCGGGGTTTTCTGCAGTGACAGCAACCAAAACAAAATTATGAAGTAGACTGGACATAAGCAACACACTTCGGGTGTCATTGTCTCTCATTACCCCTAGATGGGACCGTCTCGTTGCAAAGAAACAAGCTCAGGGCTCCCAGTGATTCAGCGTTGTGGTGAGTTGTATTTTTCATGCACATTATATTTGTGTTTGTGGTGTATCTTATTTTGAAGGCACGTTTAAACGTTACCATAGCGACCAGAGAGCACTGTGGGCAGAGAGGATGTTACTCATGTTATGTTGTTGTCGCGATGTTAAGAGGACGCTGCTAATAAAGTTGCAAATGAGTACACAGTGGATAAATGTTTATTATTATATTTAGAAAATACCACAGTTTTTATGCCGGTTGTATCATGTTCTTTTGTTGACTTTATCCGCCACACCTTGAAGGCCGGTCCCTGAAAACATTTTTTTTTTTTTTTTGTTACTTATTTGTACCCGTAGGTAGACTTGGTTTGCAGTCTGGTGACAAGCCACCGGCTGCTGGTCGCTGCGTGCGCGAGCGCCCTAAACCTACATATTTTTGGTGTGCGGGAGGAAACCGGAGAAATCCCGGAGTAAACCCGCGCAACACGGGGAGAACATGCAAACTCCACACAGCTCACTGTTGGTCGGGGGCTGGGATCGAATCCACGATCTCATGATCCCCGCGATCCCCCGGCCGAGGGTAAAACTGTGCTGTCACAGTGCTAAACCACTGCGCCACCGTGCAGCCAAACATTGTCTGACATTAAACTGGTCTGTGGCGCAAAAAAGGTTGGGGACCACTGCTCCAGCAGATCCAGGCTCAGGGAGGGGCAGTCATCTGCTGTGACTGGCTGGGGGGTGAGGGGATAGAGAAGATGAAAAGAACAGACATGTAGAGAGCAAACAGCACGATGGGGACTCAATCTATGGGAGAGAACAAACAGATGTTGATGACCAGCAAAAATATTTCATTGAGAGTGAAGAAAGGAGTGAAGCCCAGTGCATTATTGGAGGTCCCCCAGCTGTCTAAACCTATTAGCAGCATAACTAAGGGAGGGTTCAGGGGCACATGATACTTCCCTAATTGTAGGCTATATCAAAAAGGAAGGTTTTATCCCTATTCTTAAAAACAGAGATAGAGTCTGACTCCCGAATCCAGATTGGCAGCTGGTTCCACAAGAGAGGAGCTTGATAACTGAAGGCTCTGCCTCCCATTGTACATTTGGAGATTCTGGGTATTACAAGCAATCCTGCATTTTGGGAGCGCAGCGCTCTGTTAGGATAATAGGGTAGTATCGGATCTTTTACATAAAAAGGGGCCAGATTATTGAGAGCTTTGCAAGTGAGAAGAAGGATTTTAAACTTAATTCTAAACTCTATGGGAAGCCAGTGAAGGGAGGCCAGAACCAAAGAGATATGATCTCTAGTACCTGTTAAAACTCTTGCTGCAGCATTTTGGATCAGCTGAAGACTTTTTAAAGATGTTTTAGGACAACCTGATAATAAAGAGTTACAGTTATCTAATCTAGAGCTAATAAAAGTGTGGATCAGTTTCTCAGCATCACTCTGAGACAAGATCCTCCTAATTTCGGCAAGATTACGCAAATGATAGAAGGGAGTCTTAGAAACAAGTTTAATATGTGAATTAAAAAACAGGTCTTCATAAAAAATAACTCCAAGGTTCCTCACAGAACTATTAAGAGAAAGAGTAACCACATCCAAACTGAAAGTTTGATTTGGAAAGGTACTGTATTTCTAAAGGTTTTTTTGGACCAACTAGAATGACTTCAATCTTATTTGAATTTAATAGCAGGAAATTACAAGTCATCCAAGTCTCGATTTCCTTAAGACAGGCCTCTAACTTGGCAAAATAATTACTATCATCTGGTTTCATTGACAGGTTTAATTGTGTGTCATCTGCATAACAATGAAAATGTATACAGTGCATTCTAATAATGTTGCCTAGTGGAAGCATATATAAACTAAAAAGAATAGTGCCTACCACAGATCCCTGTGGAACTCCATGACTGAGCTTTGAGTTGGAAGAAAATTCATTATTGACATGAACAAACTGGAACCTATCAGATAAATAAGATCTAAACCACTGCAACGAAGTTCCCTAAAGTCCAACATAGTGTTCTAATCTATCAAGTAGAATATTATGATCAATAGTATCAAAAGCTCCACTAAGGTCTAAAAGGACAAGTACAGGAACAAGGCCATTATCAGATGTGATAAGGAGGCCATTAGTGACCTTCACTAAAGCTGTTTCAGTACTAAGTCTACCCCTGTGTATGTAATCCATAAATATGAAACACTGAATCATTAAGGCACTTTATTATTTTAGTCTTAACATATACTTAATGAAATTCATCTAAAACAATGATTTGGAATTTCAACAAAAGACTGAAACTGAATGTTTCAAAAATCTTCCAAAGACTAAGCAAACCTGGGTATACTTACTGGGTATCATTATCATCTTGTGGCCGTGGCTGAGATGTCCCGCACAATTCTGAGCCACACTGCCTTATCCGCCATGTTGATGGCTAGATCTTCAGTCCTTATCGCTGTATCTCTAGGTATAGTATCGGTGAAGGCCAGTTTCTGCGATGGTGAGGCCTTCCATCGATAATTTCTCCCTTGGCTCAAAATGCATGGCCAGCAAACTGGGCTCTGCACTTGGTGAGTGTGACTGACAGCAGCTGGAGCTCCTCATATATTTCAGACAGTGTGAGATGCTGCTGTCTCCGTGATATGCATAGGACTCTCCAAAGGAAGTTCATGTAGCAACCATCAATCTGCTTTATGTCCTTGGCCTTTAGCATCCATGTTTCTGTGGTACAGTATGTCAGTATAGGTTGAATAACTGACTTAAAGAGGTCGAGTTTTAATTTGTTTGGTACCTCATACTTTGTTGAGTTTGTTACAGGCTTTCCAGTCTTGTTCCTTTCGAGTTCTAAAATCTTTATCTGAACACATGATATGAGTGCTGAGATACTTGAAGTAATCTACAAATTTCAGAGCATTTCCTGATATCGAGTTAAATGTTGCATTAAGGCATGTGGATATGAAGTCCATCTTAGATGTGTCGCAGTCCAGGCCAACATGAGTAGCCGCCTCTTCTAGGAGGTTGGTCTTCTGCATTTTGCCGGAGTCAGTTGTGATGGCGATGTCATCAGCTAAGCTGAGACTGGTGAAATAAACAGAGGGATGGCGTCTGCTCTTCCGAGGATGGGCGAGGGGGGCCTTTTTCATCATCAAAAGCAAGGGAATTGTGTAGGACATAATCAAGAACAATAATGAACAAAAATGGTGCCAATGTGTCACCGTGGAGAATACCGGATGCCATGTCAAAGCTTTCCGTTACACCATGAAGGGCTAACACGCATGCCCTGGTATCAGTGTCGAGTATCTTGATTGCATTGACTATTTTCTCCAGAATTCCATATAGATGGGTATATCCAGTTCAGAAAACTCATTTTCTTTTTTAAATACATCCTGGATTAAATTTTTACTTGTAACTCTGAAAACCTTTGTTTGCAGAGAGACCTGTGGCCAATTAGTTTACTGCATCCCTGAGTTAGAGTCATCAAAAGACCTTTTATAACACTACTATGTCACTGTTCCAGGTAGCTCACTGAATAGATAACCAGCACATTTTTCACGTGAGTTCCAATAGCCAATCAGAAGGTGCTTTGTTAGTTTGTGGTTAATGTTATACATTGTGATTTTGGAATGTAAACCATTCCAGTTGTTGCTTCAGTGTTTTTAATGTTGCTTTAAATTAGCAGAATGTAATTTTTGGGCATGATTTGACTCAAAAACTTGTCAGGATATGCTCTGTTGGCCTTAACATGTCAGTGTACCACTTAAAAACAAGACAGGATAAGCTAATCCTTTATTAGCCCCATAACAGGAAAATTTCCAGGATTGCAGCAGTAAATCATTTATACATAAATGATTTACCAAATGCATGCAGAAACATTCATATACAAATGTAGCAGATGACACGGTAATACCACTGGAGTGGTGGCTCAGTTGGTAGAGCATCCGCCCCACACCCGGGAGGCAGGGGTTCAAATCCCGGCCGGGTCATGCCGAAGACCATATAAAAGTGGAACTTCCTGCCGTCCAGCTTGGTGCTCAGCAATAACGGAATGGAGGAGGGAAATCTGTGGCGGCGCCTTGCATGGCAGCGGCCCTCTGATTCTGCACTGGGGTGTGTGTGATTGACACTGTAGATAGGTAAAACACAATCTCGTTCTACTGTACATGATTGGTTGTACGGTTGAATGACAATAAGGGTGATTTAATTAATTAATTAATTAATATTCACGCCTGCAAAAACACAAGAAACTGCCTGTATTCTTACAACAGCGATGACGCAAATCTATGACTGGCTCAATAATTCATGTAAACAATAACATGATGTTCACAAAACAACCACTAAATATTACAAACTCAAACATTTTCTTAAAAGAGGAGGAGCTGCAGCTAGCCGAGGAATTCCTCATTAACCTTTAAAAAACACATCAAAAAAATCTCAAACATAATCAAATTCAATCTAAGAAATCTTAGACAAATTAAACCATCACTGACAGTGAGTGCGGCCAAAATGTTTCTCCATGCAATGATCTTCTCACACATCGATTACTGTTTTACCAACTGGTCACTCACTGGTGTAACAATAATCAAACCCATTGAATCTTTATACAAAAAAGCCATAAAAATCTTTGTTAAGAAAGATCCTGTCATGGACTGGGTTGGACCCTTTTTTTCCAATCCAGCGCCATGACATGTGGCTGTATTTTTCCCTGTGCAATTGTGTCCTTATTTTGCTGCTGGCAGATCTTTAGGAGCCTCTGGGTCCTTGGCTCCCTGCCAGCTGACAGGGACCTTCTCTTGCCAACACCCACCAGCTGATTGTCATTATCATTTGTCCACTCCTCTGTTTACTCACACACGCACACACACCTGCATGCATACCTTTACTCTCACGCACACCCTTTCATACATGCACACACACATCCACTCACTCTCACTCACACATTCACTCACGCACCTGCTCAGCCACACTCCTGCACCCACTTGTCATCATTAGCGCTCTGTGTATTTATGTGGGTCAGTTTGAGCACTCAATGTGGCGATGTAGTCAGCATGTGATGTCCAAGCACTGCTCTAAGTTGGTTTCTCCTCTTTTGGACTATGTTGGTGTTGTTTTTTCCAGAGCCCAGCTACGCTCCGACACTCATGTAAGTCTTCCTTTTCCTGGTTTACGTTTCTTGTTTTCCCCCAGCGGCCAGTCTTACCCTGGGGCATGACATAAACTTCCTCCTCTTGCCAACGGAGTTTGTGAACCTGTTCATCCGTAGTATCACTCATTTTGGGACTGTTTTCATGGAACATTTTGCACTTTGATTCCTTGTTTAATAAATTCACACACTTCACTTGCCTTTGGGCTTGTGTTCTTTCATTCATTCATTGTGCAAAGGCGCATGAACATGACAGTACACCGCCACCAGTTAACCTTTTAACTGGCCATGATTTCACACGCCCCCAGTGGCACAGCGCAGCAACTGCGCCTGTCAACTCACTCTTGACATCCCTTTAACTCCCCAGCTATACTGCAGATTTGTACTGATCTGCCAGTTTAGAAGATGGCAGACACGCGTTGGAAGAATCATTGCTGACATGTAATAAACCAAGGAAGAAGAACTCCTTCATTTCCTTTTACTGTTTTCCTGCCTTTAGCCCAGAAAGCTAATATGGCCGCCATGGATCGTCATTTTGTCATCACATAGTGGCTTCATACTCCAAAAATAGCCGTAGAATACAAACAAAATTTACGTGGGATTATCCTAAGAGTTTGTAGATGTAGTAGAGGGCGCAAATGACCGACAGAACCAAAAATAACAACCACGATGGACAAAAATGGACCGGTCACGTAAGCGAGCGAGCACCCCCCCCCCCCTCCCCGCCACCGGTAAGTGACAAATTTTGTTTTTGTTTTTTACATTGTACTGATTTTCTGGTTCATATACTTTGAAGATAAGATAACAACATACCCCTGTAGAGACAACGGTGTCAAAAAAACAGAACCATTCTTTGCGTAAATATGTCCAAAGTCCACTTTTGACTGAGTTATGGAATTTATATAGCTGCCGCAACATTATGCAAATTAAATGGAGAAATTTATTCGTATCTGAAACTTTGGATCATAATCTACATCTTTCTAATTGACACTAAGCCATTATCTCTTGCAAACTTCAAGTAATAGCCTTGGAAATCTGAACTATTTTACTGACAAAAAATATTAACCACTCATGACCACTAGGGGTTATGTCGCCATACGGCAACTGGGATAGTTAGAGGGTTAAGAGCCCAGCAGTGAAGTTCATATGTTGTGTTTTCACCTTTTCCCTGTGTGTTTTCCTCCTACCTGAGCGGAGCTCATGATGGATTTGCCGGGCAGAAGAGGCTGTGCGATGCGACTGGGATGGGAGTGATGCCGCGTCCTCATGGAGGTAGATGAGCTTATCTCCGTGGCACACACTTACTCCACTCCAGACGACACATTATGGTATTTGGGATTGGCAGATGCTGCAGCCCACGGCTGCTCTCAGCTGAAGACGCACTCTGAGGGGAGGGAAAGGATAGCCCTGATCGCCGCGCTGCAGTGGGAGAACGGAGGAGTGGTGAGGAAAATCCCCGGAGAAGCTTGGACGCATGCCGAAGAAGAGGCGATCCTGGGTCTCAGTAATCTCCACTCACCACCCTTCAGCGCCTGAACCGCCTCCGTCTCCAGAGCTCGGTCCCTCTCCATTATCGGGGAATTGGAAGAAACACAGACTGGGGTGGCTGATGGAGATAGACCGCCGTTTGGAGGAGGAAAATCTCACTCCAGGCCTGGCCATGCCTCCTTCTCCTGCCAACACCCACCAGCTGATTGTTATTATTATTTGTCCACCCCGCTGTTCACTCACACATGCACACACACCTGCATGCAGGGTGGACCATCCCCCCACCCTGCGGAAAACCTCCAGCTGGCTAATGACCTAAACAGCTTTTACTGCAGGTTTGAAAAGAACCTACAGTTCTCACCTCCCACCCACACAAAAGGATTATCTGCAGCCCCAGGAACTCCATCCCTCCTCCACTCTGACCTCCCACCAGCACTAATGATCTGTGAAGAGGAGGTGCGCCGGGTCTTTCAGAGACAAAAGATCAAGAAGGCTGCAGGACCTGATGGTGTGTCTCCGTCCTGCCTGAGAGTCTGCTCCAACGAGTTGGCCCCCATCTTCACCCGGATCTTTAACAGATCACTGGAGCTGCGTGAAGTGCCTTCCTGCTTCAAACGCTCCATCATCATTCCAGTTCCCAAGAAACCCTCTATTACAGGATTAAACGACTACAGACCTGTTGCCCTGACCTCTGTGGTCATGAAATCCTTGGAGAGATTGGTGCTGAACCACCTGAAGGTCATCACAGGCCCCCTGATGGACCCACTGCAGTTTGCCTACCGGTCAAACAGGTCAGTGGATGATGCAGTGAATATGGGACTACATTACATCCTGCAACACCTCGACTCCCCAGGGACGTACGCCAGGATCCTGTTTGTCGACTTCAGCTCAGCGTTCAACACCATCATCCCAGGCATTCTTCATCAGAAACTCCTCCAGCTCAAGGTGCCCCCCTCCACCTGCCAGTGGATCTCCAGCTTTCTGACTGACAGGTGGCAACAGGTGAAGCTAGGGAGATTTACATCCAGCTCCCGAAAAATTAGTACTGGCGCCCCCCAAGGATGTGCCCTTTCCCCACTGCTCTTCTCCCTCTACTCCAATGACTGCACCTCAGAGGACCCTTCGGTGAAGCTCCTGAAGTTTGCGGACGACACCACAGTCATCGGTTTGATCCGGGATGATGATGAGTCTGCATACAGGCGGGAGGTGGAGCAGCTGATCCTCTGGTGCAGCCAGAACCATCTTGAACTTAACCCAGCCAAAACGGTGGAGATGACTGTGGATTTCAGGCGACACCCCCCTTCATTCCCCCCACTCACCATCCTCAACAGCACAGTGTCCACTGTGGACTCCTTCAAGTTTCTGGGTACCACAATCTCCCGGAACCTGAAGTGGTCCTCCCATATAGACACTGTCCGGAAAAAGGCCCAGCAGAGGTTGTTTTTTCTGCGTCAGCTCAAGAAGTTTGATTTGCCTCAGGAGCTGCTGGTTGTCTTCTACACCGCCATCATCCAATCTGTCCTCTGCTTTTCCATCACTGTCTGGTTTGGATCTGCCACTAAACAGGACAAGACCAGACTGCAGCGGATCATTAAGTCTGCGGAGAGGATCATTGGTACCGACCTACCCTCCATTGAGAACTTATATCGGTCCATAACCAGGAAACGGGCGGGAAACATCTGTGCTGACCCATCACACCCCGGCCACAAACTGTTTGAACTATCTTCTGGTCGTCGTTACAGATCACTGAAGGTCAAAACCACCCGTCACAGGAACAGTTTCTTTCCTCAAGCCATCACTCTGATGAACTCCTAACATTCACCTAGTCCTACCTGTTTGCTGTACTCATGACTTTTTCATCCATTATTACATTGCACATAACTCTCACACTGCTTTTTACTTCATTCACATTATATCACAGAATCTGAGTCCACATTGAAATACTGTGTGATTGTATATTTTTTCATATATTTCTGCAAAGTGTGGTTAGTCCGAGTAAATAACTGCATATATTCCTGTATATATTTGCATCCTTTTATAGAAACGTGGACAGACTGTAATTTACTGTACATACTCTGTTTGTCATTGAATCCTTATTTAAATCCTTCACCTGAACAACGAGAGCAAGTTTTTAGCCAAAGTCAAATTCCTTGTATGTGTTGTGCATACTTGTCCAATAAAGCTGATTCTGATTCTGATTCCTCTCATGCACACCCTTTCATACATGCACACACACATCCACTCACTCTCACTCACACATTCACTCACACACCTGCTCAGCCACACTCCTGCACCCACTTGTCATCATTAGCGCTCTGTGTATTTATGTGGGTCAGTTTGAGCACTCAGTGTGGCAGTGTAGTCAACATATGATGTCCAAGCACTACTCTAAGTTGGTTTCTCCTCTTTTGGACTACGTTGGTGTTTTTTTCCAGAGCCCAGCTGTGCTCCGACACGCACATGTAAGTCTTTTTTTTCCTGGTTTACACTTCTTGTTTTCCCCCAGCGGCCAGTCTTACCCTGGGGCGTGATGTAAACGTCCTCCTCTTGCCAATGGAGCTTGTGAACCTGTTCATCCATAGTATCACTCATTTTGGGACTGTTTTCTTGGAACATTTTGCACTTTGATTCCTAGTTTAATAAATTCACACACTTCACCTGCCTTTGGGCTCGTGTTCTTTCATTTGTTTGTTGCGCAAAGGCGCATGAACATGACAGACCCCACATATCATTGCTGTCACATCTACAAGAAATACAATTTTCTGTTGTTTGAAAATTATAAAACTCTCAAATTTGCCTGTTCAATTTTAAAAAAAAATTAAATCACAATGTGCACCCCCTGCCCCTGCGGAAGAATATGTTAAACTGAGAATTGTCACTGGTACAACCACCAGAGCAATCACTAGAGGAGACTGTGAGGTCCCCCACAGACGCATCACATTTGCTCAGTCTGTGCTATCAGTGAGGGGCAACAAGAGCTGGAATAACATACCACCTGCAATCAGAGAATGTAACA
Organism: Pholidichthys leucotaenia; assembly: GCA_020510985.1. Classification (NCBI taxonomy): domain Eukaryota; kingdom Metazoa; phylum Chordata; class Actinopteri; order Cichliformes; family Pholidichthyidae; genus Pholidichthys; species Pholidichthys leucotaenia. The sequence goes on along the minus strand of CM035844.1, from coordinate 64,961,494 downwards.
CACTAAACACTTTTAAGATGCATTGTAAAAATTGTCTTTTAAACAACAAAAACTGTACCCATAACTAGTGGTTGGTCTGTGGCATGCACATACAGTATATACAGTATGCACCCATACGTCACACACATATACCCCACCTCTTGTTTGTTGCTGTTTGTCGTTGTTGTGCGGCGCTTGGGTGCATGTGTGTGTGCATGCATACACAACACTTCACTTGTGTGACATTTGAATGTTTTGATTTGTAGCACCTTAACTCTTGCACTTTTGCATGTCCATTTTGTACAGTTTTATGGCAGATGTTCTTCTCGTGTATGACTGTGTTTTTGTGACCCACTGGGGAATTACAGATGCAAATTAGCAATATTGCTCAATCTGGCATACATGCATTTATATTAATGTTCATTAGTATATAATGGCCCTTTCAAATAAACATTAAACTAAACTAAAGTGATAGCCCCACTCCGAACAATAAAAGTGGTCTGGCTGCACACTGCTCTCTCTCTCTCACTAATCCTCTCATTGTCTACAGCTGTATTCACGACCTGCTGGTAATCACCACACCCCTTAAATAGCTCGGGTGTCCTCCTCTCATCAGGAGCTCGTCAGACTATCTCCATGCCCATCAACAGACGCATGTGCAGCCAAGTCCTCTCCTCCAACGCTTAAGGAAACATAAGAACATTTTATTCTTGCAAACTTCTCTCCCCCTTTTCTCCAGGACTCACAGGCAGACCTTGGACTCCCTGTTATGTCTGGAAAACTGGGGAAGGACCGACAGAGAGTGGCAATTGCCGGGACCACGAACTTCATTACAAACTGTGTTATATCAGGCAGTACAGGTTGTTGACGGGAGGCTGAGTGCTGCCTAGAGTGTGAGACAGAAGAAAGAGGCCGCAAACTGGCCGTCCCACACATTTGTATGCTCGCCGTGATGATGTCACCAAGTGGCCGTGTCATCACGCTGATGCCAACCAAACTTGTGGTTTTCTTGAAACCACATTCACACCCGCCCCTTAGAAAAACAGAACATACATACATAACCGGATTGACCCTCCCCAATTTGTTACAGTAAAGAACCCCAAAACTAGCTAGGGCCATTAGGTAGACTTCCGCGTGACCCAGCAACCCAGCCACTATTTGTTGGCAGCCAAGCCCCTAGCTAAACAGTCCTTCTTTTGTTGAGGAAGGCAGTTCAGTTGGAGTGGCCTGGTAGCAAGCCCGTGTTGGACGTGCTCCTGGAAGTGCGGAGGCCTGTGGACCGGGATCATCTTCTTTGAAACCCCAGTCTCGGTCCCACACCGTCTGAGTTGACTCCCACTTAGCCATGTCATCCAGAGCAGCTGCTCAACTCATCGAAGGCGGTTGGCATGCCAAAACTATCTTCCAGCTGGAAGGTCACTGGCCCCAGCTGTGAGTTGATCATGATGGGTGCCGGTAGTGGTGGAGATGGTGTTGAAGCCAGTTGCAGGTCTGGTCGTTCGGTTCTGCAGACCTGGACCCAGTCCATCACTGCAAGTGGCACTCTGTTTGGCTGTGTTCAGCATTGTGGTTGCAATGGTGTGACTCACATCTGCTGTTTGGCATCCACAAGGTTGTGGTGGTTCTGCGGCATGCTGTTGGGTCACAGACTCTTCATCCTGTGGCTCAGTGGCAGCTCCTGGAGGCTGGTGCTGGGCATAGATTCAGAAGACGTCCGGTGGTTCTGCTGCATTTTGTTGGGTCGCGGACTCTTCATCCTGCAGCTCAGTGGTGGCTCCTGGAAGCTGGTGCTGGGCGTGGATTGGGAAGTAGTCTGGCCTCTTCTTCCCGTCTCTTGGGAAGTCTGGAAGTGGCAACGTGTTGCTATCGCCACTGGTACAACCTGCCCTGGGCTGTTGTATCTTGGGGTTCCCGATAGACGCGGGCTTCCACTTCTGCAGCTCTGCAGCGGCTCCCTGAGGCTTATGCCGGGCAAGGATCTGAGGCAAGTCTGGTCACTGCGCCTTCCCATGGCTGTACCCTTATCATTGTCTTCTAGGTGTGTTGTGTCCCACTCGTCGTATTGCTGCCCCCTTGCCGGGAAGGAATGCGTTCTCTCTCGGTGCATTGGGGAGCCACAGTTGCCACATGAGAAGTGCCTCGTAGCGTTCTTCTGATCCGCGGTGTTTATCTCAGCTTCTTCTGCCATCTTACCAGGCCCTTCTGTGGTTACCGTGTGTGCTAGCGGTGTCTGGCTTGGTTTCTTGGCTAACTGGTCCCGCACCATTTCGTCCTCCAACAAATTACATCTGCACATGCTAGCTAGGTGGTGAAGGTTCATAACGAATTGTGTTGTCTATGTGGTTTTCTGTCACCGTTGGTGAAACCTAATGCACTGCATCAACACATTGTTGAGTGTGGCAAAGTGGCTAGCTAGCAGCTCAGCTGACTCAGCAAACCTTTCTGTTGGTTCTCGCGTGTAGAAAATATGTTGTCCTTCTATGCCCAGACAGTGAACCAGTAGAACTCACTTCCATACCTCGGCTAGCTTGTCCAGGTCCAACGCTGATATGTAGGTGATGAAAGCAGCAAACCAGCGCGGCCATGGTACAGGCGGCTCAGCAGGACTTTCCAGAAATGGCTGTAGTGGCCTCAAAGACACTGTCGCCAAATGTTATGTCTGGAAAACTGGGGAAAGACAGACAGAGAGTGCCGTTTGCTGGGAACACAAACTTTATTACAAACTGTGTTATATCAGGCAGTACTGACATAATGTAGCACACAGGCCCAGGAAACACGCACGCAGGCTCAGGATAGATTTAACAGCTTTATTCAACAAGCAGGTGTGTGTGGATGGATGGATGCGGTATGGGAATGTGCTGGGGTGAACGCCGATGCGCAGGCAGCAGAGCAGCACGCTGTACAGCCGGACAACCCTATGGAGACAAGAACAAAGGACAAGGGTAACGGGCACCACACCGAGACAGGGGATATAAGTGACGGTGTTGCTTACTTGCAGGGACAGGTGGCTGGCGTCGGCAGGCGATGAGCCCGGGAGACAGCGTCCTGCTGGGTCTGCGCAGAAGATGGAGATGCTATGGCGATGACGGGGGAAATCCGCCACCAGGAGGGTCCACCTGTGCACAGGGGTGAGAACTTGAAAGACAAGGTAAGGAGTTCTTACGTGTCGTTGAATCTTTGCTGGTGATCTGAGGTAGAATCACGGGCTTTGGAAACGCTGATGAGAACAGACGGCTCCAGACTGCAGCAGAGGGCAGAGTGGGCTAAATAGCCCGCTGCTGACAAGACGCAGGTGTGCGCGCAGCTGAAGCCGCTGATGAGCGGCGGGTCGTGACAGTACTCCCCCCTCTATCAGCGCCTCCTGGCGCTGGTTTGTCCGGATGTGCCCGATGGAACTCCCTGATGAGGATCTTGTCTAACACCCAAGAGGATGGCACCCAGGATCTAAACTCCGGACCAAACCCCTCCCAGTCCACCAGATACTGCAACCTGCACCCTCGGCGCCGGGAGTCCAGGAAGGAGGCGACTCTCCAGGCCGGGTGGCCGTCGATCATCATAGGCGCTGGTGGCGCTGCGGGCGGGGGGCAGAGGGGGTCAGACACATAGGGCTTGATCCTGGAAACGTGGAAAGTAGGACAAATGCGAAGGGAGGGGGGGAGAGCCAGACGCACAGCCATCGGGTTGATAATCCTGGAAATGGTGTGAAGACCAACGAAGCGTGGTGCCAACTTCTTCTTCTCCCCCTTAAGGTGGAAATCCTGAGTGGCCAACCAGACTCGTTAACCCACCTGGTAGGCAGGGGCCGGTCTCCTGCGGCGGTTGGCAGTGATGCTATTACGCGCAGCCGTGCGTAAAAGCGCGTCCCGTGTCCTGGACCACAGAGCCCAACAACGTCTCAGGTGCGCCTGGACGGAAGGAACAGCGAGCTCTGCCTCCTGGTCTGGAAACAAGGGTGGATCATAGCCCAGGGACGCCTTAAAGGGGGACATACCTGTAGCAGAAGACCGGGCGGTGTTGTGGGCGTATTCAACCCAGGCCAGATGTGAACTCCAGGAGGATGGGTCTGATGACGTGACGCAGCGCAGGGCAGCCTCCAACTCCTGGTTGGCCCTCTCACACTGCCCGTTGGATTGTGGGTGATGGCCGGATAAGAGGCTAACTGTGGCCCCCAGGGCGTTGCAAAAGCACCTCCAGACCTCTGAGACAAACTGGGGACCCCGATCCGAGACGACATCTACTGGTATCCCGTGTATCCTGACCACGTGCTGCACCAGGAGATTCCCCGTCTCCTGCGCCGTTGGAAGACCCCGCAGTGGCACAAAGTGGGCGGCCTTGGAGAAACGGTCCACAATGGTCAGCACGGCGTTATAGGAGTTGGAAGTGGGGAGACCAGTGACAAAGTCGAGGGCAATATGGGACCAGGGTCTGCCAGGGGTCGGCAGAGGCTGGAGTAGACCGGCGGGAGGAGAATTACCCGACTTGGCAGAGGCGCACACAGGGCAAGCCCGGACGTAGTTGGAGGCATCCTTCTGCAGACCCGGCCACCAGAAGGAACGTTGGAGGAGATCCACTAGCCGAGATATCCCCGGGTGACAGGCGAGCTTGGAGGTGTGGACCCAATGAATGACCTCCCCCCGGACAGAAGATGGAACAAACAACCTTCCCTCCGGTCTGCCGCCAGGATCCGGTTCAGCCTCCTGCACCCTCCGGATCTTGTCCCTGATGGACTAGGAGATGGCACCTACCACACACGAACTGGGCAGGATGGGGTGGCCCGACTCCTCCAATGTCTCAGGGGCGAACTGCCTGGAGAGGGCATCAGGTAGGATGTTCTTAGAGCCCGGGCGATAGGTAATGGTGAAGCGGAACCGGGCAAAGAATAGAGACCAGCGCGCCTGGCGGGCATTCAGGCGTCTAGCAGATCGAAGATACTCCAAGTTCTTGTTGTCCGTCATCACCACGAATGGTAGCGCTGCCCCCTCCAGCCAGTGGCGCCACTCCTGCAGGGCGAGCTTGATGGCAAGAAGCTCCCTGTCCCCGACGTCATAATTCCGCTCGGCCGGAGACAGACGCCGTGAGAAGAAGGCGCAGGGTCGTTTGGTCCCGTCAGTGGGTGAACGCTGGGACAGCACCGCCCCCACCCATGTGTCAGATGCGACGACCTCAACCAAGCACTGCAGCGCGGGGTCGACCTGGGTCAGGACCTGGGAGGAGGAGAACTCCGTCTTCAGCGCCTGAAACGCCGCAGCGACCTCTTCAGTCCAGCAAAAGGTGTTCTTGGGTGACATGAGACAGGGTAGCGGGGCAGCGATGGCACCAAAGTTGGGCACAAAACGGCGGTAGAAATTAGCGAACCCAAGGAATTGTTGGACTTGCTTCCTGGAGGTCGGCGTCGGCCAGTCCACCACCGCTTTGACCTTAGCGGGGTCGGGCAGAACCTGATTATGTGAGATCACAAATCCTAGAAAGGAGGTGGTCTTGGCGTAAAACTCACACTTTTCTGCCTTCACATATAACCTGTTCTCCAGCAGCTGCTGTAAGACCCGTCTCACATGCACCTGGTGTTCTTCACGTGACCTGGAGAAGATGAGGATATCATCTAGGTACACGAATACAAAGAGACCCAGGAAATCATGCAGGACATCATTTATTGGGCACTGAAAGAGAGCTGGGGCGTTGGTTAGACCAAAGGGCATTACGAGGTATTCAAAATGTCCACTTGGCATTCTGAATGCAGTTTTCCACTCTTCCCCCTCCCTGATCTGGACGAGATGGTAGGCGCTGCGGAGGTCCAATTTGGTAAACCAGGTTGCCCCCTGCAGGGAGTGGAAGGCAGTGTCCATCAGCGGCAGAGTGTACCGGTCCTTATCAGTGATGTCATTAAACGCTCGGAAGTCGATACAAGGGCGGAGGGACTCGTCCTTCTTTGATACGAAGAAGAAACCGGCTCCGAGCGGGGACGAGGAGGGGTGGATGATACCTGCGCTGAGAGACTCCTTTATATAACTGTCCATCGCCTCCCGCTCCGGCGCTGACAGGCTATACAGGCGACCTGACGGCAGGGGAGCCCCTGGGCGGAGGTTGATGGCACAATCATAGGGCCGATGAGGAGGGAGAGACATCGCCCTGGATTTGCTGAAGACCAAGCCCAGATCATGGAATTCCGAGGGCACCAAGGTGAGGTCCGGAGGCGCGGCGTCCTTGATCGGGGGAGGAGCAGACGGGGCGCAGGCTGCGGATTGTAAACAGGTGCCCATACAGAATGCACTCCAGGCGGCGATCTTCCCGGTCTGCCAATCCAGGACCGGGTTGTGCAGGCGCAGCCAGGGGTACCCAAGGATAACAGACGTCACAGAGGAGGACAAAACGTAGAAGGAGAGTTTCTCTCGGTGATTGCCCGAGATAATGAATGGGACGGACTGCGTGCGATGAGTCACTTGGCCAAGGGGAGCACGGGAGAGGGTGATAAGGCTCAGAGGAGCAGGCAGAGGTTGGCAGGGGATGCCCAATCGGGTTGCCAGGCTCTTTGAAATGAAGCTCTACTCTGCTCCTGAGTCCACCAGTGCGTGTGTGAGATGCCCCGTGGCATTGTGACAAAATCGGATGGGCAAGGATAGGCTTGTGAGGGGATTTGACTGGTTAGAGTCCGCGAGGCCCCCTACAGTGACTCGTGGACCTCCCCGTTTGGTTTCTCCGGGCAATGCTCCACGGAATGTTGGCCTCCTCCGCAATACATGCAGAGACCCAACTTCCGGCGGCGCTGTTTCTCCGCTAGAGGGAGCTTTGACCGGGCCACCACCATCGCCTCTGACTCCTCGGAGGCCTCCGGTGGAGGTGTCGCCAGAGGGCGGTCTTGAGGCGTGCGGACGGAGCCTCCACGCGAGCGGCTGCTAAACTTCTGCTCGGTGGACCATTCACGCAGCCTATTATCCAAACTAATGGCGGTGGAGATTAACTCCGCCAATGTCTCCGGAAGATCCCGACCAGCCAGTTCATCCCTCAGACCCGAGCTGAGGCTGTGGAGGAAGATGCCACAGAGAGCGGCTTCGCCCCAGCCCACGTCCTCCGCTGCAACCCGGAAGTCGATAGCATAGTCCGCTGCTGACCGGCTTCCCTGCTGGAGGGCGAGAAGCCGGTCAGTTAGGACGCTATCGCGCTGGGAATGATCAAAGACCTCTAAAAAGCTCTGCACGAACTGGCTGTAGGAGAGGCTCGCGTAGCTGGGCTTTGCCATTACGGCGTAAGCCCAGGTTAACGCTCGCCCCTCCAAGAGATTTCCAATATAGCCAATTCGGCTGTGGTCTGAGGGAAAGTCCCCGGGAACGTGCAAAAACACCGACTCACACTGCATTATAAACCCCCGCACCCCTCCGAGCTTTCCGCTGAAGCGGGCGGGAGTCGGAATTGGTGTGAGACAGGTTGGCGTTCCCGAGGTAGACTGACCGGGCATCAGAACGGCAGGAGCTGGCCCGCCCTGGCGAGCCATGGGGAACGCCTGCTGGGGGTCCAGGCAGTCTAACCGGTGAGTGATGTTAATCAACTGGTTGAGTATCACCTGCTGTTGATGAGCTATTAAATCCACCCGAGCCTCGAGGGTGGAAAGACGGCATGCGAGTCCGCTGTCTGCTGGGCCGCTTTGCTGGAGCCGTACTGACATAATGTAGCACACAGGCCCAGGAAACACACACGCAGGCTCAGGATAGATTTAACAGCTTTATTCAACAAGCAGGTGTGTGTGGATGGATGTATGCGGTATGGGAATGCGCTGGGGTGAACGCCAATGCGCAGGCAGCAGAGCAGCGCGCTGTACAGCCGGACAACCCTATGGAGACAAGAACAAAGGACAAGGGTAACGGGCACCACACCGAGACAGGGGATATAAGTGACGGTGTTGCTTACTTGCCGGGACAGGTGGCTGGCGTCGGCAGGCGATGAGCCCGGGAGACAGCGTCCTGCTGGGTCTGCGCAGAAGATGGAGATGCTATGGCGATGACGGGGGAAATCCGCCGCCAGGAGGGTCCACCTGTGCACAGGGGTAAGAACTTGGAAGACAAGGTAAGGAGTTCTTACGTGTCGTTGAATCTTTGCTGGTAATCTGAGGTAGAATCACGGGCTTTGGAAACGCTGATGAGAACAGATGGCTCCAGACTGCAGCAGAGGGCAGAGTGGGCTAAATAGCCCGCTGCTGACGAGACGCAGGTGTGCGCGCAGCTGAAGCCGCTGATGAGCGGCAGGTCGTGACAAGTACAGGTTGTTGACAGGAGGCTGAGCGCTGCCTAGAGATTGAGAGAGATGAAAGAGGCTGCACAATGGCCATCCCTCACATTTGCATGCTCGGCGTGATGACATCACCAAGTGGCTCCATTATCACGCCGACGCCAACCAAACTTGTGGTTTTCTTTACACTGTGGGAATGTGCGATTGATGAGGCATGTTTGTCTCAAGGCAGCTTTATTACACATTCACCAACATCTCAAAGTAGAAAGAGAACAACTCAGAAAAACTCGCTTCGTATATACCCCAGGCCCCCACAGTTCACAAGTCACATTCATTTACATCACAAGCAACAATGCATTTCCTCTAAAATCCTTTAGCATCCCCCCTCACAGACTTTGGCCCACAAAGGCTCTTCCAAGCAGTCTCTCAGCACACAAAGAATTACGTTTTCACAGCTTCCTGTTATCTCCAAGGGAACTCTGCAGTCTGTTCAATCTAAGATGTGGAGTACACTGTAAGGCATTAAGTAAGACACATGTGTGGCTACAACACCACACTCCCCACCTAGGCAGAATCTTGCTTTGTAACCTTAACCTGGACCATCTCCTGCCCTCTCCCTGTATGTCCACTTCCCAACATTTCTCATAACCTGTCCTCCCTTCTTCCCCAAGAACCTTGTCCTCTCCCCAGGAACCTTACCTGTAGTGGGGTCGTCTTCTGTGGCACCCGGAAGACTTCAGCCATTCCAGCTCACCCCCCAATCACTTCCAGCACCTGTAAGCAAATGCAACACGATTATATACATTGCTACAATTCTGAATTTACCCATACTTACACCTTGTCTCCTATCTCCTACCGCAGGGTTGCCAGACTCCTTGCTGCAGCACCTCACCATTCATATAAATAAAGATAATTGTTTGATTGCACACCTTGCTCTCCTTGTTGCCTGGTTTTGGGTCTGTTTAACCAATCATATCATAATATTCAAACATTCAAAATTTTTTATTTGTCAATTCTTCTATATGTGCAAGACATACAGGAGAATTGAAATGCCATTTCTGTCTCTCATAGTGGAGTGTGCAATATATAAGAAAATAAGGAATAAGGAAGTTTAAGTTTAATTTTTATTTTTATTTGAAAGGGACCTTATATACTAATGGACATTAATACAAATGTAAGTGTGCCAGATTGAGCAGTACTGCTAATTTGCATCTGTAGTGTCCTGGCAGGTCACAAAGACATACAGTACAAACAAACAATCATACACAAGAATATCTGCAATGAAACTGTACAAAGTGGATATGCTAAAGTGCAAGAGTTCTTCTTCTTCTTTTAGATTTGATTGGTGGTTGGCAACTAGTCTATAGGTGCATTACCACCACTGACCTGATTATCATCACTCTATATCTTTGTATAAGGAGTTCTGAACAACTCGTGTGAAAAAATTACTTGTCCTTGAACTGTGTCCGAGGTGCGGCCTTACCGCCACAAGTGCAAGAGTTAAGATGCTACAAACAAAACGTTCAAACGTCACACGAGTGAAGTGCTGTGCATGCAAACACACATACACACACATGCACTCAAGCACCTCACAGCAACAACAACAGCAACAACAAGAGGCAGGGCATATGCGTGTGACACATGGGCACATACAGTCATGTGAAAAAATTAGGATACCCTATATAAGCCTCTGTGTGTGTATGTTTTTTAACATGTTTGGACATATGGATATTTAATATCAGTGTTCAAAATACGGGGAGATTCATGTAATATAACTAAACAATTAAAAATGAATTAAAGACTTTTTTTTCAAATTTTCTGTAAAATATAATTCTAAACAAATAATTAGGAAAAAATTAGGATACCCCCCCCATCTTTTTTAGGACACCCCCACATTCATTCCCACTTAAAATGGCTAAAATAAATATTAAAAGATGCAAATAAAAACAAAAACAAGGTTAGACGTAGATATGTGAACATTTCTTAATAAAGAACTGAATATTTAATGGGGAATCCTAATTTTTTCACATGACTGTATATATATGCACATGCCACAGAACGTATGAAAGATGGATGAAAACAACAACAGCACTCTAAGAACAGTAATGCTACCTGTACTGTTCTCTTCATGCGTTATACTCCCGGAGTGTCATCATGAATAAACAGCCAGCCAAACTCTTTTTCCAAGAGCCAGGAAGCGAGCACCCTTGCTCCATTAATGACTTTACAATCAGATAAGTTGAGATGACAACATGGAATCAGAGTGAAACTGTAACAGAAATTAAAAAAAAAAAAATGCACTTAGTTAACTACCGTGACAGCAACAGGTAAGTGTATAGCATTAGCTTCTATCGTGCAAAGGTCACGCTATAAATTGTCCACAAAGAATCATTTACACAATCTCCAGAATCTATAAAGAACAACTTACTCAAACAAAGGATGAGGCAGATTCATAATGAAAATCATCAGATGTCATGCTGTTCACAACACATGTCTACCTACTTCCTGTTGGAAGTAGGTAGACATGTAGACATGTAGACATGATGCCATCCCAATGGCCAATTTTCAATCTTTTCTAGGAGTGCCATCATTTTTGTCCAGGTCTGTTTCATGAGTTTGTTTTTTAAAATAATTCTGTTGAACCACAATTCAAAAGCATTGTCTGATTTTCATTGGTTAATTTTCATAGAATTTTTATTTATAACCACTTTTGTCAGATTCAAGTTATTTCTGTGACCTCTATGGGTTTTTCTTTCATTAACAGAAGGTTACCAACAATTTTGTCCACTGCTGTATATACAAAACGACATGTAAAATCACACAAGGATTATCATATCCAGTCTGTGTTGTGCTGTTGCTTAGTTTTTGTCACGTTTTGTCTTGGCTTTGTTCTGATTTGTAATCACTCTTATTTTATTTTATTTTTGAATTCTTAGCTGGAACATGGGTGGGCAATATAAGCTGTGGCTTCAGCCATCACCCATTTCTGATTATTATTTGTTATGTTGAATTATATAATCCGAGGAGTTCCTGTTTAATTTGACCTTATTGGATTTTTTTCCCCCCTTTGTTCTATTATTCTGTTCCTTTCTTTTAATCTAATCTATCCGAAATAAAGATTCATTCATTTCTCAAATATGTTTTAAACTTTCTTTAATTATCCACCACCCATTTCTGTCTTTCATCTAGGCAAGGGGAAAATGATCCACCCAAACCGGACCTTGCCTCACTATTTACAGAGATGCAGGCTGAAGATCTGCTGAACCAGGACCAGTACGAGGGGCCGACCAGTTGCTTCTCAGTGAGGCAGCGTGGCTGGCGTGTGTTACCCATTCCAGTTTCTTTTTTTTTTACAGTTTGAATTTTGCACATTCTAAATAATCTATAATTTGCTGCTGATTGGAATAAACAATTTAATGATTTATGTGTTTGCATCATGATTTTCTCTTTTGTCCGTTCAGACACCGGTGGGAAAAGAGTCAACAGTACGAACCATTTATCAGTGACTTTGAAAATAATGGCTCATTTTTAAGAAAAGTAACCAAAACAATCATTTGCTGAAGACTGTAAAACAAAATAGAGACATCTGCAAAAGTACAAAGGTTTATTGTCAAAATTCCCAGGGCAATACTACATGAATACATGTATAGTTCACTGTTGATGCAGAGAATATATATTTATACAGTATCTACATGTAGTCAGCAATACTCAGTACAATATATTTCCAGTTAATCCACAAATTTCTCCATGTAACCTTGGGACTGCTTTATTTTAATTACTTCTAATCCTAGATCCATTTGTTTTGGCTTAAAATGCATCATAATTCCATCCATCCATCCATCCATCTTCTACCGCTTTTCCGGAGGTCCGGGTCGCGGAGGCAGCAGTTCAAGCAGAGAAGCCCAGACTTCCCTCTCCCCAGCCACCCGCCCCAGCTCCCCAGAGGGGACACCAAGGCGCTCCCAGACCAGCTGGGAGACATAGTCTCTCCACCGAGTCCTGGGTCTGCCCCGGGGTCTCCTCCCAGTGGGACGTGCCTGAAACACCTCAAGTGGGAGGCGTCCAGGAGGCATCCTAATCAGATGCCCATACCACCTCAACTGACTCCTTTCAATGTGGAGGAGCAGCGGTTCTACTCTGAGCCTCTCCCGGATGACTGAGCTCCTCACCCTATCTCTGAGGGTGAGTCCAGCAATCCTACGGAGAAAGCTCATTTCAGCCGCTTGTATCCGCGATCTCGTTCTTTCGGTCATTACCCAAAGCTCGTGACCATAGGTGAGAGTAGGAACGTAGATTGACTGGTAAATCGACAGCTTTGCCTTAGAACTAAGCTCCCTCTTCACCACAACAGACCGGTACAACGTCCGCATCACTGCAGATGCTGCTCCAATCCGTCTGTCGATCTCTCGCTCCATTTTCCCCTCACTCGTGAACAAGACCCCAAGATACTTAAACTCCTCCACTTGGGGCAGGAGCCTGTCCCCAACCCGGAGAGGACAATCCACCTTTTTCCGGCTGAGGACCATGGACTCGGACTTGGAGGTGCTGATTCTCATCCCAGCCGCTTCACACTCAGCGGCAAACCGTCCCAGCAAGAGCTGTAGGTCATTGCTGGATGAAGCCAACAGGACAACATCATCTGCAAACAACAGAGATGAGATCCTGTGGTCACCAAGCATGACACCCTCCATTCCCTGGCTGCGCCTAGAAATCCTGTCCATAAAAATTATGAACAGGACCGGTGACAAAGGGCAGCCCTGGCGGAGTCCAACTCTCACTGGGAATGACTCCGACCGAGTGTTGGCAATGCGAAATTGCTAAATAATTGCTAAATATATCTTATGCCTAACTCAGTACTGTTTACCTGTTGAAATAAATATTTAACGGCTCATATGCTACAATATGGCACCTGATCCATATTTTGTCACGACACCACTGGCTGGAGCAGATAAATTCCATGACATCTCAACAGTCTCTCCATGATTTTGACATAGATCAGATCAATTTATTTCACAGGAAGCTAAACATTTCTACAGACATTATAGCCACTTCGCGTTCGTGAACTTGGGGTCACATCACTGTTATAAACATTAACGCCGACCATTTGAAGTGATATTTTTGCCAGAAGAGAGCCATCTGAAACACACACACAGAATACAGATTTTAGTACCTAATATCGATAACTTGCCGACATTACAATGTTGTACGGTGGACTTAAAAGCAAAGTAGCATTAGCAATCATTAGCTTACCGTCATACATAATGTAGTTCGCATCCTCATGGCTTCTAAATGCTCCAGTACCTTTCCAGAGTGTGTCGTATTGCGGGTTTTCCTTCTGTTCTCCATTTTTGCCTTTATTCTGGCAAAAACAGCCAGAGAACGCAGACGCCTCGTATCCTGCCAACTTGTGTTTTGCGTAACATTACGCTTGATTTATGCCAGTTACGTTTGTTTTACATAACGCCTGAACACCACTCTAGGCCCAGTCACCTTCGTCAGTGTGTATGCCCCAAGACTGACAGCCACACCAGAGGCAAAAGACGAGTTCTACAAGAATCTTGTAACAACTGTCAGGATCATCCCCAACTCTGAACAACTCATTCTCCTTGGAGATTTCAATGCCAGAGTGAGTGCTGACCACGACTCCTGGCCCTCCTGTCTTGGACCTTTTGGCGTGGGCAGAATGAACGACAATGGACAGCGGCTGCTCGAATTCTGCACATATCACGATCTGTGCATCACAAACTCGTTCATCAAGACCAAGCCCCAACACAAGGTTTCCTGGCAACATCCGCGCTCAAAGCACTGGCACCAGCTGGACTTGATCCTGACCAGGTGCACCTCACTGAAGAACGTGCTAATCACCCGTTCGTTCCAGAGTGCAGATTGTGACACAGACCATTCATTGGTGTGTTGCAAGGTCAAGCTGCAGCTGAAGAAATTCCATCATGCTAGACAGCCTGGAAAGGCACAGATTGACACCAGCAAGATGGCTCAACCAGAACTTGTTGAGCAGTTTGCCTCCACCTTTGAGAAGGAACTTGGTGTACCACAAGAAGGAGAATCTGCAAAGCAGAAGTGGGAAGAGCTGCGAAATACCATTCACTGCACAGCCTTGGCTACCTTTGGGAGGAAGACCTCCAAGTCACAGGACTGGTTTGATGCCAAGTTGACCGAGGTGACCCCCGTCATTGAAGCCAAGCGCTCAGCACTTGCTGAGTACAAGAAGTACCCAAACAAGAAGAATCTCCAGATTCTCAGGGCTGCGAGAAGCAAAGTTCAGCAGACTGCTCGGCGATGTGCCAACGAGTACTGGACTCAGCTCAGCCAAGACATTCGAACCGCTGTCATAACAGGGAACATCCGTGGTATGTACGATGGCATCAAGAAAGCACTTGGTCCAGCTCAGAGCAAGACGGCCCCCCTCAAATCCTCCACTGGGGAGACGATCACAGAAAAGAACAAGCAAATGGAGAGATGGGTGGAACACTACTCCGACCTCTACTCCAGACAGAACACCGTGACACCATCAGCCCTTGATGCCATCGACTGCCTGCCATCCATGGACGAACTTGACGCCGAGCCAACCATCGATGAACTCAGCAAAGCCATTGATAGCTTGGCCACTGGCAAGGCACCCGGCAACGACGGCATACCCCCTGACCTGATCAAGCACTGCAAGACCGCCCTACTGTTGCCATTGCATGACGTCCTCTGCCAGTGTTGGAAGGAAGGTGCCGTACCACAGGACATGAGGGATGCCAAGATCATCACCCTCTACAAAAACAAAGGGGAGAGAAGCGACTGCAACAACTACAAGGGCATCTCCCTCCTCAGCGTTGCTGGCAAAGTCTACACACGAGTTGTTCTCGTTCATCTACAGAAGCTTGCCGAACGTGTCTACCCCAAGTCTCAGTGTGGCTTCCACGCTGAGCGATCAACGGTAGACATGATATTCTCCATCCGCCAACTCCAGGAGAAATGCAGAGAACAGAATATGCCCCTGTACGTCGCCTTCATCGACCTCACCAAAGCGTTTGATCTGGTCAGCAGAGAGGGCCTTTTCAAGATCCTGCCAAAGATAGGATGCCCACCAAAGTTGCAAAGCCTCATCGAATCATTTCACACCAACATGCAGGGGATAGTGCAGCATGATGGCAATGTCTCAGAGCCATTCAACATACGCAGCGGAGTAAAACAGGGCTGTGTACTTGCACCAACCCTCTTTGGGATCTTCTTTGCTATGCTCCTGAGGCATGCCTTCAGCACAGCAACAGAGGGAATCTACCTGCACACAAGATCTGACGGCAGGCTTTTCAACCTCGCCTGGCTTAAAGCCAGAACCAAAGTACGCGAGGCTCTAATCAGAGACATGCTCTTCGCAGACGACGCTGCAGTCGCAACCCACACACAGCAGGAGCTTCAGACCCTGATGGACCGCTTCTCCCAGGCATGTAAGGACTTCGGGCTTACCATCAGCCTGAAGAAGACTAACGTCTTGGCGTAAGGCACGGAAGTACCACCAACCATCACCATCGACGACTACGAGCTGGAGGTCGTGAATCAGTTCACGTACCTGGGGTCCACGATCAGCAACAACCTCTCCCTTGATACAGAGATCAACAAGAGGATTGGAAAATCAGCCTTCACACTCGCTCGCCTCACCACACGAGTGTGGGAGAATCCCAAACTCTCTGTCAAGACGAAGATGGCAGTGTACAACGTCTGCGTCATCAGCACACTGCTCTATGGGAGTGAGACGTGGACAACATACGCCCGGCAGGAAAAGAGACTGAACTCCTTCCACTTGCGCTGCATTCACCACATCCTGGACATATCCTGGCAGGACAAAGTGCCCAACACAGAAGTTCTGTCCCACGCCGGCCTTCCCTCCATGTTCACCATATGGAGGATGGCAGAATCCCCAAAGACGTCCTCTACGGAGAACTGGCAACTGGCAGGGGAGATGTTGGCCGCCCACAGCTGTGCTTTAGAGACGTCTGCAAGAGAGACATGAAGGCCCTGGAGATCAACACAGAGCACTGGGAGGACCTTGCAATGGACCGCTCCAAATGGAGAGGCACCCTGACCAGACAGCTCAAGGCGGGTGAAGAGAGACTGACTTCTGCAGCAGATGAAAAAAAGACCCGCAGGAAGAACCGCCACAGACCCAGCAGCACGGAGACCACCCACAAGTGCGACCTGTGTGACAGGGACTGCCATTTGCGCATCGGCCTGTTCAGCCACAGGCGGTGCTGTTCCAGCAGAGTAGACGTTTAGGATTCTCTTCCATGGTCATCATAGACTGACGGAGGCCGACGACATAGTGGGAGGGAGAGGGTTGCGCCACCTCCCTTTTAACTATTTCCCACCCACTTCAAATAGTCTCTCCAGCGAGTCCTGGGTCTGCCCCGGGGTCTCCTCCCTGTGGGACATGCCCAAAACACTTCAAGTGGGAGGCGTCCAGGAGGCATCCTGATCAGATGGCCATACCACCTCAACTGACTCCTTTCAATGTGGAGGAGCAGCGGTTCTACTCCGATCCTCTCCCCGATGACTGAGCCCCTCACCCTATCTCTGAGGGTGAGTCCAGCAATCCTACGGAAAAAAGCTCATTTCGGCCGCTTGTATCCGCAATCTCGTTTTTAAGGTCATTACCCAAAGCTCATAACGGTAGGTGAGGGTAGGAACGTAGACTGACTGGTAAATCGACAGCTTTGGCTTAGAACTCAGCTCCCTCTTCACCACAACAGACCAGTACAACGTCTGCATCACTGCAGACGCTGCTCTGAGCTGTCTGTCAATCTCTCGCTCCATTCTCCCCTCACTCGTGAATTAGACCCTGAGATACATAAACTCCTCCACATTGGGCGGGATCTTGTCCCCAACCCGGAGAGGACAATCCACCTTTTTAAATTATTAAATTATAATTTTAAACATCTAAGTCTTATCAGAAAATTTAATGGTTTGTTATTATGAGTATGATTACTTTTAACATAAAAGTCAGACTGATTTAACAATATTTTTAAAATCTACTTTTTTTAGGTCCTAGATTATTAGTAACAGGGTTGCACCAAATTTAGCACACTACGACTAACATGCATCATAAAGTCTGCAGTCCCACTAATGCCTGAGCTACAACAGCCTGATTTTTTTTGATGGTTTATTTTTTTTCTTGAATACGTAACAGAAAAGTATAAAATATAAGATTGATTTTTTTATACCAGTTGTGGAGCCTAAATTGTCCCCCAATTCTAGAATGACCCTGATAACAATGATGATGGAGGAAATAACGGCATGTTCTGTACCAGGATATCAAAATGCTCTCTTTGGTCACACATGTGGCATTTCAACATCTGGTTTCGATTGATTCCATGCACAGAAATACAGTTTTTTTTTTTATTTTGAATTCCTTCTTTTCCTCATTCAACCTAAGAGTGCTCTCACATGAAACATGAAGCAAACTGTTGGCACAGCACAGTTACATACAAAGTCTATAAAAGGTATGAATCACCACAAATTGATGCAGGATGATGCAAGTCCAGATGGAAGTGCAAGTTATAAATATTTCATCTAACCTTGCGTTATGAAAGTCTAGCAGCATTGACGTTCTCCTGGGCCTTGGTGAGGAGAGTTTTATCGCCTGAAACTTAGAAAGTAAAACTCACTGAGCGGTGTTTGGCTTCGGGAAATGCTGTGGACCTGAGACGAGATCAAATTTGGTGTGGTGATTTTAACAACAGGCGCAGAGCAGCAAAAACGGCAAACAACTGTTTTTCAACAAGTCAGATTTGCCCATCATGAAAGTTCACATTCACAATTACAAATGAAGTTTACCTGCCAAATTTGAAGATGTCTGTCCTCTGAAATGGCATGAATGCATTCATCAGTACACAACAACAAAGTACGTCATATTTGTGTGACAAACCGTTTGGTTCAAATGAAGAAAATATTATTCATAAATTCAGAATAACGTACAAAAGGATCAGTGTAAGTTAATTGCAAATTTCCAAGTATAAAGGTGCAAAAACATGATAAAAGATGACAATTTAAAAAAAATTAGAAAGTTTTAAATTGCAGTGCAATTGCATTGAATAAAACATTAACCAGGGTGAAGGTTGCAAATTTGGAAGAAAAAATTTGAAAATTTACAAGAAAAAAGTTAAAAATTTATCAGAGAGAAATCACAAATTTGTAAGAAAAAAGTTTCAACTGCCTGCATGCAAGCTACATGCAACTCTACAAGACAAAATTTGCATAATTTATAGAAAAAATGTGGCAATTTTTCAGAAAAGGGCAAACCTACTAATTTTTTTTTACAAAATGACAGTAAAAATTTGCAAATTTATGAGAAAAAAAATTGCACATTTATGAGAAAAAAGTTAAAAATTTTTGAGGAAAAAGTTGCAGCTTTAAGGAAAAATGTGCAAATTAACCCTTTGAGTGTGAGAATTGAAAGGAGTCAGTTGAGGTGGTATGGGCATCTGATTAGGATGCCTCCTGGACGCCTCCCACTTGAGGTGTTTCAGGCACGTCCCACTGGGAGGAGACCCTGGGGCAGACCCAGGACTCGGTGGAGAGACTATGTATCCCAGCTGGTCTGGGAACGCCTTGGTATCCCCTCTGAAGAGCTGGAGCAGGTGGCCGGGGAGAGGGAAGTCTGGGCTTCTCTGCTTGAACTGCTGCCTCCGTGACCCGGACCTCCGGAAAAGCTAACTAACTAACTAACTAACCTGCACTTATATAGCGCCTTTCTAGTCACAAAGACCACTCAAAGCGCCCCCGTCAACACTAACCCTCCATTCTAAGGGCCCATAGGAAACAGATATCTAGGGACAATCTAGAACAGCCAATTAACCTAACATACATGTCTTTACCTAGGGCCACTTTAGAGTCTCCAATTAACCTAACCTGCATGTTTTTGGCATGTGGGAGGAAACCGGAGAAATCCCGGAGTAAACCCACGCAACACGGGGAGAACATGCAAACTCCACACAGATCACTGTTGGTCGGGGGCTGGGATCGAACCCACGATCCCACGATCCCCACAATCCCCCGGCCAAGGGTAAACTGTGCTGCCGCAGTGCTAACCACTGCGCCACCGTGCAGCGGTAGAAGATGGATGGATGGATGGAGTGTGAGAATTTGCGTACCCCTAGTGGCAGAGCGCGGCACTGCGCCTGCCTTCTCACTCTGACTTCAAAAGTAAGTGGGAAATTTCTTTGTTTTTTTTTAAATGTACTGATTTCTTGTTCATATACTTTGAAGATAAGATGATGAGGTACCTCTGTACAAAAAACGGTGTCAAAAGACTGAACCATTTTTTTGTATAAATATGTCCAAAGTCCAGTTTTGACTGAGTTATGGAATTTAAAGGCGTCGACCGGACGAAAATTCAATATCGCTAAATCATATCTTAAATTTTTGTGTGAGACGAGCTAATTTGAACCGCACATGTTTTGGTGTCAACAAATGTCGCATAAGGTGACAATGCGCTCTTGAAGTACGCTGTCCTTGAGAGCTGTCTGACTCAGCCGAGCGATCAGCGGCTAAGATGCCCACTGACTGTGTGACATCATCACAGGGAGAGACACGCACACGCTCGGCGAACATTGTTTGTTGTTTACGTTTTAAAATCGGCGAATACGGATATTTCTCGGAGTACTTGTGGATTACAAATAGATTATTTATTAAGATTAAGATTTCAGGAATTGAATTAATTAAGGTTTGGCGTTGTGTTGTCTACGGGTGCGACGTTATACCAGCGGAGCATGCGGTGAGTGTTTTTGAATTTCCCGTCCTTGGGAAAATCAGAACGGCATGGGTGAAATTCGTTCAGAAAACGCGAAAAAATTGGAATGATGTCGGTAACTCACCCAACATGTGCAGTAGACATTTCGTTGACAGCGATTTCGAGAATAAGATGCAATTTGTGTCACGACTCGCCGCTCATCAGTGGCTTCAGCTGCGCGCACACCTGCGTAGTACAAATACAAAGATGCGAGCACTACATACGATCCCGCAGCTCCTGAGAGACTGCAACCTAACACAAAAAACACTTTCACACAATGAAACAACAGTGCATGTATTATATATATATAAAAATTATTATCCCATTGATTTTCATCATTTTTGGTCACATATCTCACACCTACAATTTATTTATTTCAGGGACAAAGGGCTGTGAAAAAGTTGTTGATATGATCAACAAAACACGGGTCCTCGGGGATGTGCGAAAGCTGAGTCCAGGGCAGCAAACTTCAAATGTGGAGGCTTTCCACAGTCTGATTATTCATTTTGCACCAGAGTGTACACTTCTCATTCCTTGGAATGTTGACAAGGTGAGGAGATGCAATATGTGACCAAAAATATGAAATGCAATTATAATAACAGTGCCAATTACATAGAGTTTCTGCTGATAGACAGATCACTTATATGTCCAAAAATAAATCATTGTGATAATATTCTAATTACAGACTTTGTTTAGCTGCAATGCACTTTAATAAAAATGCAGGCCGCAAGCAGGCACAGAATAGTGAAGGTGAGCTGGTCTTCATCATCAGGTACCCAAAATTCAAAAAAGGCGGATATACACTGCAAGCAAAGAAAGTTAATCCAACTTTCGGGGAGTATAAGAAATATTAGTATAATTTTCTAGGCTTGTATATGATATTTACAGTGGGTGGAGGGTTGGTCTTCATTCAACTTTCACATTTCATAGCTTTTATCAAATTATGTTAATTTGGGTCAAATTTGTATTTCATACAGTAGTCAAATGGATGTCTAATTTTTATTGAATATATTTTTTTTTCAGAATATGTGGATGATCTGATGAATACTCTGTTCAACAAAACCTTGGTTGATCCAACCCACTTATGGGAGCAGTGGCACTATGTACAAGCCAGAGTTCCCACCACATTGAGTGCCGAATTGAACCCGAATTTTATACCATAAAATGGTAGAAAAATTATTCAAATGTATATGACATGCAACTTTGATGAATGCTGAAATATTAGAATTATAAAATTGACATGAACATTAATAAACTCAATATATGATTTTACAAAACTTTATTTAAATATCATTTTTCACAAATCTAATCTTGGTAGGCAAAATCCCTTGTAGTAATCCGATGGGAATGTTTCTCTGATGAGGCTCACAGCACAGGCAGGCAATATCACCCTCACTTCTTCCTGAGCTGACATCACTGCTGCCTGCCCCTATCGACAGATGGCGGTACTGCAGCATCACTAAGTGAAAGATGGGCTATTACCAAATAAAGTCATTTATGGAGGCTGGTGACACATATTAAATCACGGGAATGGCCAGAATGGAATATTTTCATACAATCAGTTTATTGGTTCAATAAAAAAATGTCACCGTCCGAGGACTTTAAAGAGGTTCCGCGACATTATGCACGGTGGCGCAGTGGTTATCACCGCGGCAGCACAGTTTACTCTCGGCCGGGGGATCACGGGGATCATGAGATCGTGGGTTCGATCCCTGCCCCCGGCCAACAGTGATCTGTGTGGAGTTTGCACGTTCTCCCCGTGTTTGCGTGGGTTTACTCCGGGATTTCCTCCCACATGCAAAAATCCCACATTTCCCCCCCTGGCATGTGGGATTTCCTCCCACATGCCAAAAACATGCAGGTGAGGGAGTTAAGGGGCGCTTGCGCACGCAGCGACTGGCAGCTGGTGGCTTGTCACCAGACTGCAGAACAAATCTACCTACGGGTACAAAATAAGTCCAAAAAAAAAATAATATGCAAATTAGATGTGTAAATTTATTCCTATCTGAAACTTTGGATCATATTTTACATCTTTCTAATTGACAGTAAGCCATTATCTCTTACCACTTTGAATGAATGAATGAATGAATGAATGAATGAATGAATCTTTATTTTGGATAGATTAAAAGTAAAGATTAAAAAAGAAACTGAATAATATAACAAAGGGGGAAGAAAATCCAACAAGGTCAAATTAGACAATAACTCCTCTGATTATACAGTTCAACATAAGTTATCCGAACTGGGTGATGGCTGAAGCCGCAGCTTACTGTATATTGCCCACCCATATTCCATCCAAGAATTCAAAAGAAAAAACAAAACCAGAGCGATTACAATTCAGAACAAAGCTAAGACAAAATGTGACAAAAAACTAAGCTACAACACAATACAGACTGGATATGACAATCCTTTTGTGATTTTACATGTCATCTTGTATATACGTTTGGAGTATTTCTTCCTTTAGTTTTTGTTTAAATTGTCCAAGCATTGTACATGATTTTAATTCAGCTCCAAAATCGTTCCATAATCTGACTCCTTGCACTGAAACACAGTGTTGCTTGGTGGTAGTTCTCACTGAAGGTTTTTGAAATATACATGTTCCTCTGAAATGATATTGTTTCTCCCTTATTTGGAACAACTTTTGGATATTTGCGGGCAGTGATAGATTCTTCACTTTAAACATTATTATTGCAGTTTTAAAGTCAACCAGATCTTTCAACTTGAGAGCTTTTAATTTAAGGAAAAGTGGGTTTGTTGGTTCCCTGTAAGCAGCTTTGTTTATTATTCTAATAGCTCTCTTCTGAAGCATAAAGACTGGATATATGTTTGTTTTATATGTATTTCCCCATACTTCAGTACAATATGTCATGTATGGGAGTATTAATGAATGATACAAGGTGTATAGTGTGGGTTGATTCAGCAAATATTTCAGTCTGTGTAGTATTGCAATTGATTTGGATACTTTACCTTTAATATAATTAATATGTGACTTCCAACACAGTTTATTATCAATTATTACTCCAAGAAATTTAGTTTTGGATACCATTTCAATCTCTACACCATTTACACTGAGTTTATATACTAAGTTGTTATGATAGTTGTTAAAAACTATAAATTTTGTCTTACTTAAATTGAGCATTAATTTGTTTGAATCAAACCACAGTTTAAGCTTTCCTAATTCCTTTCCGAGTGTATCCAAAAGTTGTTCCAAATTGCTTCCACTGCATAATAAATTAGTGTCATCTGCAAACAATATTAAATCCATTTTTCCGAAACTTTACATATATCATTTATATACATAATTTCCCCATTGTGGGACTAATAAAGGCTTATCTTATCTTATCTTAATAACAATGGCCCCAAAACTGAACCCTGTGGGACTCCACGAGTAACCTTCAGTAACTGTGAATTTTTGTTACCAACACATACATACTGATATCTATTCTTTATTCTTTCTTTATAGTTGACCAGCATGTTGTGGAAAGGTTTTTCTCGCATATGTGCCCCAGGAAGGCATCTGGACCTGACGGGATCTCTGGGCGCTTGTTGAAGTCATGTAGTGAGGAGCTAGCAGAAGCCTGGAGTCCCATCTACCAGAAGTCTTTAGATACGTGTTCTGTCACAGCAATTTGGAAAAGCTCTATTATAATTCCTGTACCAACAAAAGCAAGCTGCAAAGAGAATAATGACTATCGTCGTGTTGCACTGACCTCACTGGTAATGAAGTGCCTCGAGAAGATTGTCATTGACATTCTGAAAACTGATTTTGGAGGACTTTTGGACGTTCTGCAGTTTGCTTATAAAAATAATAGAAGTACAGAGGATGCCATTTTAACCTTAACTCATTCTGTGTTTAAACATTTGGAGGAGACAACCTCATATGCATGTCGTTTATTGGTTGATTTTAGTTCAGCTTTTAACACACTGCAGCCACACCTTTTAATTAAGAGGTTAAATGATTTTAAAGTGCATCCTGTCATTATTAAATGGTAGCACTCATTTTTAACTTATCGTAAATAGCAAGTTAGTGTAAATGGAACTTTATCTAAATCCAGAACCCTCAGCACAGGAGCTCCCCAAGGCTGTGTTAGTTCACCATTTTTGTTCACCTTGTACACTGATGTGTGCAGAAGTGTCTATCCAGGCAATCAAATTATTAAATTTTCTGATGACACTGCTATTTTATCACTACTTCAAAAGACTCATGATCTGTCAAGCTATTTTATAGAAATTCAGAGGTTTGTCAATTGGTGTGATGACAGTCATCTCATTTTGAATACTGATAAAACAAAGGAGATGGTGTTTGACCCTCGGGGAGTTGATGACCACAGGCCTGTGGTCATCCACAACCACACTATAACACAGGTTAGTTCCTATAAATATTTGGGAGTATTTATTGACAATTCATTAACCTGGAGCACACATATTGATTACCTCTGTAGTAGACTACAACAGCGGCTGCATTTCTTGCATAGATTAAGAATACATGGCGCTGATAAAAGGATTTTGTTAATATTTTACCAGGCTGTGCTGGAGAGTTGTATTAGATACAGCATTACAGCTTGGTTTGGCAACCTCTCTGTGAAACTAAAGAACAGAGTGTTGTGTTTAATTCATACAGCATGGAAAATTATTGGAGTTAAAGAGTATTTACCCATGCAGATCTTACACGACCAGGCAGCCTGTAGACAAGCTCAAAAAATAATCAGTGACATGAGCCATGTACTAAACAATGAATATGTGCGGCTGCCCTCAGGGAGGAGATACAGAGTCCCCAAGTGCAGCTTCAATAGATACAAGAACTCATTTATCCCGACGTCAGTAAAACTTTTAAACTCAGATAAATAGGTCAGGGACACTGATAACTCCTGTTCTTAATGACTGCTGTTATATATTTATGTATGTATGTACTTTTATTATTTATTGGGTTTTATTTCATTTATTATGTACTACATCCATTGTGTATGTGTGGATTGTGTGGTTGCAGCACGGGTGACAAGCCCAAGACAAATTTCCCCTTGAGGGACAATAAAGTTTATCTTATCTTATCTTATCTTATCTTATCTTATCTTATCTTATCTTAAGTAACTACATAACCAGGACAGTGCTACCCCCCTAATACCGCAATTTTGTAGTTTCTTTAATAATAAATTATGATCCACTGTATCAAATGCTTTTTTAAGATCCAGGAATACCCCAACTGAATACTCTTTATTTTCAACGGCAGTTGATATTTTTTCTATAAATTCCATTAGAGCAAATGCAGTTGTCCTCTTGTGTCTGAACCCATATTGCTGCTCACACAATAAATTATTCTTCAGTATGAAGTTGTCAATTCTCTCACAGAATATTTTTTCAAGTATCTTGGAAAATTGTGGCAAGAGTGAAATTGGTCTATAGTTTGAAAGTTCCCCTCTGTCACCCGTCTTGTATATCGGAATTACTTTAGCTATTTTCATTGCATTGGGAAATATACCTGTTTGGAGAGACAGGTTACAGATATACGTCAGTGGTTTCACTCGTCAGCCTCCATCGGTCTATGATGACCATGGAAGAGAATCCTAAACGTCTACTCTGCTGGAACAGCACCGCCTGTGGCTGAACAGGCCGATGCGCGAATGGCAGTCCCTGTCACACAGGGACTGTATACAGATATACGTCAGTGGTTTCACTAAGCATTCAATAATAGTTTTGACTAAGAGCATGTCAATACCATCACAGTCCGTAGATGTTTTACTTTTACACGATTTAACAATTTCAATGACCTCTCTCTCGTCTGTGTTCTTTATAAAAATAGAGTCTTTTATAGCAGTGTTTTTGCTTATTGTATCACCTGTGGGTGTCGTAATGGGTATTTCTCAAGCCAAATTAGAACCAATGTTAACAAAAAAGTTTCACATTATAGCCTTGGAAATCTGAACTATTTTGTTGACAAAAAATATTTACCACTCTTGACCACTAGGGGGTATGTCACAATTCTGCACCATACACACTCAAAGGGTTAATAAAAAGCTAATTTTTCAGAAAAAAAAGTTGCAATTTTCTGAGAAAAAAAATAAGTTTATCAGAAAAAGTTTCAAATTTTTGAGAAAAAATTGCTGGTTTACAGGAAAAATAGCTACAAATTTTTCAGAAAAAAAGTTGCAATTTTATGAGCAAAAGACCCTGCAAATCTACAAGACAATATTTACAGCATTTCAGAAAAAGGCAAATGTATGAGAAAAGTTTTAAAAATAGCAAATTTATGAGAAGAAAATATGCAAATTTTTTGAGAAAAAAATTGTCAGTTTACTAACTAACTAACTAACTAACCTGCACTTATATAGCGCTTTTCTAGTCACAAAGACCACTCAAAGCGCTTTCATTAATACTAACCCTCTATTCTAAGGGCCTATAGGAAACAAATATCTAGGGACAATTTAGAACAGCCAATTAACCTAACATGCATGTTTTTGGCATGTGGGAGGAAACCGGAGAAATCCCGGAGTAAACCCACGCAACACGGGGAGAACATGCAAACTCCACACAGATCACTGTTGGTCGGGGGCTGGGATCGAACCCACGATCCCACGATCCCCACAATCCCCCGGCCAAGGGTAAACTGTGCTGCCGCAGTGCTAACCACTGCGCCACCGTGCAGTTTACAAAAAAAAAAAACAGCAGCAGATTTATTGGAAAAAAATAGCAAATTTTTCACGAAAAAACTTAGTTTTGAGGAATAATTACAAACCTAGGCGAAACATTTTTTTTTACAAATTTATAGGAACAAAAGTGATAATTTTTTGAGAAAAAATTGCTAATTTACAAATCAAATTTTGCAAATTTGTACAAAAAAATTGCAAGTTTTTTTTAAAAGAACAAATATATGAGAAGAATTTTACAAAAAATGTGCAAATTTATGAGACAAATGTTTCAATTTTTTTGAGAAAAAAGTGGCAAATCAAGAAAAAAGTTGAAAATTCATAACGTTTTTCTGCATTTCTGCTTAGAATTGGTGGTTCACAGTCATTTTAATTAGTTATCTAACATGATATAGAAAGGTTTATGATGATATTGAGGGAACAATTCTCTCTTTTTTCCAGGTTGTCCCTCCTTGATTTATGTCTGTGAATATGGATGGGGGATGGCAGGCGGACAGAGGGGATGATTTGGGGTAATTTTGCTAAGAAGGGGGATCGCAGCCCCGTCATCCCCTCCAGATCACCTGCTGGTTTTAGGAAAGTTTTGCTTTGGACTTTGGTCTGGAGGACCATTTTAGTCTTACAGTGACAGCTACTGGTTCATAACCAGTTCACACCGCCTGCGTCATGTCTGCATGATGGCTGTGTTTTTATTTCTACATTCATGTTAACAGGTTACAATGTTCACACGGCAGGCATGAAACATGGCTTTTATGTGCATGTTGAGCTGCACTGCTGACACATGCAGTGTCATGCAGTGTCATGCAGACACATGCAGTGTTTCAGCGTCTACCTATTCTTCATGTGAGAGGGCTGTGTCACAGAAGCATGTCTGCACTGAAATAAATTTAAGGCAAATTTAATGCCTTTTCTAGGTTAGACAGGTGGTTGGACTTCAGTTTATGGCCCTGCCTTTGAATCCTTTGGCCCACTGTTGCTTGGCAATGTGACACTGAGTGCCAACATGCCACAAATGGAAGCTTATGGAAGCAAGTTGCAATTTTCTGCAGCTGGGTGTTTGTGTCATAATCCAGTTATTGACCGTGCCCATGCTTTGTGTTCATTTTGCTTTTTCATTAGTATTACTGTAGTTGTTATCAAGTGTCCTTGTGTTCTCTGTTTTTTCTGTCACGTCATGTCATCCCGTTGCCTGTCTTATGGTTGTCTTTTTGTCTTTGATCATGCTGTGTCTTCCCTCAGTTCATGGTTGTGTGTGTTCCTGTTCATCGGATGTCTCCAGTTCCTCATGTTTCTGTACCCATAGCCACTCTTCCTCATGTGTGCTCCTGTTTAGCTCTTGATTGTTCACAGCTTTCTTGTGTCTGCCTAATTGTTCCCTCCCCTATATACAGTGGTGTGAAAAAGTGTTTGCTTCCTTCCTGATTTCTCATTTTTGTATGTTTGTTGTGCTTAAATGTTTCAGATCATCAAACAAGTTTAAATATTAGTACAAAGATCAGATTGGATTTTTTTTTTTACCCTTAACAATAACAACAATAAACACCATAACAATAAATACCTTCATTTAAAAACCATGTTTTGTGTTTACTTTTAATTTTACTGTGACAAACATACAAAAAAATGAGAAATCAGGAAGGGGGCAAACATTTTTTCACACCACTGTAAGCGAGTCTCTCGTGTGTTTGTTGAGAGGTCGTCACGTCTGCTACCATGCGTCGAGCCTATGTCCAGTTCCGTGTCTATGATCCTGCCCTCTAGGTTTTGCCTTGCTGTGAGTTTGCCAAGTTTAGTTTAGGTTTGCCATGTCAAGTTTAGTTTAGTTCTCCACCCATAGCTATAACCCTCCCAATAATCAAATCCAGCCAATATAACCCCCCCTCAATAATCATATCATTATATTTAATAAAAAAATATCTACAACTCAAGAAAGTATGAAGAAGTTGTCATTTTTTCATTTGCAAGCAACAAAAAGTAACATTTCTAATAATCAGACAATGTATCCCCGTGCTGCAGACTTGGTATTGTCCAACCGGTCCTTGCACCTTCCCTGAGTAGGAGTCAGGTGTCATGGCGGCAGGTGGGGATGCTGGTAGGGAATAGATTCAGCTCAGTGAGAGAACATGAAATGAGCTCCACAAGGCCAACAAACCATTTTAAATTGGTTGAACTTGTCAAACAAAAGGACCAAACCCTCTGTCCAAAACGAGGTAAATATCATTTTTGGCTGGTGAATTGTTGTGTGAAGTTAGCTGGTTGCTAGTTTGCTAATAGGAGTTACACCACTGAATAACTGCTGCCTGGTAGGATTTAGCTGATCTGAGAAATGATTAACTTTTCTCATACAGATTTGGTCTTTACATTGTATTAATCATTCCTGAAATGTGATCAGAATGGATTTGTTCACCAACCATTAGAGTGAAATTTATGTGTTTCAGTACTCATCGAAATGTTAGCAGCTCCGAACATTTATCAAGTACAAACAAAATCTACTCCAACCACCGGCCTTTAAATATAAATGTGTTTAAATATTCCTTGTCATCCCCACAGAATTCAAGTTAACCTTAAACTGTTCTGTATTTTTAAAATGTCATGATTTTGATAATTATAAAATTCAATTAAAAGCAAGTTTTACCACTTTTGATTGCAGACTAAGTCACTCTGAAGACTATTCTTAAATATCCACGTTGAAATAAATTGATTATTTTCCCTAAAGATCATTTTCAAATCTTTGATCCTCTATTAAAATACCACAATTGCACAACAGAGTATCTAAACAAATATATAAGAAATAAACTGTCATAAGCCTCCTCATGCGCCTTTACGCAGCGCACGGAGGAGGAGAAGGAGGACTGGGCTTAAGAGCGGGTTGCACCACACATACATTTATTGACACACAAAAAAAAACAGTTCAAAAATAACAACTTTACAAAAATGCAACAGTTGTGCACAAAAGGGCTAACACGAATAGTGTGCAGTGGGCTGACCACTGTGCACCGTGGCCGCAAGACGAACAACACACAAAAACTATAAGACAATTCGGACCACTTAGAGTCCTCCAGGACACTCAACTTACACAGGAGAGGAAACTGGACAACTGTGCCTAAGCATAGCAGCCTGAATGCAAGGGGAAATGCAACAGCTCATATTCACAGAGCAGGAACAGTCCGAGTAGTCCAAGTGTACCGGTGAACACATACAAACAACAGCTACACCAAGGGAAAAGGTGACAGTGTAGCCCTCCCTCAACAAACAGTACAACCATGTGGCAATTAACATCCGCATGGCATTGCTCAATGGTCCAGCAGTGTTTGACTGGCAAGGAGCTGCCTAAGTACAAACACTGCTGGTGTCACAGATTGGACACACCTGGGTGAGGCGCTGGAAAGATAATCACTGGGGCAAAACAGCTGACTGTCAAAGAGAGAGGGGGTGTGGTCGGACCAGCGAATGTTAGACAGCGCCCACCTGAAAGTGGGTCAAAACGGCTGCCCAACAACAGCAAGCCAGAGCAGTTGCTACAGGCATGGAAAAGAAAATGAACACAGACATAAAAATGCCAATGCCTGAGCCCCAGAGGACAGTCAGAACTGAGCCTAGAGGATAACATGGGTTCAGTTCATGACAGAGCCCCCCCCCCCCCCCCCCCCAGGAGTGGATACTAGACACCCACAGTAACATCACAAGGAGGGAACACCCCTCCCCACCACCACCACCACCAAGCCCAACATGAACAGCAACACGAACCCCGGTGGGAGGTAGGGGGAATGGGAAAGGAGGGAACACAATACCCCGCCCAGGGTCCACAATTACCCCCCTCCCCGCCAAGTCTAAAGACGTGGAGGCTCAGGGGGCTGCCCTGAGTCCCAGGCCCAGCAGGCAGTCCGATTAACAAAGTCCGGTGGCCTGCCGGAAAACACGTGTCGTCTGGCCCAGAAACTCAGTTCCTCTGGCAGTCGGCCAGCGCTGTTCAGCTACCAGGGCTGGCAGGAAGACACAGGAGGTGGCCTGCCCATCGGGAAGCTCACTGGTGGGTGACCGGACCGAAGGGAGGAAACCCCCATGTCGTCGGACCAGGAAGAGAAGAAGGCTTCACCGTCCTCAGGCAGGTCCACAGTACCCTCGGTGGTCCCGACTTGGGACACAGCTGCACCTGCGGTGGACCCCGACCGAGCCGATGCTGCATCTGCGGTGGACCCTGACCGGGCCGACACCGCACCCGCGGTGGACCCCGACCAGGCTGACGCCGCACCCACGGTGGACCCCAACTGGGCCAACGCTGTACCCACGGTGGACCCCGACCGGGCCAATGCTGCATCCGCGACGGCCTCCGGCTGAAGCTCTGCAGCACCCGCAGTGGTCTCCAGCTGAAGCTCTGCAGCACCCACGGTGGCCTCTGGCTGAAGCTCTGCAGCACCCGCGGTGACTCCCGATTGAAGCTCTGCAGCACCCGCGGTGACTCCCGATTGAAGCTCTGCAGCACCCGTGGTGCACTCCAGCTGGAGCTCAGCAGCACCAGTGGTGAACCCTGACCGGGTCAATGCTGCATCCTCGGTGGGCCCCGTGCTGGAGTGTGGCTTCCATGATGGGTCAGAGCAGGAGCGCTGCACCCATCAGGCTGATCCTGGAGCGCAGCCCCCATGATGGTCCAAAACTAGCCTGCCGCACCCACACAGATACAGCCTGCGTAGGGACCCACACGACGGCCTCAGGCAGCAGGGGAGCTGGACCCACGATGTCGTGAGGCGGGGGACCCAGTTCCAAGGCAACCCCTGGTGATGATGGCTCCTCTCCAGGACCCTAGAAGAAAACTCAGGAGCGAGAGAAGAAACCAGGTTATTAGGGTTGCCGGCAGCGGCAGAGCCCAGCGAAGGGAGTTCAGAAGCAGCTGTACACTGCACCTGACTCTACTCACCAAGAACCAGACAAGATCTCTCTAAAACTGACATTAGAAGCACAGGAGAGAAAACTTGCCTGAGCTTGAGCTCCACCACCATCCAGGACTCCGTCGATCCCAACGATGAAGACTCAGGCCCAGCCTCCAGGAGGCCCAGCTCAGGCTCCCAATCCGCTGCGGTCACCTCCACAGCTGGTAAGATGGTTGTGGCAGTCCCACAGTCCCCCAATGAAATCCCCCCCCCCCCGGAGACGAATCCAGTGAGGAGGCTGAAGGCTGGCTTCATGCAGGCTCTGGAACGGAATCCTCCAGGGCCTCAGGCTCCTCCATCGTCCGGCGGCTAGGTTCCAGGGCCAGTGGACCCTCAGAACACGGAAAGGGGAAGAACAGAATTAATATTTGCAGCTGGAGGAGAGGACCCAGTGGACTGCTGAAACTGGGCCTCTCCCTCGGGAGACAGGCAAGATTCAGTGTCATAAGATGGTATACAATGAAAAAATACTTGCCTGTCCTCCCGGTCATTGATGTTGCCAGCTGCAGGCGGCAGACAGTCATCCCTCTCCGTGTCAGTGGTGACGTGGGCCCCTTTGAGGGCTTGTGGAGGAGCCGTCTCCACGATGACGGAGGTAGGTGTTGCCGGGTTGAGCTCAGCGGACTTCACGGCAGCTGGAGGGAAGAGGGCTGCTTGAGGTGATGAGGGAATCTCCCAGTGTTTCTTAGCAGGATGACGCCATCTTTGGAATGCTGGAGAGCCCCAGCCCGACGCTGGCGAAGCAGGAGACGGAGCGGCTGCAGGCTGTGGAGCGCATTCTCGCTTAGTCTCAGCGTGGAATGCCGCTCTCCCTATGCCAGGGAACTCCCGCTGGAGTGCGTAGACCGAGGCGATCAAGTCTGCGTGCTGAGGGTAAAACCAGAGTCCTGGATGCGCCTCCAGAATTCCCTGCAGCATCAAGACTGCTCCATTTCACCTTCAGTCCGCGGGCTTTGTGGTCCTCCTCCATGAAGTCCCGAATGAAGAATGCCGCCTATTCCTCCTCCACCGTGGGACTCTCCGCTGATCCTCTGCCTCGGCCAGTACGGGAACGGCGCGTCAAGGGCATTGTGGGCAACACAGGTGGGTGAGGAAAAATGTTCAAAAAGAGGAAGAAAAGTAATGCGTGGGTGAACCCACTAAATCCTGGCTGGCTTGACCATTCTGTCATAAGCCTCCTCGTGCGCCTTTACGCAGCGCACAGAGGAGGAGAAGGAGGAATGGACTTAAGTGCAGGTTGCACCACACACACATTTATTGACATAAAAACAGTTCAAAAATAACAACTTTACAAAAATGCAACAGTTGTGCACAACAGGGCTAACACGAATAGCGTGCAGCGGCCTGACCACTGTGCACCATGGCCACAAGACGAACAACACACAAAAGCAATAAGACAACTCGGGATACTTAGAGTCCTCCAGGACGCTCATCTGACACAGGAGAGGAAACTGGGTAACTGTGCCTAAGCGTAGCAGCCTGACTGCAAAGGAAAATGCAACAGCTCGTACTCACAGTGCAGGAACAGTCCAAGTAGTCCAAGTGAACTGGCAAACGCACACAAACAACAGCTATACTGAGGGGAACGGCGACAGTGTAGCTCTTCCTCAACAAACAGTACAACCATGCGGCGATTAACGTCCGCATGGCATTGCTCAATGGTCCAGCAGTGTTTGACTGGCAAGGAGCTGCCTAAGTACAAACACTGCTGGCGTCACAGATTGGACACACCTGGGCGAGGCACGGGAAAGATAATCACCAGGGCGAAATAGCTGACTGTCAAAGAGAGAAGGGGCGTGGTCAGACCGGCGAATGTTAGACAGCGCCCACCTGAAAGTGGGTCAAAACAGCTGCCCAACAACTACCGGCCAGAGCGGCAGCTGCAGGCATGGAAAAGAAAAAGAACACAGACATAAAAACAACAAGAACTCAAAAGATAACAATACATAATAAACCCAATGCCTGAGCCCCAGAGAACAGTCAGAACCGAGCCTACAGGATAACAAGGGCTCGGTTTGTGACATAAACATCGAATAGATGAATGAAAGAATAGATGCATTTCATATTCCAAAACCTTTTATAAACTTATTTTTACACGTTAAAATGAGTTCAAAAGCACTACAGTACAGCATCACTGATTTATTTATTTAATTTTAATTGTTGAGCTTAAAATCACATTTCTTGTTTTCTGTTCCCATTTTATTTGATCAGGAGACAGCATTACACAAATTAAGCAGTGACCAACCACTGAGATAGTGATGGCTGATTATCACTGTATAGCAATTTAGCCTCTAGTATGATCCATCACCTTAACATTGTATCTTTTGAGTTTGTTGGTGTTTAAGGGTCCATTTGCAATAAAGGGAGCGCTAAAAAAAAAAAAAAAATCCATTCATCCAGCCATCTTCTACCGCTTTTCCGGAGGTCCAGGTCGCGGAGGCAGCAGTTCAAGCAGAGAAGCCCAGACTTCCCTCTCCCCAGCCACCTGCTCCAGCTCTTCAAAGAGGATACCAAGGTGTTCCCAGACCAGCTGGGAGACATAGTCTCTCCACCAAGTCCTGGGTCTGCCCCGGGGTCTCCTCCCAGTGGGACATGCCTGAAACACCTGAAATGGGAGGCGTCCAGGAGGCATCCTAATCAGATGCCCATACCACCTCAACTGACTCCTTTCCAGCAGCAGTTCACTGCTAATGACTCGGCTTCTGTGTGGAGAGGACTGAGACAAATCACCAACTATCGGCCTCAGGCTTCTAAAGGTCAGGATGACAAAGCCCTTTGTCAAAAACTGTCCCAATATTACGCCCGTTTTGACACCTCGTCAGCTGTGTCCAACTCCCCCCCCCACTCAGCTCCACTGCCTCCTCAGCCGCTAATTCATCAAAAGCGCCCCCCCCTCCTCCTCCTCCCCCCCTGCCCTTGTCATCAGTGAGCAGGATGTGCACAGACAGTTCTCCAGACTGAACCCGCGCAAGGCCCCCGGTCCGGACGGCGTGTCTCCCTCCACCCTGAGACACTGTGCGAAAGAGCTGGCTCCTGTCTTCACAGACATTTTTAACACCTCCCTTAAGCAATGCCACGTGCCGACCTGCCTAAAACCCTCCACCATCATCCCTGTCCCCAAGAAGCCACGGATTACTGGACTTAACGACTACAGACCTGTAGCGCTCACCTCTGTAGTCATGAAGTCCTTTGAGCGCCTGGTCCTGTCCCACCTCAAGTCCATCACCACTCCCCTCCTGGACCCGCTGCAGTTTGCCTACCGTGCCAACAGGTCTGTGGACGATGCAGTCAACCTGGCCCTCCACTCCATCCTGCAGCACCTGGACTCCCCGGGAACCTACGCCAGGATCCTGTTTGTGGACTTCAGCTCTGCATTCAACACCATTCGCTCCGCTCTGCTCCAGGACAAGCTGTCCCTGCTCGGCGTGCCTGACTCCCTCTGCAGGTGGATCACGGACTTCCTGACGGACCGGAGGCAGCATGTGCGGCTGGGGAAGTCTGTCTCAGACTCTGTTAGCATCAGCATCGGATCACCCCAGGGCTGTGTACTTTCCTCCCTACTCTTCTCCCTTTATACCAATTCCTGCACCTCCACCAACCAGTCTGTTAAGCTGATCAAGTTTGCGGACGACACCACCCTCATCGGGCTCATCTCTAACGGTGACGAGTCCGTCTACAGGAGAGAGGTAGCCCAGCTGGTGTCCTGGTGCAGCCACAACAACCTGCAGCTGAACGCTCTGAAGACAGCGGAGATGATTGTGGACTTCAGGAAAGTCACAACCCCCCTGCCCCCCCTCACCATCACAGGCTCTCCCATCACCATTGCAGATTCCTTCTGCTTCTTGGGCACCACCATCACCCGGGACCTCAAATGGGAGCCAACCATCAGCTCCCTCATCAAAAAGGCCCAGCAGAGGATGTTCTTTCTGCGGCAGCTGAGGAAGCTCAAGCTACCCACCAAGATCCTTTTTTTTTTTTTTCCTTTGAAAGACAAAAGTAAACTTTTGTCTTTCAAAGGAAAAAAAAAAAAAAGGAAAAAGGAAAAAAAAGGAAAAATAATTGAAAGAAGACAAAATGAACCTGTTTGACGTACCCACCGAGATGTTAGTGCAGTTCTACACGGCCATCATCGAGTCCATCCTCACCTCCTCCATAACCGTGTGGTACGCAGGAGCCACTGCCAGGGACAGACTAAGGCTGCAGCGCGTCGTGCGCACTGCTGAGAAGGTGATCGGCTGCAAGCTCCCATCTCTCCAGGACCTGTACATCTCCAGGACCCGGAGGCGTGCAGGCCGGATCATAGCCGATCCTTCACACCCTGGTCACGTACTGTTTGCCACCCTCCCCTCAGGAAGAAGACTTCTGTGCATTCAGACTAAAACCTCCCGGCACATGAACAGCTTTTTCCCCTCTGCCATCAGACTGCTGAACATTAAGTGACTTATTGACTCTCGTGCACTACGTACAGCAGCTCAACCAGACTCATGTCAATCATCACTGTTTTTCGGTTGCATTATCGACTGCACTATGTGGTACTCCACATCATGTGCTACTTGCTAATTTATTTAAAACCGCTGTGACTAGTATTACTCATTATTATTATTATTATTATTATTATTATTATTACTTATTACTTATTATTCTACACTTATTGCATGTTTTTAGTCTTTACGTTTTTTAGTTTATCTCTTTATCTTATCATGTTTTAATGTTGCAGCATTGCACCGAGACAAATTCCTAGTTTGTGTACTACATGAACAATGGCAATAAATCTGATTCTGATTCTGATTCTGATTCTGATTCAATATGGAGGAGCAGCGGTTCTACTCTGAGCCTCTCCCGGATGACTGAGCTCCTCACCCTATCTCTGAGGGTGAGTCCAGCAATCCTACGGAGAAAGTTCATTTCAGTCGCTTGTATCCGCAATCTCATTCTTTCGGTCATTATCCAAAGCTCGTGACCATAGGTGAGAGTAGGAACATAGATTGACTGGTAAATCAACAGCTTTGCCTTAGAACTAAGCTCACTCTTCACCACAACAGACCGGTACAACATCCGCATCACTGCAGATGCTGCTCCGATCCATCTGTCAATCTCTTGCTCCATTCTCCCCTCACTCATGAATAAGACCCCAAGATACTTAAACTCCTCCACTTGGGGCAGGAGCCTGTCCCCAACCCAGAGAGGTCAATCCACCTTTTTCCAGCTGAGGACCATGTACTCCGACTTGGAGGTGCTCATTCTCATCCCATCCGCTTCACACTCAGCGGCAAACCATCTCAGCAAGAGCTGTAGGTCATTGCTGGATGAAGCCAACAGGACAACATCATCTACAAACAACAGAGATGAGATCCTGTGGTCACCAAGCATGACACCCTCCATTCCCTGGCTGCACCTAGAAATCCTGTCCATAAAAATTATGAACAGGATCGGTGAAAAAGGGCAGCCCTGGCGGATTCCAACTCTCACTGGGAATGAGTCTGACCGAGTGTTGGCAATACGAACCAAACTCTCACAATGGTCGTACAGAGACCGAATAGCTCATAACAACAAGCCCAATACCCCATACTCCCGAAGCACCCCCCACAAAAAACCACAAGGGACGCAGTCGAATGCCTTCTCCAAGTCCACAAAACACATGTAAACTGGTTGGGCAAACTTCCACGAACCCTCGAGAATTCTCAAGAGGGTAAAGAGCTGGTCCGATGTGCCACGGCTAGGATGAAAACCACATTGCTCCTCCTGAATCCGAGGTTCAACCAATGGCCGGACTCTCCTCACCAGTACCTTGGCATAGAACTTCGCAGGGAGGCTGAGGAGTGTGATCCCTCTAAAGTTGGAGCACACCCTCCGGTCCCCTTTTTTGAAGAGATGAACCACCACCCCAGTTTGCCATGCCAAAGGCACTGCCCCCGACCTCCATGCAATGTTGCAGAGGCGTGTCAACCATGACAGCCCTACAACATCCAGGGCCTTGAGGTACTCAGGGCGAATCTCATCCACCCCCAGGGCCCGGCCACCAAGGAGATTTTTAACCACCTTGGCGACCTCAGCCCCTGTGATAGGCGAGTCATCTCCCTCGTCCACTAGCCCTGCTTCCTCTGTGGAAGGCGTATCAGTGGGATTGAGGAGATCCTCAAAGTATTCCTTCCACCGCCTGACAATATCCCCAGTCAAAGTCAACAGCGCCCCATCCGCACCATACACAGTGTGGACAGGGAGCTGCTTTCCCCTCCTGAGCCACAGGACAGTTTGCCAGAATCTCTTCGAGGCTGACCGAAAGTCTTTTTCCATGGCCTCACCGAACTCCTCCCATACCTGGGTTTTTGCTTCAGCAACCACCTGAGCTGCACTCCACTTGGCCTGCCGGTACACCTCAGCTGCTTCGGGAGTCCCACAAGCCAACCAAGTCTGATAGGACTCCTTCTTCAGCTTAATGACCCCCCTCATGGATCGTCACCTTATCGTGGTGAGGGGTTTGCGTGCCCCAGTGATCCCTGGAGCTATGTTGTCCGGGGCAATTTGCCTCTGATAGGGTCACCCAAGACAAACTAGTCCTGGGTGAAGGGCCAGACTAAGAACGATCCAACAGACTCTCATGATAAATTCTAGATCAAGGATTCAGTGTACCCCGCCTGGTATGGGGTTACCGGGGCCCCACCCTGGAGCCAGGCCTGGGCGAGGGGCTCAATGGCTAGCGTCTGGTGGCCGGGTTTCCACCCATGGGGACCGGCTGGGCTCAGCCCGAAGGAGTTACATGGGTCTGCCCTCCAGTGGGCTCACCACCTGCAAGAGGGATCATGGGGGTCCAGTGCTATGTGGATTAGGTGGCGGTCAAAGGCAGAGACCTTGGCGGACTGATGAATAAATTCATTCATTCATTCATCTTCTTCCGCTTAATCCTTTTCGGTTCGCGGGGGTGGGGGTGGGGCTGGAGCCTATCCCAGCATCTTTGGGCAAGAAGCAGGGTCCACCCTGGACAGATCGCCAGTCCATCGCAGGGCCAACACAGAGAGACAGACAACCATTCACTCTCACAGTCATACCAAAGGACAATTTAGAATCCCCAGTTTGATGCCAGTTAACCTAACTTGCAGGTTTTTTGGCATGTGGGAGGAATAAATAAATTGATAACTAAAAAGTTGCAATGCTTCGTTCAGTATTTTTTGCAGCATTTGTCACCTCCTCCAGCCTGTTGCTTTTCCTGTCAAGTAGGAGTCTCTGCAGAACGCTGCGCTGCCCCTAGAGAAAGCATATTATAAACCCATTTAAAGTTAGAGCTCTCCTCACTACCAACTTTTTGGGCTCCAAATATTCTCTCAAATCTTTTTTCTCCCTTAGTAAACTTTGTCAGTGTTTTATGTAGCACTGTGACATTTCTAATGTCACATGATGGCTAGCCTAACAGGCTCGCCATCATGTTGTTTCCATCATTTACCCATTCCAAGTAAAAATGCATGGGCTCTAATGAACCTGTGAAACAAACCAAAATGTCTTTAGCTGATGACAGAGAGAACGAGTATGCCTCCGTAGTTAAAGTAAAGTCCGCCCCAGGTACGCCACGTTGTTATGGTTGTGGGTCCCCTGTTCACCGCTATAAGTCCAGTGTGTGCCCGGTCAAAGGAAAGCGTTGTGGCAAGTGTGGTTTCCTGAACCACTTTGCCAGGGCGTGCGCAAACTTCGAACACAGGGACCAAAGGGGAGAACCAGGTGCTGCGCAGAATCAGAATCAGAATCAGAATCAGAATCAGATTTATTGCCATTGTTCGTGTAGTACACAAACTAGGAATTTGTCTCGGTGCAATGCTGCAACATTAAACATGATAAAATAAAAGAAATAAACTATACATGCAATAAAGTGTAGAATAAGAGTGAGTAATACTAGTCAGCAGTTTAAATATATTAGCGAGCAGCAGATACTGTGGAGAACCATATAGTGCAGTAGGTAATGCAGGAAGAAAACAGTGATGATTGACATGAGTCTGGTTGAGCTGCTGTACATAGTGCACGAGAGTCAATAAGTCACTTAGTGTTCAGCAGTCTGATGGCAGAGGGGAAGAAGCAGTTCATGTGACGGGAGGTTTTAGTCTCGATGGACTCCAACAATAGTGCACACGGTTTCCCCGGAAACTACAGGGAGGATAGGATGCGATGTCATGCTCAATGGCGTCGAGGTTCCACTGCTGGTGGACAGTGGAGCAGTTATCTCCATTTTAAACCTGGCAACCATGAAAAGTTTGTTTCCCCACTGACAGATAAGACAGCAGGAAAGAGACTATTATGGCTATGGATGGAATAGACTGGCAGTCTTGGGATATGTGGAGATGGAGGCCCGGTATAAGTCTGTTGTTGTTCACCAGGCCCGCATTCACATCACCGCTGCGGGGGTTAACATCATAGGGTGTAACCTCTTTTACAGCCTGGGTTTCTCCATCGCCAACGTGTCAGGTGAGGAGTGGTCGGGATGCGGACTGTGGAGCCGACCGACATCCGTTGGTGAATGGTGTGGAGGTGCAGGAATCAGAGTGGCTGGACATGAATGAAAAGGGAGAGCACGTTCAACGCTGCGCGACGCCACCTCGGGACTGACCCAATGCCGGATCTTCTGCTGCCCTGGATGAGGGTGCAAAACGGCATGACGGGACCCCAGGGGCGACCTTTAAGGATGAGGTGCCCACGCCAGATGCTGAAGGGGCAAGACCGGAGAGCATGTGGATAAATCGCTTGAGACGACGGTCTACCATGGATGGCACGAACCGGACCCATGAGTCCAATCAGTGGTGGAGGCCAGTCTGGATCAGTCCGGATCAGTCCGGATCAGTGGTGGAGGCCAGTCGCGACCAGGGTGATCCATGTAAGAAGAAAAGGGCTTCCCTGTGGGTTGGAAATGTGGTTCCGCCCAGGGCTGAGGCTCGGATGAGAGGGGATCATGGTTCATGTGAACGGCGTGATGACCAGAGACGGTTCCAGGTGGAGGCTGCTCGGAGTGATGGGTATCTGCACTTGTTTGACCAGACCTGGAGGCATCCAAACGAGCTGCACTGGATGTTGGAGGAGAAGAGGCGGTGCAGAGGGAGCCCCGAGGTCAAGAGACAGAAGCGGTCTGAAAAGAGCCCGTCAAAGGACTGAGGGTGTTGTTTTGTCTTTTTTTTGCTGTTTTGTCATTTGTGTTTTTACCCTGGTCCTGATGTGTTTGATTTGCTACTGGTGTGGTACCCCGGTCTATTTCAAAAGAAGAACAGAGAAATATGATAAGTGATGTGATTTGGGGTGATTAATGATATCTATGAGTGAAATTTTAGTGGTCTATATTGTAAATGTGAGATTTTATTGGCTCAATGGAGGTGGGTTAACAATTTGTAGAACTGACATATTACTGTTAAGTTGGTTTTAAATGCCCGAGTTTGGTTGGTAGGGTGCGTTTATCCTGTTTAATTGACTATTTGTGCGAATTTACATACTCAGCGTTGATTGTTGTATAGTGTGTCCATTGTGGGGTGAGTGTTGGGGGGGGGCAGTAGTCTATGTGTGTATTATAATTTTGTCTGTCCTTTTATGTGGAGCTGTTTTGGGGTTTGTTTTAGTTTAGAACACAGCTTTATTTTTCTTTACATGTTTGGCAGCAGAATAATCCGCCCAGCCGTGTGGGGGTGCTGGCAGTCCCGTCCCCCCCCCCCCCCCCATCCTTAGTTGTATGCATGGATAGGAGGTTTATTTCTTTCTGTGATTATTTCGCTTTAGAGTGTGAGTCGGGAAGCAAATTTGGGTGGGCTATCCATGCATTTGGCATTTTTTTTGAAGGGGGGGGGGAATTGAGTATGTAAATAGGCTGCACGGTGGCGCAGTGGTTTAGCACTGCGGCAGCACAGTTTACCCTCGGCCGGGGGATCGCGGGGATCATGAGATCATGGGTTCGATCCCAGCCCCCGACCAACAGTGAGCTGTGTGGAGTTTGCATGTTCTCCCCGTGTTTGGTGGGTTTACTCCGGGATTTCTCCGGTTTCCTCCCGCATACCAAAAACATGTAGGTTTAGGGCGCTCACGCACGCAGCGACCGGCAGCCGGTGGCTTGTCACCAGACTGCAAACCAAATCTAC
Organism: Pholidichthys leucotaenia; assembly: GCA_020510985.1. Taxonomy (NCBI): domain Eukaryota; kingdom Metazoa; phylum Chordata; class Actinopteri; order Cichliformes; family Pholidichthyidae; genus Pholidichthys; species Pholidichthys leucotaenia. The sequence goes on along the minus strand of CM035844.1, from coordinate 64,919,847 downwards.
CTACGGGTACAAATAAGTAACAAAAAAAAAAAATAGGCTGTAGTAGTAAGATGGCGGCCAGGTTGGACGTGGGACAGACTGGGACGCCACTCCTAGTATAAAGGAGGTGGGCAGAAGAGGCAAATCCTCTTTCGTCGTGGGAGCCATCTGGCCTGCAGGCGAGTGCTGTAAGCCTATATACATATGTGACGAGTATTCTAATTAAGCTCCGTTAACTGAGTCAGTTGTGCATTCGTCATTGCCCAATTATGGATGTAACACAGTTCTAAACATATTTAGGGTGTTTTTACTCACTTTTTGTCTCTCCCACGAAGTTATTCATCTCTTCTACAGCCTTCATTATAACTACATGTACAGTGGTGTGAAAAAGTGTTTGCCCCCTGCCTGATTTCTCATTTTTTTGTATTTGTCAAACTTAAATGTTTCAGATAATCAAACAAATTTAAATATTAGACAAAGATAACACAAGTAAACACAAACTGCAGTTTTTAAATGAAGGTGTTTATTATTAAGCATAAAAAAAAATCCAAACCTACATGGCCCTGTGTGAAAAAGTGACACCCCCCCCTCGTTAAAACAAAAACTAACTGTGGTTTATCACATCTTTGGAAAGCTGAGTTCAATTTCTCCAGCCACACCCAGGTCTGATTACTGCCACACCTGTTCTCAATCAAGAAATCACTTAATTAGGACCTGCCTGACAAAGTGAAGTAGACCAAAACATCCTCAATAGCTAGACATCATGCTGCAATCCAAACAAAAAAATGCAGGAACAAATGAGAAAAAAAAAAGTATTAGAGATCTATCAGTCTGGAAAAGGTTATAAAGACATTTCTATAGCTTTGGGACTCCAGCGAACTCACAAATGGCAAAAACATGGAGCAGTAGTGAACCTTCCCAGGAGTGGCCAGCCTACCAAAACTACCCCAAGAGCGCAGTGACGATTCATCCAAGAGGTCACAAAAGACCCCACAACAACATTCAAAGAACTGCAGGCCTCACTTGCCTCAGTAAAGGTCAGTGTTCATGACACCACCATAAGAAAGAGACTGGGCAAAAAATGGCCTGCATGGCAGAGTTCCATGATGAAATCCACTGCTGAGCAAAAAGAACACAAAGGCCAATCTCAGTTTTGCCAGAAAACATCTTGATGATCCCCAAGACATTCAGGAAAATACTCTGGACTGATGAGACAAGGAAGGTGTGTGTCCCATTCCACCCAGCGTAAAAGTAACAGCATTTCAGAAAAGGAACATCATATCAACACTAAATTATGGTGGTGGTAGTGTGATGGACTGGGGCTATTTTGCTGCCTCAGGACCTGGAAGACTTGCTGTGGTAAATGGAACCATGAATTCTGCTGTCTACCAAAAAATCATGAAGGAGAATGTGCAGCCATCCGTTCATGACATCAAGCTGAAGCACACTTGGGTTCTGCAGCAGGACAATGATCCAAAACACACCAGATAGTCCACCTCTGAATGGCTTAAGAAAAACAAAATGAAGACTTTGGAGGGGCCTAGTCAAAGTCCTGACCTGAATCCAATTGAGATGCTGTGGCATGACCTTGAAAAGGCAGTTCATGCTCAAAAACCCTCCAATGTGGCTCAATTACAACAATTCTGCAAAGATGAGTGGGCCAAAATTCCTCCACAGCGCTGTAAAAGGCTCATTGCCAGTTCATGTAGGTTTGGATTTTTTTTTCCCTTAATAAACACCTTCATTTAAAAACTGCATTTTGTGTTTACTTATCTTTTTCTAATATTTGAATTTGTTTGATGATCTGAAACATTTAAGTATGACAAACATACAAAAAAATGAGAACTCAGGAAGGGGGCACACACTTTTTCACACCCCTGTAAACTACATATGAATATCCATACTTTCTTTGCTTTGTCTGAAAGAATAATTCTGTTTATTCATGTTTTTATTTAACTTTACAGTTATCTCTTATGTATTCATCACATTTTTGTAATTCAATTATGCTGAATCAAGCTGTTGCATGTGATGTTTCACGTAACTTATGTTCTGGCTTCAGAGACAAGAAGACCGGTCTGCATGTTCTTTTCTGATCAAGGATGTTTCAGGCACAAGGAAATCTTATGACTACCTGTAAAGATAAGACACCTGATATGGCATGTGAAGATAATGTTTTTTTGTGCTTTGCAAGCTGTTGTAATAAATGCATTCTTATTTTTTCAACAGTTCTCTCATCCGAGTTATTTTACCTTGTTAAAATCAACATTTTTCTTCTGAGTTTACAGAGATATTTAAACATTGCAAGATCTTTTCCAGTCTTAGATAATGAACACTGTTATGATTTAATATTTTGAGGAGGCTTAAGTGCTGGGCAAACCACTTCAAATGAACACTCAGACTCAGAAGAAAGAGTAACACCCCTTTAATGAAAACCCCAAAACTCTACACAAACACGATAACTTAAATATGTACATACACCACAATTAATGAAATCCGCAACCAAAACACCAACTTGTATACATAGAAAACAGATGCACGCTGGAGTAACATGCAGCCTAGGAGAAAGGAGAGCAGAAGAATGGTTAATACTAAGTACGGTCAATGGGGAAATGACAGCAGAGGGAATGAGTCTTACAACACAAGCAGAGAGCCCAGCAGTGAACTCCAGCGTGGAAGAGATGAAGAAAAACTGGAGACTGCAGGGAAGGAGGAGGAAGAGGAATGACCGGGTGACCTGGGTGGAGAAGCCGTTGTCTTGAAGGAAGTTTGGTTCAGGCGAGCGTGCACACACAGCTCTGGAGACACACCACTGGAGGTGGCAGTAAACCTGAGGAGAGAAGACAAAAAGGTAAGACAACAGGGAGAAATAAAAAAGTTGCCAAACAACATTGACTGCTGTTGTGAGGCAGCAATACCCAACGATCCAGCAGAGAGCTCTTCACACTCTGGCCTTAAAAACACAGGTGAATCAGGAAGCACAGGTGTGTAATCACGCAGGTGTGCTGATGAGCTCCGGAGCCGGGAAAACAGAAACAGAAAGGAAGGGGGGAAGCACGCTCGCCTGATCATGACGCTGGCCATGGTTACATGGGCAAAATTTCTTCAATCTGATTACAATTCAGATCAGAATTTTACTGTTTACATGGATCCTGAAAAAGCTGATCTGATTAGGACGTGCGTTTCCATGTGTCACAGGTTTGAACGGAATAAATCATTTTGACATGCGCATGTCAACATTTCAACATTCCAAAAGTAGTAGAAGAAGAAGTAACTTCTGGTTTTAGCAAGCCCCACTTCGTGTCGAAATTGACCTGTATTGTGTTATTCAGACTGTACTTTTGCTTCTGCTGGTCTCCGTAATGAAGCTACAAGTCCATACTTCTGCATATGACGAACAGAGGGAGACAGCAGGACGATACAGACCAGTTGTGTTTTACTCCCGCTATGTTTTCCGCTAGTTGCTGCTAAGGTGGAAATACGTCACTTCGACGTGTGGCTGGTGTACAGACATGTGCAGTAAACATATTTTCTGCCCTACGTTTGGAATAAGTGTTTTCATGCGCACCATTCCGATTAACAATTGGCATAACCCACCCCTCTCAATCGGAATGAAATTTTGATCCGAATGAGCGTGATCGGGTTAAAATATTCAGACTGGCGTGTTTACATGAAGTATTTTTATTCCGATCAGGCTTTTAATCTGGTTACTTGTGTCCATGTAAACATAGTCACTGTCTAGACTCAGTAATTTATGTCACATTGTCTTTTCCACTTAAAGCAGTGACAGTAAAGAAACCGAAGCTGTCATTTTATTTTTAAATCACTTCTTCAAAAGCCTTCAGGTTATAAAGTAGCATTATCCAGTCTTCAGAGGGCATGCTTTTTGATTAATTAATTTCTTTAATGTGTCACACAGTGCTGCCCCAAGTCCTGTGAAGAGACCTGTGACTGATCTATTGGTTCACTGTGACATTGTCACTTTTGTTTGTTTTCTGTTTCCTTCATGAAGTGAATGCATCTTCCAAAAAGTTCTTCACTGAAAACATTGACAGAAGGAGGATCACTTTTAACTTAAACATGTGGAAACATTGTGTATTAAGATTGTATGAAAACCTGCCCGAAAAGCTGTTCAAGGCACAAGTCCGTAGAGTATACGTAGGAATAGTTGCAGGTTTCTGGTGAGTGAAAGAATTAGAGAAAAGAGAAAGCTTTCAAGATGAAATGTGGCAGTAGAAAAAAATTGATTCTTATGTACTTGAGTTTAAAAGGATTGGTTGTGCTTTGTGCCTCTAAATGAGGCTCCAAAGCTCATCACTGCATGGTTATCATATACAAAACAATAAGGAAAAAAAAACACACCAGCTGTCCCCAAAAACAGAAGAGAGAAAGAATCTGGGGTGCATCTGGTCCATAAAAAATCATGCCACTTCAGTGATTGTCATCGTTCCATTTCTTTTTCAATCTCAATTCAGCTTCTCCATATTTGAAATCTTACTGTTCTGTTCTTTTTTTTTGTTTGTTTTTTTAATGAAGATTCTTTATAGCCTTGGACACAGCAAGTCGATGTCTCTGACAGCTCTTCTTGGTCATTCATTTGCTATGTTTAAGAGCTAATCAAGGGAATCTCTTTTGTGGATAACTCCAGTGCCAATTCAACATGTTGAAGCTGAAAAAAAATGCAGACAGACTTTTTGTGCCAATGCCCAGTCTGCTTGGCACTTACCAAGCAGACTAGGCTCACTGATGCTTGTTAACTTCCCAGATGTCTTATCATTAATGATTAGCAAATGACATCATGTCCAGTTGTTTCCCATGCCTTCCAGCTTCTTCTGGCCCACATGCCGCATGGAATGATACTGATGATGGCTGATGTTAGTAGAAGTTACCCACAAGAAGACCAAATGTGGGCCACACAAAACTCAGCCTAAAGCCAGCTAGTTGAATCTGGTATAGACACAATACACCGAAACTCATCCTAAAACTGATTTATTACATTTGGGCCACATGTAACCTAATGACTTTTGCCATTGCCACAAGTGGGCAAGATGTACCACATTTAGGCCAGATGAAGTCTAGAAGGGCTTACCCTCTGGAAATTTGTGCGGTATGTCCCAGACCTATGAAGGAAGACCTGCAAATTTAATGATGGTCAACTGAAAACACTTCTTAAAGAGTCTGTGAAATAATTCAACCAAGACATCATTAGAAAGAAGAAATACTGTTTGTTTGTTTTTTTTGTTTTGTTTTTTTCTGTGTGGACAAAAAAATTCAATAATTTTTTTTCCCCCATATACTACCATAAATTACATCATGATGCAGACGATTGCAATGTTCGCTTGTCGAAATTGGGTCAAACAGCGCCGCCATATTGTGATGTCATGAGATGAACCAAATATGTAAACAAGCATGGCTGAGTACACTGAAGCGGAGGAAGTTGTGAGTGATTTCAGCGAAGATTTGAGCAATTTGTCAATAGTTTTTGAGGAAGAAGCAGGATCGAGTGATGAAGAAGAGCGAGTTGGTTCTAACGAAGGACTGCAACCCTGTTTTTTGAACCATATCGTTCAGATGACTCACACATTTCAGAGGATGAAGGGTCCGACGGTGAAGGGTTAGAGATGGACATCGGTCGCCTCCAAAACACTGAATGGTAATATACAGATAGATCAAAAAGAACTGGATGTGATACTTTGATCATGTACCTTTGCTATGTTGTAAATCGAAGTGGCTAGACGGCCAGGAGCTGGTCTCCTTCATTTCAGTGGTTATTCTCTTTTACCCCTAATTTGTTTTTTAAAAAAAATCACTAAAAGGCCCGCGATTCTTTTTTTTTTATTCAATAGTAGAAAAAAAATATACACAAATCACAAATATGCTAATAATACAAGTAAAATTAAAAATAAAAAAATATACATAACAATCATGCATTTATGTAATTATTTGTTTTTTCCACAAAAGGCGATCGTTATTTAATCATTTGGTTTAAAGAGATTAAGGCTTCAATTTATTTATTTTTTTATTTTCCCAATCGGGTGGTCTGGGAAATAAAAAAAAAAAAATGCTCAGATATTCAGTTTCAGTAGGCAATAAGATTTTAAAAAAGAAAACTGCAAAAAGTAATATAAAGTTTTTTTTAACACAAAGTCGTTCCATTTGGATTAAATCAACACTCGGCTTCAAAATTCATAGGTGAGGATTTTACTTTTGGCGGAAAAAATAAAATAAAATGAAGTGTGCTGATTTTTTTTGTCTTGGATGGGAAATTCTGGTCACATCAGCAGGTTTGTAAACAAAACTATTAAATAACAATCGCCTAATTGTTAAAGGTCTTGAATCATATGTTATATAACATTACTTATGGGTCTTTCCCTTCATAATGTGCAGATATGTAGGCTGAAAAATGTTGCTTGAAGATAAGCCTACTTCTTCATGTTCCTCTTGAAGTTCTTCACTAGTGATCGCCACTTCTGGCTTTTTTGTCAGCAGTTCTGAAACTTGCTAAATGAAATAATTAATTGCAATATTACACACTCTTGAGCAGGGACAAAAGCCCAAAATATTTCACCCAGAAAACAAACTCATATATCAGTCGTGGACAAAATTGTTGGTACCCCTCTCTTAATAAGATAAGAAAAGATAAGCCTTTATTAGTCCGACAATGGGGAAATTCCAGGATTGCAACAGCACAGGGATAGCAACACTCAGAGCAACGATCAGAAGGCAAGAGAAAAACAAGAGCAGCGAGTATACATATGTACATACAAAATATATATGTACACTGTGTGTCTATATATATATATATATATAGACACACAGTGCGGAGCATTGTAGCTAGATGGAATGAAACAGCATAACCGTCTACTTAGTTATCCTACATGGTATGATTATGTACCCATACATATTCTCACCCTCCATAGCGACTGGTATTTTCCTAGTTGTATACCAGAGGGGACCATTGTGTAAGTCTATTGCATCTTTTGCATTCAATACTATTAGGTTGTCACGTCTTTTCGCTATCTCTGCAAGCAGCCCTGCTTAGGTTGTACAGTCTGACAGCCGTAGGTAGGAAGTACCTGCGAAACCTCTCGGTTGTGCACCTAGGATGATGTAGTCTGCTGCTAAATGAGCTCCTCAGTGCATTCAGTATGTCCTGCATAGGGTGGAACTCGGACTCCAGCAGAGATGACAGTTTAGTCACCATCCTTCTCTCTCCCATCTCCTCCACTGGGTCAAGGCACTGCCCCAGGACAGAGCTAGCTTTCTTGATCAGTTTGTTCAGTCTCTTCCTATCGGCTGCTGTAATGCCACTGCCCCAGCAGACCACTCCAAAAGTGATGGCTGATGCCACCACTGTGTCATAGAATGACTTCAGCAGCACCCCTTGTACACCAAAAGACCTGAGTCTCCTCAGTAGGAACAGCCTGCGCTGTCCCTTCTTGTAGAGTGCGTTGGTATTGTGTGACCAATCTAGTTTATTGTTCAGATGAACACCCAGGATGTCACCATCTCGATGTCTGTTCCCTGTATATTTACTGGTGCTGTGAGGGTTTGTCCTTGCCTGCGGCAGTCCACCACCAGCTCCTTAGTTTTCCTCACGTTGATCTGGAGGCAGTTCTGATGGCACCAGTCCACAAAGTCCTGGATAAGCCCTCTGTACTCAGCTTCATCTCCGTTTCAGATGAGGCAAACGATTGCAGAGTTGTCAGAGAACTTCTGTAGATGGCAGTGTGTTGTGTTGTGTGAGAAGTCTGCAGTATAAAGGGTGAACAGGAAGGGAGCCAAAACCGTTCCCTGGGGGGCCCCCGTGCTACCGATGATCGTGTCGGACACACAGTCACGGGTTCTCACAAACTGTGGCCGGTTTGTGAAGTAGTCCAGGATCCATGATGACAGGTGCTGGTCCACCCCTGCGCACAGCAGCTTGTCCTTCAGGATCATCGGTTGGATGGTGTTGAAAGCACTGGAGAAGTCAAAGAACATGATCCTCATCGCATTCCCTGGCTTCTCCAGGTGGTACAAAGAACGTTGAAGGAGGAAGATCACCGCATCCTCCACCCCAATGCCATGCTGGTAGGCAAACTGGAGTGGATCCATCGCTGGTCCCACCAGGGGGCGGAGGTGAGCAAGGAGCAGTCTCTCCAGGGTCTTCATCATATGGGATGTCAGGGCCACTGGTCTGTAGCTGTTCAGATCTTTGGGGTGGGAAGTCTTTGGTACAGGTACCACACAAGATGTTTTCCACTACTGTGGTACCCTCCCCAGCTTCAGGCTCAGGTTGAAGATGTGCTCCACAATCCCACACAACTGGTCTGCACAGGACTTGAGGAGCTTCGCGCTGATGCCATCCAGTCTCGACGCCTTCCTCGCCTTGATCTTCCTCAGCTCTGTCCTCACTTGGGTCTTAGTCAGGGTCAGGTTCTGGGGCTGTGTGTTGGGAGTGGGGGGGGTGTTGGTGGAGTGGGGAGTGGGCAGCAGGACTTGATGTCTTCAGAGGCAGCAGTGGTTGTTGTGCAGTCGGGGGGGAGGGCGGTTGGTCAAACCTACTGAAAAACAGATTCAGATTGTTCGCCCACTCCCTGCCCCCCGTGGCCTGGGGGGAGGTATTCTGGAGCCCAGAGATGGTTTTAAGGTTTCTCCAGACCCCACTGATGTCGCTGTGTTGCAGCTTGTCCTCCATCTTCTTCCTGAAGCTGTCCTTGCCTTCTCTGATCCTTCTCCTCAGCTCCCTCTGTACGGACTTCAGCATCTCCCTGTTCCCCGACCTGAAGATCCTCTTCATCTCTTTCAGAAGTGTTTTTATCTCAGGGTTGATCCAGGGTTTGTTGTTTGAGCAACACCGTATGGTCTTGGTGGGAACGGTGTTGTCCACACAGAAGCTGATGTAGTCCGTCATGGTGTGAGTGAGGCCATCGATGTCCTCACCATGTGGATCGCAGAGCTGCTCCCAGGCGGTGATTTCAAAACAGCCCTTTAGAGCATCCATTGCCTCCTCAGACCATAACTTCACTGTGCGCATGACCGGAGGTTGTCTGTGCACTAGGGGTTTGTACACCGCCCGGAGATGAACCAAGTTGTGATCCGATCTCCCGAGTGGGGGGAGTTGTGATGAGGTGTATGCCTCCTTAGTGTTTGTGTAGAATAAGTCCAGTGTTTTATTGTCTCTAGTGTGGCATGGTTCCAAGGTTGTCATAGCCAGGAGCGGTACTGGGGTTAAGCTCCCAGTGCTCATAAAATGCTCCTTACGGCGTGCGTCTCGAAAAGCCTCTGACAACTAAGTCCAACTCCTAGCCTGCCCGTGTGGTTTAGTCTCTAAGCCCGGCGGAACTGCTTTTACTAATAGGAGAAGGGGCGAGGGCGGATCTCTGGCGCCTTAAAACCAGATGCTTCGGGTAGATGGTGGCTTGTCAACCTGGGAAGGTAGCCCATCTAGGGGAAGGTAAACCCTGATTTCAAACCTCCGCTGCCTTGTGGCACACCCGGTCACGGGAAAGGCTTTGGGAGTCAACCCTGAGGAAAAATCCAGAGTCGGAGCCCCTAAGGCATTTCTCTGTTGTGCTCAACATCGTTCTGGCAGCTCCTGCAACGGCGCTGGTGCCAAACTATAGCAGCCCTGCTGTTCCTTTGGATTCATCAGTGACGTGGAGAGGGGGGACATGCTGCATGGGTAACATCTTGTCCTCCATATCTTCCTGCCCAGGCTTGAAACCTACCAACGCCCAACGCTGGAAGGTAGAACACCGGTGCACATCGGCCTGCTCAGCCACAGGCGGTGCTGTTCCAGCAGAGTAGACGTTTAGGATTCTCTTCCATGGTCATCATAGACCGACGGAGGCCGACGAGTGTGGCATGTGACATACTGGGTGAGCGTGGGTAGAATGGGAAACAGTGAAATATGGTTGAAGTCGCCTGAGATGAGGAGAAGAGCATCTGGGTGTTATGTCTGCAGCCTGTCAGTTACTGAGTGGATGACGTCACGCGCTGTCCCAGCGTCCGCCGTCGGATTTGAATAAATAACAATGCAGATCGCGTGAGAGTATTCCCTCGGGAGATATGTAGGCCGCATGCTAACAGCTAGCAACTCGATGTCTTTGCTGCAGTGTTGTTGTTTAACAGTGATATGTCCCGGTCTGCACCAGTTGTTGTTAACATACATTATCACTCCACCGCCCCTTGCTTTGCCACTGTCTGGTGTTCGGTCTGCCCGTATCACGTGGAAACCCTCCAGTTCAATGTTAGCATCTGCTGCTAGTCCTGTTAGCCAAGTCTCTGTGAATAGGAACAGGCTACACTCCCGGTATATGCTATTGTAGCGGGAGATAGCCGCTAGCTCATCTACCTTCCCCAGTATTGATTGTAATGAAATAAAAACCCACAATTGTCACAGAAATAACTTGAAACTGACAAAAGTGGTAATAAATAAAAATTCTATGAAAATTAACCATTGAAAATCAGACAATGCTTTTGAATTGTGGTTCAACAGAATTACTTTAAAAAAAAAACTCATGAAACAGGCCTGGACAAAAATGATGGTACCCCTAGAAAAGATTGAAAATAATGTGACCATAGGGACATGTTCAGCCAAGATGTGTCCTCTAATTAACATCACAGGTGTCTACAAACTTGTAATCAGTCAGTCGGCCTATTTAAAGGGTGACAAGTAGTCACTGTGCTGTTTGGTGACATGGTGTGTACCACACTAAACATGGACTAGAGGAAGCAAAGGAGAGAGTTGTCTCAGGAGATTAGAAAGAAACCTATAGACAAGCATGTTAAAGGTAAAGGCTATAAGACCATCTCCAAGCAGCTTGATGATCCTGTGACTACAGTTGCACATATTATTCAGAAATTTAAGATCCACAGGACTGTTGCCAACCTCCCTGGACGTGGCCGCAGGAGGAAACTTGATGAAAAATGGAAGAGACGGATAATATGAATGGTAACCAAAGAGCCCAGAACAACCTCTAAACACATTCATGGTGAACTCCAAGGTCAAGGTACATCAGTGTCAGATCGCACCATCCGTCGTTGTTTGAGCCAAAGTGGACTTCATGGGAGGCGACCAAGGAGGACACCACTGTTGAAAACAAATCATAAAAAAGCAAGACTGGAATTTGACAAATTGCATGTTGACAAGCCACAAAGCTTCTGGGAGAATGCCCTATGGACAGACAAGACAAAACTGGAACTTTTTGGCAAGGCACATCATCTCTATGTTCACAGATGCAAAAATGAAGCATACCAAGAAAAGAACACTGTCCCTACTGTGAAACATGGAGGAGGTTCTGTTATGTTGTGTGGCTGCTTTGCTGATTCTGGCACAGGGTGTCTTGAATCTGTGCAGGGTACAATGAAATCTTTTTTTTTCAAGATGGCGGAGTGAGTGGTCTCAGTCTTGCAGGCTCTTGCAGCTTAAATAAATTTTTTAGTTGTGGTTCAGCCGGTCTGGATTCGGGGGTCAGACTCGATCTCTGTTTTTAAGAGTTGTTTTGCGCTCGCTGTGAGAATTGGACTTTTGGGACTGCTCTCATTCGTGAGTGAACTGATTGGCGTTTCTTTTCGTGGTTTGCTGCTAAGCTTAACCCGAAGTATTTGCTAGGCTAATGCTTTAGCTAACGCCATAGCTAGTCATAGCACCTAGCACCGACACGGGGAAGCGACTCTGTCCCCGGTGATTGGGGCTCACCGGAGGAACAAGCCGAGGCAGCAGTTGGACGGGAGCCGGATCGGAGTTCAACTGCAGCGGTGGTGGGAGACGGGGACCAGTGGAGGACCACCGGGGCCCCAGCAGGAGTCGGAGCCCAGTTGCAGCGGTGGGGCTCAGCGGAGGAACTACTGAGGCAGATGGCGGTAGGTGACGGGGCTCAGCGGAGGATCTATCGGGACCCCAGCTGGACAGAAGCAGGATTGGAGCTCGGCTACAGCGGCGGTGGGCGGCGGAACTCGGTGGAGGAGCTTCTGGTACCCCGGCTGGACAGGAGCTCGGTTACAGTGGCGGTAAGCAGCGGGACAAGCAGCGGAGGGGGCTAGCTGAGGCCCAGCTGGATTCGAGGTCGGTCGGATCGGATACCGGAGACACCAGCAGAGATTGTTTTACTAACCACAAGTCAGTAAAAATGCCACCAAAGAAGGAGGAAATGGAAGAGATCAAAAAATCTCTGAACTTCTTGTCAGAAGAACTGACCAAAGTGGTTAGTCAGCAGGCTAAAATAATACAGCTAATGGAAGAAGTCGGAGAATTAAAATTAACAATTAAGGAAAAAGACAAAAAAATTGAAGACTTGGAGTGATGCATCGAGGCTCTTGAACAGTATTCTCGTATGAATGATTTAATTATAAGTGGACTAGACATTAAATATCAATCATATGCCAATGTTACAGCAGGACTGAGAGGAGAGGATGCTCCCCTGAGTGAATCAGTCTCCCTGGAAAACCAGGTGCTTCAGTTCCGTGATAGTAGAAATATAAAGGTCGAAGCAAATGCAATTTCAGCCTGTCATGCTTTACCCAGAAAAGATAATAAAACAAAGAAATCAATTGTGATGCGCTTTGTGAACAGAAGGGTAAAGAATGACATACTGAGGCAGGCCAGAAAGCTACGAGGAACAGAAGTCTACCTAAATGAACATCTAACAAAAACTAATGCTGAAATAGCACGGCAAGCACGGATGCTGAAAAGACAAAATAAGATACAGGCAACATGGACAAGAAATTGTAGAGTTTGGATCAAACCAAATGGAACACCTGAGGAAGCAAAGAGTATAATAATCAGAGATGTTACTGACTTAAAAAAAATACAGATGAACACTGATTAAGAAAATTAAGAGACTATAAAAATCCATATCCACACACAAGGCAAGAATAGTTCTTTTGACATACCATGTCAATGTACTTTAAAAAAATAAAAATAAATAAAAAAAATAAACAAAACAAACAAAAAACTTATGACTGACTTGAGTAGAAATCAATTATCCCCAGTTGGAGGAAGTCATTTGACACAGAGTGAGGAAATTCAAACTCTGAAAATATGCCATTATGCTGAAAAAAAACTACAAGAGATGGAAAATGATATTGATCCTGATAATCACTTCTTCAATAATATTCATAATCATTGTGAATATTACACTGAAAAGCAATTCAAAAGTCAAGTGCAACTAGATGGTAAACTCTCAATAATACACTTCAACAGCAGAAGTCTTAACAAAAACTTTCCACAGATTCAGGACTATTTAAAACAGCTAGACAGAAAATTTACAGCTATCGCAGTCTCTGAAACTTGGCTTAATGAAGAGCAGGCTCCTCTGATGGCGATAGAGGGATATCAGATGTTTCATATTAACAGATCTCAAAAAAAGGGTGGTGGTTTTGCATTGTATATCGATGACCTGTATAGGTGTAAGCTTGTAAATGGAATGTCCTTTGCACTACCAGGAATTTTGGAATGTGTTACTGTTGAGATTGACCAAGATAAAACAAAAATATCTAATTATAAGTTGTATATATAGAACGCCGGGAAATTGCATTGAGACATTCAGAGATAAATTAGTCGAGCTGTACAATAATATTACTAGTAAGAAAATGGTAGTAATTTGTGGAGATTTCAATATTGATTTACTAAATCCATATCAACAAAATGTAATTACAGAGTTCATGAATCTATGTATAGTATGAGTCTATATCCCACAACAACACATCCCAGTAGAATCACAGTTCACACTGCTACACTTATTGACAACCTGTTTGTTAATATTATTGATAAGAAAATAGAAAGTGGATTATTGATAAATGATATAAGTGACCATTTGCCAACCTTTGCACTTATCCATGGCCACACGGGGGCCAATACAGAAAAAAAAATTAAAATCGTTCAGATACAAATCACAAAATGCAATCAGTTCTTTTAAAGAAGACTTGCTGAAGCAGGACTGGACAAAAGTCTATGTATCAGATGTAAATGAAGCCTACGACACATTTATGAACATTGTAACCACTCTTTAAAAAATTAAAAAATTGTCCATTAGTAAAGAAAAAGCTTAAAAATAAATTTGCTGATAAGCCATAGTTAACCAAAGGATTACAAAAGAAAAGAAAAAAATCATTATATAAAGCTTTTCTAAAGAAAAGGACAAAAGAAGCAGAGCAGTGGTATAAAACATACAAAAATAAGTTAACATATATAATAACATGTAGTAAAAGAGACTATTACAGTAAAGAACTGGATAAAAACAGAGACAATATTAAAAATACATGGACAATACTTAACAATATTCTTGGAAATAAAAACAGAAATACAAGCTACCCAACCAATTTTTCAGAAAATAATAAAATGACTCAGAGTGTGAATGCAGCTTCACCTGCAGATGAATTTAATAACTTTTTTGTTAATATTGGTCCTAATTTGGCTTGAGAAATACCCATTATGACACCTACAGGTGATACAATAAGCAAAAACACTGCTATAAAAGACTCCATTTTCATAAAGAACACAGATGAGAGAAAGGTCATTGAAATTGTTAAATTGTTTAAAAGTAAAACATCTATGGACTGTGATGGTATTGACATGCTCTTAGTCAAAACTATTATTGGATGCTTAGTGAAACCACTGGCGTATATCTGTAACCTGTCTCTCCAAATAGATATATTTCCCAATGCAATGAAAATAGCTAAAGTAAGTCTGATATACAAGACGGGTGACAGAGGGGAATTCTCAAACTATAGACCAATTTCACTATTGCCGCAATTTTCCAAGATACTTGAAAAAATATTCTATGAGAGAAATGACAACTTCGTACTGAAGAATAATTTATTGTGTGAGCAGCAATATGGGTTCAGACACAAGAGGACAACTGCATTTGCTCTAATGGAATTTAAAGAAAAATATCACTGCCGTTGAAAATAAAAAGTATTCAGTTGGGGTATTCCTGGATCTTAAAAAAGCATTTGATACAGTGGATCATAATTTATTATTAAAGAAACTACAAAATTGTGGTATTAGGGGGGTAGCACTGTCCTGGTTATGTAGTTACTTAAAGAATAGATATCAGTATGTATGTGTTGGTAACAAAAACTCACAGTTACTGAAGGTTACTTGTGGAGTCCCACAGGGTTCAGTTTTGGGGCCATTGTTATTCAATATGTATATAAATGATATATGTAAAGTTTCAGAAAAAATGCATTTAATATTGTTTGCCGATGATACTAATTTATTATGCAGTGGAAGCAATTTGGAACAACTTTTGGATACACTCTGAAAAGAATTAGGAAAGCTTAAACTGTGGTTTGATTCAAACAAATTAACGCTCAATTTAAGTAAGACAAAATTTATAGTTTTTAACAACCATCACAACAACTTAGTATCTAAACTCAGTGTAAATGGTGTAGAGATTGAAAGGGTATCTGAAATTAAATTTCTTGGTGTAATAATTGATAATAAACTGTGTTGGAAGTCACATATTAATTATATTAAAGGTAAAATATCCAAATCATTTGCAATACTACACAGAGTGAAATATTTGCTGAATCAACCCACATTATATACTTTGTATCATTCATTAATACTCCCATACATGACATATTATACTGAAGTATGGGGAAATACATATAAAACAAACATATAGTCTTTATGCTTCAGAAGAGAGCTATTAGAATAATAAAGCTGCTTACAGGGAACCAACAAACCCACTTTTTCTTAAATTAAAAGCTCTCAAGTTGAAAGATCTTGTTGACTTTAAAACTGCAGTAATAATGTTTAAAGTGAAGAATCTATCACTGCCCGCAAATATCCAAAAGTTGTTCCAAATAAGGGAGAAACAATATCATTTCAGAGGAACATGTATATTTCAAAAGCCTTCAGTGAGAACTACCACCAAGCAACACTGTGTTTCAGTGCAAGGAGTCAGATTATGGAACGATTTTGGAGCTGTATTAAAATCATGTACAATGCTTGGACAATTTAAACAAAAACTAAAGGAAGAAATACTCCAAACATATATACAAGATGACATGTAAAATCACATAAGGATTGTCATATCCAGTCTGTGTTGTGTTGTTGCTTAGTTTTTTTGTCGCATTTTGTCTTAGCTTTGTTCTGAATTGTAATCGCTCTTGTTTGTTTTTGTTTTGAATTCTTGGATGGAATATGGGTGGGCAATATAAGCTGCGGCTTCAGCCATCACCCATTTCAGATAACTTATGTTGAACTGTATAATCAGAGGAGTTACTGTCTAATTTGACCTCTTTGGATTTTCTTTCCCCCTTTGTTATATTATTCTGTTTCTTTTAATCTGTACTTTTAATCTATCAGAAATAAAGATTGATTGATTGATTGATTGATTGATTGATTGATTGATTGATTGATTGATTGATTGATTGATTGATTGATTGACTCAGAAGCTATTTCATGGGCTGCATGTTACGTGTGGCTCTGGGGAGCCACATAATGAGAGCCAAGGGCGAGCCAGTGAGTTGTGATGTTTTATTGAAGGTAAGGGTGAGGGATGAGGAAAGCGCAGATGCTCATACACAGTAACTCACATGAGCAGTACAGCAACAGAGATAACAGTTGGCACCAGGCGTAGGGGTGCACAACGAGAGAGCTCACAGCGGGTAACGCTCACGGGTTAAGCAGCCAGAAGAGTAGAGAGCTGGCACTGGGCAAAGGACTCCAATACACAGGACCCTCATACAAGATGGTTCTCTCAAGTGACACAGTAAGGCAAGTAGCGGACTAGCACCGGACATGGGGGTACAAAAGGCACAATTACTCCTTACGGGAAGACACTTACGAGTAATGCTGAAGTTGAGGCAGGGGCTGGCACCAGACGAAGGGGCCCCAGCCTAGCAGTGCTTATGTCGCAGCCCCGAGTGATCGAGGCTGCTCCTTTTTATCCTCAATAGCAGCGCCCCAGCTGATGAGGAGTAATTGGCCCCAGCCGTCCCGTAACACTGACAGCTGGGAGCCAGCTGAGACGCTGCCTAATGAGAGGCAGGGATGAGAAGGGACATGGGCTGAGCACCGAGACGGCATCTCACCCCATGGTGACAGAGCCTCCCCCTCACGGTCAGGCTCCAAACAACCAGGAACGCCCCAGCACCCCCCCCCCCCCCCACCACCACCACAACCAGGGTGGGCGGAGGGGAGGCAGGCCCGGAGGGAGAGAAGCAGAGGAAAAGACAAAAAAATCCGATGGACCAATATAGAGTAACGGGGCAGAGAGAGAAAACAAAAAAACCCGAATACAATACTCTATATCGCAAAAAAAACCAAGGCACAGATGGGGGGAAATACTAAGAATGGCTACAGATAAAGCCCACTGCTCAAAACACACAAACGACGTGTAGAACGAGGGAAAGAAAAAGAGACAAAAACCCAGAAAGGTGACAGGAAAGAATAAAGCAATTACAGAGTATAGACAAAAAAGAACAAACATACTACTCCATAATGCACAGACCAAACTAAACAGAACAAGAGTGATGAAAAATGCTGGGTACAGATAATAAAGGAAGCAAAATACGCAGCGCTCAATGTATATAGGATAACCTAAAGGAACGGAGGTGAGAGAAACAAGAGGGCAACTACAGAATACGGTTAAGTGAAAAACAGAACACACTACTCCATACAATTACGCACAAAGTTTAAGTCGGGGCTAGGGAAAGCTCCCCACAAAGATAACAGGGAAGGATAAGGTGATCACAAAGTACAGTTGAAAAAGGGGGTCAAACACATTACTTCATGATGCACCGACAAGGCTAAGACTACGACAAGGATAATGAAAACGCTGAGTACGGATAGCCAGAAAAACATAATACGCAGCACTATATACAAAAGGGTCACCTAGGGAAATAACGGTGACAGGGTAGGAACAAGATAACCATGAGAGAGAATGCTGAGTATGGTTAATAAGGGAAAAAACACAATACACAGCACTAAAAAATATATATTCCCTTAAGGACAAAAAGCTACACCCGAGTGACCTCAATAATAATAAAAAGGTAAGCAACACCTGAGGAGACGGCAGGCAGAGTCCAAAATGGCCCGGATTGTTCTGGTGGACTCCCCGCCCATTGTCCAGTTGGAGAGCCGGGGAAGAGGAAATGTTCGAGCGGCCAACTCCAGACCCAAGTCCCAAGAAACCAGTCCACCGGTAGCCGTACCAGGCCACCCAGAAGCAACACAGTTCATCGGGGGGTTGGACCAGATCGCCGAACCAGAAGTCTCGCAGGTCGAGCCGCCGACCCGCATCACTCAACCACCAGGACCGTAGAGATGGGCAAAGTGTCAGCGCGGACCCCGGTGGAAGAGGCTCAGGGGAGAGCCGATGATGAGGTAGTCGAGCATCAGGCTGCAGGGAAACAGCCACCTCCTCACCGGACCTGGACAACACTGATGTAGCACCCGCGTCGGGCCCCGATTGGGCCTTAGACAAACCCACGTCGAACACCGCTGGAGCAGCACCCACGTCGGACCCCGATTGGGTCTCGGGCGAACCCACGTTGGACACCGCTGGGGCAGCACCCACGACAGACCCCGACTGGGTCGGCACCGCACCAGAACCGACCTCCAACGTTGAGCCTGGACCCTCCAGCACCACGAGAGACTGCAATTCCTCGCCGGCGACCCTGGAAACAGGCTCAGGAGAGAAAACAGAACCGGGATCAGGGTCACCGGCAGCGCCAGAACCCGGCGAGACGAACTCGGATGCAACGAGCTGCTGCACCCGACTCATCTCCCCTAGAGATAGGCTAAAGTGCTCAGAGAAATGAAGAGAAAAAGGGAAAGAGAGCACTCGCCTGATCTCGGGTTCTGACGCCGTCCAGGACTGCGAAGATCCAGGATCCGTCGTCAGGAGGTCGTTGTCAGGCTCCCACCCAGCTGCGTCGGGCCCCGCAGCCGGCACGATGGTCAGCGCAGCTTGAGGTTCCTCCGGCGTTGGTAACCACACTGACGGTCCACGCGGCGTGATGGTAGGAGAACCTCGTCCCGCTGGACCGAGCCGCACCTCTGTGGAGACCCGGGGACGCTTGGTCGTCGGCGCAGACTCCACGTAGCAGTCGGTCCTCCTCCTCCATCCACAACGTAGCTGCGGAACCACAGGCCCTCTCCTCGTCCCACAACGTTGACCCGGAGCCGGGGACCGCTCGGCGGAGAGAGACACAGAGGATGCAGGATTAAAGGCACAGGTTACAGCAAGTGGTGGGAGTTCAGGGAGCTGCGGACCCCGAACTCCACCTCCAGGAGTGTGACAGAGCAAATCATTAAACTGATGTAAATGAACTGGGACTTGCCTGCCTCCTGGAGGTTGGGTGGAGCCTGCTGCGGTGAACATTGCTTCTTCCTCTCCCCGCCAGGCGATAACGGAGGACCCCCTGTGAAATTGTCTGGGGACCGCTCGCGTTGTCTCCAGGAGAGGGCTCACCAGGCCGGGATTCCAGGCACACACAGCAGTCAGGAAACGCGTCGAGGAGGAGGGGGTGACAGCCGGGGTGAACCAGCCCGAATGCCCTGGGATGACAACGGGGGAATGAGGCTCAGGGAACGAGGCTGTGAAATCTCCACACTGACGAGGTGAAAAGGTGACAGCTGCGTGGGAGAAGAGGTCCTGGCGGCAGCCCAGAACTGGATCCGGACGGGGTTCATGCTGAGGTGACTTGGCGATGTGATGACGGCTATTCCCAGGGGACGAAGCGCGTCGGGAACCCAGGAATCGCTGCTCCTGATCAGAGATCGAGGTGAGGAAGGTGTTGAACACGGGAAAGCTTCGTAGCCCTGGAGTCCTCTCCACCAATCTCACTGCCGCCGCCACATGCCTGAAGATGGTGAATGGAAGCACAGCGGAGCTCGCGACAGCCGCTCGGTTCCGGATGTAACTGCTGTCAGCTGCGGCTCCTTGGGGGGAATCCCGAGTGACATAGTGCAGAACGGGGAAAGCCCTCTGGGTGGCGCGAACTCCCGGGCTGAAATAGAAGCAGGAACGGGATCCCGAAGCGGGGGGCAACGTCATCCACTCAGGCTTCCTGCTGGGATTTCCATCCAACCTGCGGAGCTTCTCTCGCTGTGTAACCATGGCGTCTATCCTGGCACTGACCTCGAGATGGAATGAAGAGCGAGGGTGACTGTCCAGGAGATCCTCAGCACGGTCCGGATGCCAGCGTCTCGAGTTGGAGGCATCGTGCCGGGTGAAGAGCGTCCTGTCGACCGCCCCCGGGATGGACCTCAGCTCGTCGCCCTGGCGTCAGAAGTGACTCCTGGGAGACGGCATGCTAATGGCGCAGACACCCGGACAGGAAGGTACAAGTCCAAACAACTCATGGCCGCTGGCAACTCGTTCTGGCTGCGACATACTGTTACGTGTGGCTCTGGGGAGCCACACAATGAGAGCAAAGGGCGAGCCAGTGAGTTGTGATGTTTTATTGAAGGTAAGGGTGAGGGATGAGGAAAGCACAGATGCTCATACACAGTAACTCACATGAGCAGTACAGCAACAGAGATAACAGTTGGCACCGGGCGTAGGGGTGCACAACGAGAGAGCTCACAGCAGGTAACACTCACGGGTTAAGCAGCCAGAAGAGTAGAGAGCTGGCACTGGGCAAAGGACTCCAATACACAGGACCCTCATACAAGATGGTTCTCCCAAGTGACACAGTAAGGCAAGTAGCGGACTAGCACCGGACATGGGGGTACAAAAGGCACAATTACTCCTTACGGGAAGACACTTACGAGTAATGCTGAAGATGAGGCAGGGGCTGGCACCAGACGAAGGGGCTCCAGCCTAGCAGTGCTTATGTCGCAGCCCTGAGTGATCGAACCTGCTCCTTTTTATCCTCATTAGCAGCGCCCCAGCTGATGAAGATTAATTGGCCCCAGCCGTCCCGTAACACTGACAGCTGGGAGCCTGCTGAGACGCTGCCTAATGAGAGGCAGGGATGAGAAGGGACATGGGCTGAGCGCCGAGACGGCGTCTCACCCCATGGTGACACTGCATGGGTTATTCTCTCATTAATCCATCATCAGTCAAGCATGTAAAAAAAAAAAAATCTCAAGACTATCAAGGTATTCTGGAGAGAAATGTGCTGCCCAGTATCAGACAGATTGGTCTCAGTCGCAGGCCATGGGTCTTGCAACAGGATAATGAAAACACACAGCTAAAAACACCCAAGAATGGCTAAGAGCCAAACATTGAACTATTCTAAAGTGGCCTTCTATGAGCCCTGATCTAAATCCGATTGAACATCTGTGGAAGGAGCTGAAACATGCCGTCTGGAGAAGGCACCCTTCAAACCTGAGACAACTGGAGCAGTTTGCTCATGAGAAGTGGGCCAAAATACCTGCTGAGAGGTGCAGAAGTCTCATTGACAGTTACAGAAATGGTTTGATTGCAGTGATTGCCTCAAAAGGTTGTGCAACAAAATATTAAGTTAAGGGTACCATCATTTTTGTCCAGGCCTGTTTCATGAGTTTGTTTTTTAAAATAATTCTGTTGAACCACAATTCAAAAGCATTGTCTGACTTTCATTGGTTAATTTTCATAGAATTTTTATTTATTACCACTTTTGTCAGATTCGAGTTATTTCTGTGATCATTGTGGGTTTTTCTTTCATTAACAGAGGGGTACAATTTTGTCCATGGCTGTATATATACAGTATATACTGTATATATATATATATATATATATATATATATATATATATATATATATATATATATATATATATATATATATATATATATATATATATGTATGTGTGTGTGTGTGTGTGTGTGTGTGTCTCGGAGGGAGAAAAACACCTCATGGGTAAAACCAGGTCTTTGGTGGACCGCTCCCAGTTGCATGGGGTGAGACTGGACATCCTGGCAGATAAGCACATCTGTCGCAAGGTCTTTTGCCATCCAGTCGGTGCATCATGACATGCACTACACAAAGAGCAGAGATAAACAAACCTATCATCTGTTCAGTCACTGCAACAGATACTGGAGTCAGTTTGTCCTGGCTGGTCCTTGCCACTGATAATACCTGTATCTGCTAAGAATATGTTGCTAGTCCAATAAAAGCTAGCAGTACTCAAATACTTTTCAAGCAGTTTTATGAAATGGTCAGTCAGAGAGCAACTCATACCGGCTTGGACGTGGCCCGGGTTAACAAGGTCAGGAGTTCCTGGCAGCGGAAGGCAAATTACAGAGCTGCATGGAGGAATCTGATCAGGCCTAAATGAAACAGTCATTGTCGCCCCCGACAGACTGCTATGATGATGACGATGATGATGATGATGATAATATATGTATATGTGTGTGTGTGTGTGTGTGTGTGTATACAGTACATATACATACATATACTGTATGTGGGTTTACAGGTTAAAGAAATAACAATACTAATGACAAAACTACAGATAAAATATCCATAATGTGCTCCTTGTTTTGAGATTGTAACTAAACACCCCATCTGTTTTGCTGATCTGATGTGTCCACACACCTCTATCACACCCTAAAACATAAACAAAGGGACTTACTCTTTCCCGGGCGAGTTTTGACACTGTTGCTTCTCTGCGCTGTTTTGATATGTTGATATCGTATGGCAGTCGGTTTTAGAACCCGTTTGTAATGAACTTTCATGCCTAAAGATTTCTGTATAGCAGGCACCTCCTCAAAACTGTCTGCAGTGAAATGATCACTACAGAGGACAGAATGTGGTGTTGGATGCCCTTTGTCACTTGTTCTCTGTACTTGCTTCGCCCATTTTTTAAGAAGATCGGGATCTTGTGGGAATGAGAACAGGCTTATATGTTCACTGGAGCAGTTAGAACACCCAGCTGCCACGTAACGTTTCAGCATTTCTTCGCTGATACAGAAGCTAAACAGCTTGTTTACTTTGATAGCACACGGATCAGCCGAGATGAAACTCATCTCGCATGAAACTCGGGATGCACGGTGGCGCAGTGGTTTAGCACTGTGGCAGCACAGTTTACCCTCGGCCGGGGGATCACGGGGATCATGAGATCGTGGGTTCGATCCCAGCCCCAAACCAACAGTGAGCTGTGTGGAGTTTGCATGTTCTCCCCGTGTTGCGTGGGTTTACTCCGGGATTTCTCCGGTTTCCTCCCGCATACCAAAAACATGTAGGTTTAGAGCGCTTGCGCACGCAGCGACCGGCAGTCGGTGGCTTGTCATCTGACTGCAAACCAAATCTACCTACGGGTACAAATAAGTAACAAAAAAAAAAAAATCTCATGACGTCATATCCTGAAACGAGGCGAGTCTCAGGATATTGCGTTACTGCAACACGGGGCTAAATTTGAATTCACTTAGAAATATTTTTCCACGTATTTAGAACCAACTATGTGGACGATTGAAGATAAATTCATACTGAATATTGATCCATACTTCCCAAATTGTGTCACGGACACTTTAAGGTTTTCAGTTCAGATTGAAGTTTGCTGTGGACCAGATTTTAACCCCACTCATGAACACACCTAAAGTCTGAAGTCTCACAGTGAACAGCAGTGATTATGGCAGTACGAACTGAGTGTTTGTGACTGTAGCTATGTAGGTTCATCATTATGCGGGATGGTGAGTCTGTTTTAAAATGTTGAGCTTGTGGAGGAAAAATAAGTTCAGGCGAGGTACGATGAGCTGTGAGGTTGCAGAGTTTTATTTTCCTCCAACATCATGAGACACACTGTAGCGCTGTGCGCTGTGTTGTGCTGTGTGTGCTATTGAGGCATGTATAGCAGGCTCTTTTATACATGTTATACAAAGAGAGAGAATGCATGTCACCTTTGCATATTGATATACATATCAGTCAATATATATGATTAGCCTGACCAGCTGGTGCCCCGACTTCCTCTCCTTAATCCGGAGATGTATAACAATAGTCCATTGTTCTGATTGTCTCCTAGGGGCTCTCTGTCCGTATGCAAATTGTCCTCTGCTTCCTGCCGGCTAGCTGAGTGTGAAGATTGAATGTCCATGTAGATTGTGGTGGGTCAACACAGGGCTCCCCCCCAGAACACTCAGCAGGGGTTGTGACCCCCCCCCCCCCCGTTGTTTGGCTCCAGCTCCAGATTCCAGCACATTGAGCGGCCGTGAATGGTGGATCCACGGGCCAGTGCGTTTCATGTGTAATGGAACAAGACAGCGATCGACCGGCTTTAGGGAGTGAGGTGCGGGAAAAGCACTGTTGAGGAGGAGGGGGAGGGGGTGGGAGTAAGTGAATGCCGGCCCGGGACATCAAAGGTGTCTGGGCCGCGCAAAAATTGCGTGTGGATCCGCGATGGTGGGGGACTTTCCTGGTAAACCTGGCGGAGATCCACAGCGGCTGTGAAAAAAACATTTTATCTGACTCCTCCCACGGCTAGATCCAGTGAGGATGTGGGGGAAGGCGAGCGGCCAAATTCCCCGAGGATGCGTAGTGGCTGTGAAACAACTGCAGCTGTGTGAGGGTGTGAGGTGGTTTGAATTTTAGGTGTGGGAAGCAGCCCTAAAGTCATTGGGGAAGCAATCAGCTAAATTCCCCTTGTGTGCCGTGGCTGAGAATCCCATACAAAGTCCTGTGTGCAGGCTGCACGTCTGCTTCAGGTGTGTGAGCAGCCCTGAATGTTCCGAGGGTGGCGATCGGCCGTTTTTCTCGGGCATGTGCAGTGGCAGAGGACGATGTATCAGTCTGTGGAGCCGGTTCGTCTCTGTGCATGGTGCGCACTTGGTGCCATGACCACATAACTGGCAGTTGCACTGTCCTCGTAATCCTGCGGTGTGCGTGCGGGGCTTCTGTACGCGGGAGGTCCGCTGTCCGGAGTCGGGGAGTAGTCAAGAGTCGGGGAGCTCGGTGGAAATCAATGCAGTCGGCGTCGATGATTGACCCCGTTCAGGCTGCTTCCTTTGTTCGCTCACCTTTTGGTCCCAGCGCTGCGCTCCGGAGCGCACGCTCCGGTGAGGGTGAAGAGGTTGCAGGCATTCTCTGGTCCTCTGTGTCCACAGCGCGGTGAGAGGGAGCAGACGGTCATTCTCTCTGGTCATGTCACCAGTGTGGGGGGAAGATCTCAGGCGGGGGTCGCACCATGACACGTGCTGGGGCTTTCCCGGTCAGGGTCATCTCCGGGGTGTTCGCCTCGTGTTCCATTCTTCGTCAAGGGTCACCAGTGTGGAGGAAAAATAAGTTCAGGCGAGGTACGACGAGCTGTGACGTTGCAGAGTTTTATTTTGCTCCAACATCATGAGACACACTGCAGTACTGCGCGCTGTGTTGTGCTGTGTGTGCTCTTGAGGCATGTATAGCAAGCTCTTTTATACAGACAGAGAGAATGCATGGCACCTTTGCATATTGATATACATATCAGTCAATACATATGATTAGCCTGACCAACTGGCACCCGGACTTCCTCTCCTTAATCCGGAGATGTATAACAATAGTCCATTGTTCTGATTGTCTCCTAGGGGCTCTCTGTCCTTATACAAATTGTCCTCTGCTTCCTGCCGGCTAGCTGAGTGTGAAGATTGAATGTCCATGTAGATTGTGGTGGGTCACCACAAGCTGACACATTTTGTAGTAATGGGTCATGTGGAGTCGTGTGGAGATCATCAGAAAAGTGTTTAAGTGTGGTCATAGCTGCTGTAAAAGAGGTCTTATTTCATATGACTTCTTTTCCCATCCTTGTAATTGTCTCGATTGACTTCGACTGTATGTGCTGTTCCTCTTTCTGTTGCTTGTGAGTATAATCTGCCTCATTCTCTCTTTGCTTACTTATTGTCTTAACCTTTTGTGTTTATAAACTCCTGGTATTTACCCCACCTTCTGCAGCATTTGAAATACCATTCCTACAATCATCCAGCTAACATGGCTGGAAGCTTCACTCAGATTCTGTTTACTGTGTAGGCTTTGGAGCTGTAAGGGGGGGAGTGTGCATCACTTTTAAACATCACTTTATCACTTTCAAATCACAATGCAATCTAAGAACATTTATTATGAGGAAAAAGTCCCGTAGTGGAAAAGATTTGTGGTCTCTGTCTCCCTACTACTACAGTTTTAACAATTTACCACCACATACGCTATAAAACCCTGTTTATAGGTTTGATTCCAAGCCATAAATTTCAACAACCAGTACCCACCAATGTTTCTGTCTCCACCAGTGTTCTTCATTTAGCAGTGAAAAGGGCAGTAAGAACAATAGCTGAGATTAAACTTGCACTAAAGTTAATAACCAGGATAGTACATGCAGTCATTTAAGAATGGTACATTGACATTATTAAAGGCATGCCATTAAAGTTTAGCAGCCTGGGTGTGTTTTAAAAGTGTTCTGTTCCATTTACTACAACTAAGTTTGTTAAGAGTCAGTAGCACCAATGTAGCTGATGAGATAGATGGATAGATTACGAAATAATGCACACATATGCAGCTATGAAATGGACTTATTTGACTTATGTTGCACTGGTTTCTTTTGGGCCTGAATGTCTGGCTCTCGTGAGTATTGTATTCATTTATTTATTTTTTCATTGTGCATGCAGGATTTCCTTTCTGGTTTGATAAAGATTGAAATCAATAACATGAGTGACTGATATTTCAGTTTCATTTTTTAAAAAAATAGCTGTAAAAAACCATTTCCTAATATTACACACCTGGTAACTTAATTACTTAATCCTCACCTGGCCACTTAAGTGACAGTTGGGGCCAATCATCTGAAGGCAGGTCTGTCTTGGGCTAGGGAAATGAGGTCAGCCAGAGGTCTTATCACTGTGACCTGGGTCGTCCAGGACAGTCTGGGCTGACCTCGGGGGCGATGCTAGCCCTGGGGGGACGGATGAGCATTGGCGGAGAGGGCCTGCTTTGCCGGAATCCCATCAAACAACCTGGCCATGTGGGTGAGGGGCCACAGCCTCCCCCCTCTGATGACGGTGGAGATGGGGATAGGGTAGCCAGCCCTCCTGTAGACCTCATCAGCCTACAGGTCTACAGGTCCTGTAGACCTGTAGACATTTTTTTTTTTTTCCGGTTCTGGTTCCGCGGGACCGGCGGCGCCACACGAGTTGGCTGCCTGTTGCAACTGCCTTTTTCTTATCTTCCTTCTTCTTTCTACACCTTTCACTCTATATATATATCACGGACACACAGATCGCCCCAAGGGTCTCCCGAGTTGGCGGACGAAGACACTGTTTGCAGCGGGGGACGATACAGCAGGGAAGAGCTAGCTAGCTGGCTGGCTAGCTAGCTCCAACCGCCACCCGGTGCTAACGGAGAAGCTCGACATGCCAAGGAACTGTGGCGAAAACGACGCGGGTGCCGGGCTGGAGTTTAGGCGGTGTGCAAGAAATATAAGACAGAATAATAAAGAGCGATGGCAAGAACCAAGCAGGCCGCCCGTAAATCTACTGGAGGAAAAAGCCCCCCAGGAAGCAGCTAGCCACCAAGGCTGCTCGAAAAAAGCGCTCTGGCCACCGGCGGAGTGAAGAAGCCTCACCGTTACAAGCCCGGTACAGTGGCTCTGAGAGAGATCCGTCGCTACCAGAAATCCACAGAGCTGCTCATCCGTAAGCTGCCCTTCCAGCGCCTGGTGAGGGAGATCGCTCAGGACTTCAAGACCGACCTGCGCTTCCAGAGCTCCGCTGTCATGGCTCTGCAGGAGGCCAGCGAGGCCTACCTGGTGGGTCTCTTCGTGGACACCAACCTGTGCGCCATCCACGCCAAGAGGGTCACCACCATCATGCCCAAAGACATCCAGCTGGCCCACCGCACCCGGAGAGGGAGAGAGAGCTTTGACTTTCTGCTGCACATTCACCAACCACAATGCTCCACACTGTGTGTCTATATATATATTTATAGTAACATGTACATATGAATACTAGCTGTTCTTGTTTTTTTTTCTTGCCTTCTGATTGTTGCTCTGAGTGTTGCTATCCCTGTGCTGTTGCAATCCTGGAATTTCCCCATTGTGGGACTAATAAAGGCTTATCTTATCTTATCTTATCTTATCATTTGTGATGTGGTGGAATCATCGGATGCCAAGGATGTTACGGAGGCAGGTCCGGTGGAATGTATCCAGATGGCGGTGGTTGTGGTGGAGAGGGTCCAAGTCTCGGACCCACAAAGGAGGACAGGGACCACACAGGTGTGGAAGATTCACAACTTTGTAGATGTGTGGATCTTCCTGCTCCACCAGACTTTCTGGAGGCGGCCAAAAACACTGCAAGACAGCTACAGGTGGCAAGTAATCTCTGTGTCCGATGAGCAGGAGCTGGTAATTTTAGATCTGAGGTAGACAAAGTCACTGACAATCTCAACTGGCTCCTTCTTGATGGTGATGACTTATGGTGGTAGTGATGGCAAGAAGTCTGACAGCGACTGGATCTTTGTCTTTGCCCAGCTGATGGTGAGGCCCAGGAGCAATGCTTCCTCGGCAAGCAGCTCCAGTGTCTCGGCAATCATGTCTATATGTGTGGCGGAAACCACCACGTTGTCTGTATAGCACAGGTCTGTGAAGTGGGAGTGGAAGTCAACTGTGGTGGAAATTTACAATTCATGTAGTAATCTGCTGTGTAAATTATGATTCAGACGCTATGCATCTATAACCGTCAGTAACACGTGCCCATATGGTGTGGCCACAGTGAGTGGAAAATAACTGCAAGATGGCTCCTTTGTGGTTGAGTGGAAAGTTACTGCCAGAATGTTCTCGTACCTGCTCGGCCGGTCTCTATGTATCCATATAAGGCAATGTGGGGGGGTGCTCTGAGGGGGCCTTTAAAACCGGAGGTCTCCTTTGTTTGAGCAGAGCAGTGCAGAGACACCAGACTTGCTATCCTCAACTCCTCTCCTGCATGCAGTAATAAAGGAAATTCAACTCAGCAGATCTGTCTGATTATTTTCTCCAGGACCTAATAAGTGGGTTAGAAAATATTCGGTTACATTTCTTGGTGTCAGGAAGTGGGATAGTTGATCGCCAATCTTCGTCCATCGACGCAGGCTGATCACCCCTAACGTTGAGTTTCCCGAACGGAGTTTCCACCAAGTTTGGCGACGGGAGTGCAGAGGTGGCAAAGGGGTGTCACACTATCCAGAAGAATCCATTTTACAAGTCGCCTAAAGTTAAAGTAAGTAAATTTATTGTGCCCTTTATGCAAATTGTATTGGTAAATTGTCGGTTATGTAGTTCACCTCACTGGACCAATATCTGTGCATGACCAGCGGGTTAAAGTCCCGCGGTAGGACAAATTCTGGAGTCCGGCGAGTCAATCTCGTGGCAGGACTAAATTGAAGGCGGTGTACAGTACCTGTTATAAACAGGTTTGGGGACATAGCCTAAAAGTAGACGGTGTACAGTACCTGTTATAAACAGGTTTGGGGACATAGTCTGAAGTCATAGTGAGATGCACTGGGGCATGCCTGGGGAAGCCTGGGGTGACCAGCGGTCAAGATAAAGGACACGTTAGGCACGCACTTAAGACGTTTGGTGGTGTTTGGCTGTCATATTGGTCAGTAATGGGGTCTTGCAAGTCGAGACCTAAACAGTGTCCCTCCGGCGTGAGCGGCCCTAAGGTGAAATTTATGACTGACAATTATGGTCCTGAGAGTGTTGAGTTTTTAGAAAAATGGATCTGCAGAGCTGGATTTCCTCTGGAGGGGTCATTTTCAATTGATGTTATTACTACTCTGAGAGATTGGATTAATGGTGAAATTCAGAAGGTACAGACACATAAGGAACAGAGTAAGAAGGACGGAGAAAAGTTAACGCAGCTGCAATTAGAGAAAGGCGCCTCAGAGATGTGGCTGACAGAAGCAAAGACGTAGGAATAAACAAGAGCAGAATAGACTGGAAAATGAACGGAAACAAAAGGATAGGGAAAGCACACACACCACACAAAGGCAATTTTCACACTCTGCTGGGGACCCTACTCCCCCACCCTGTGAGCATGATCGTCCTGTACCCCCCACTCCCCCTCTCACTAACCCTTTTACGGCTGCATTGTATCCAGCTCTGCCTGGGTCCAGCCTTAACATGTGCATGCCAGAAGATGACTCTCCCCCTGTGGCAGCAATGATTAAAACCAGTGATAACGGTTATGTTCATCGGTGGCAGTGTCTCACAAGGGATACAGAGAACTGTGGAATCTCACTACTCTTGCCTCATTTCATGATGATCTCCCATCTGGACAGCCAAAAAAGAGACAGGCAAAAGGAGGAGGGTGAAGAAAAAGAAATACTGAATGAGACAGATCTCAGAAGTCATGGGGGTAACAGAGCTGGAGGCTGTGTTCAGACCATGGGTGCCTGGGCATCTGGAAGAGCTGATCTTGGAAAAATGTGCAAAGTGCACTGATTTGGGCAAAGTTTCCAGCTGTAAGCAGAAAGATGATGAAATCCCAGGGGGCTATTTCCACAGGCTGAGGAAAGTTTTAATGGAGCGGCAGTCATCCCCTGCCCTGAAGACTACATGACAGATACAGGGGCGTAAGGGACACACCTCGACGTGTAGTTTATGGCAGGCCTTCTTCCCAGTTTGTCCACTGATGTGGAGAACACATGCATTGGGTGAGGGAATGACCACAGTTCTCCAGCTGTACCTACTGTAAACAAGAAGGACATTGCATTGAGAGACTGCCCGATAAAACCCAGACGCACCTTCCAAGGCAGAGGAAGAGGCAGAGGCAATTTTCAGCGTGGAGGACGTTGGTCCTAGCAGCAGCACAACATACCACAGCCACCACAGCCCCATTCACAAGCAGATGATCAAAGGCTGATATGTCAGGCAGATAAGACTGGTGCATGCGTGCCTTCTTTATTTTCACCTCCAGCAGACGTCGTACATGAGCTTGCTAAAAACAATCATGCTGCAGACACACACACACACACCCCACACTGACAATATGCCAGCATTGACATTTGCATCATATTCTACTTCTCATTTTAGAGATTTACCAATTCTGCCAGTAGAAGTTTCAGGGAAAATTATAGATTTTATGGTAGACTCTGGGGCTACTAATTCAGTGTTGTCTTCAGCCTCTGGGTTGAAGTCCCCTCTCACCTCCCGCTCACTCACATCACAAGTGTGCAAGTGGAGGTTTCACACATAATTTTTTTTACTGAACCAGTGTCATGTACGGTGGATGGGAAAACATTTACTCATAACTTCCTGTTTTCACCTCAGTGCCCCTTCAGCCTGTTAGGCAGAGGTTTAATGTGCAGTTTGTCACTCCCTCTCTCCTGCACACCACAGGGGACTCAAATTGAAACTGCCAGTTCAACCTTTGCCAAAATACCATCTCTGCTGTACATGTATGAATGGGCACTGACAGGTGAAGGGCGAAGTTCCCATTTGATTGAAATGGGAAAGAAGCTTTCGCCACATGCCACAGTTTCCATGCCACCGCACAGGACGCATTGCACATCACACTTCTCACAGGGCCCTGACACAGCATATGAAAAACAATGGTTACAAATTAAACCCACACCACTACAAACGACACACGTCGTGTGGACTGCTGACTTCAGCTT
The DNA here is from genome assembly GCA_020510985.1 of Pholidichthys leucotaenia. NCBI lineage: Eukaryota > Metazoa > Chordata > Actinopteri > Cichliformes > Pholidichthyidae > Pholidichthys > Pholidichthys leucotaenia. The sequence goes on along the minus strand of CM035844.1, from coordinate 64,888,402 downwards.
TTTGTTGGTTGCACTGATACCTCACATGGCTACCATGTTCTCAGTTCCACACAGCCACCCACATATTTCACTCATGAAAACCTCATCCTCTGCGTGGCATGACATGGGCGCACGAGCCCTCACTGCTCACCACACTGACGACTGGGTCCCATCCCCACCATTTCCCCAGGCCGGCCTCAACACAGTTTCATTCCCCCCCTCTCTGCAAATGTTTCGCACAGAGTGCACAGTTTCACTTCCCTGTGAGCATTTCATACAAATGTTAGATGCTAACAGGAAGTACAGATGGATGAAACATGTTATTATGCCCTCTGTACAGACGCAGGAAGATCACATGCTCTCACGTGTTCCACAATCACTGTGGGCTGCACACAAATACGATGTAGGGCTTATAAAAAATTGCCCTCCAGTGGTTATTACTCCGTCTGATTTCAGACCCAAACGCATGCAGTACCCACTCAGGCCTGAGGCACGTGATGGCATCACTCCTGTTTTTGAATCACCTCTAAAAGAAGGGATAGTGGTCCCAGCTAGTGGTCCCAGCCCCCAATTCACCGGTGTGCTCACCCACTTTCCCAGTAAAAAAAAAAAAAAGATTAGGGACAAGGACCAACCTGCTGAATGGTGTTTTGTTCAGGATCTCCAGGCAGTGAATGCTGCTGGAGTTCAGCACATGCCTGTAACCCCCCACACCATTTTGACTCAAATTCCTCCAAATTCAATTTGGTTCACAGTGGTGGACCTGTCAAACGCGTTTTTCAGCGTCCCAGTTCACAAAGACTCACAGTTTTGGTTCACATTCCAATTCAATGGGGCCCTTTTGACATTCACCAGATTGGCCCAGGGCTGCTGTGAAAGTCCAACCATCTATAATCCAGCCCTCAAAGACTCTCTGAGTTCTCTCAAATTGTCAAAAGGTTCTGTCCTGATCCAATATGTTGATGACCTGTTGCTGTGTGCTCCAACTGAATCACAATGTCAAGAAGTCTCTTTGAAACGTTTGTGTCACCTTGCTGCAGAAGGCCACAAAGCTTCAAAATCAAAACTGCAATTTTGCAAAACAATGGTCACGTTTTTGGGCCACCAAATTTCCAATCACGGCAAATCTCTCTCTCCAAAACAAGCACAGACAATCTGTCTTATGGACAGACCAAACACCAAAAAGGAGCTCCTTTCTTTTCTTGGCATGGCTTCCTATTGCCACTCTTTTATCCCTGAATTTTCATGCAGTGAGAAACCAATGCGTGACATCATTCCATCAAAGGGTCCCCACACTTCCCTCTTAAGTGTATACCCACTGCTAATAACTCCTTTGAAAACATGGAAAAAGCTCTTTTGGCTTCTCCAACACGTTCACTTCCTGATCCATCTAAACCTTTTGTTCAGTATGTTGATGAGAAATCCGGATGCATGACCTCCGTTCTCCTGCAGCCCCACGGTGACAGACTTCGGCCAGTTGCATATTACTCCTGCAAATTGGACACTGTAGTGGCAAGACTTCTTCTCTGTCTCCGGGCCGTGGCTGCGGCAGAACATGCTGTAGAGGCATCCCGTGACATCGTTCTGTATTCTCCACTCACTCTGTATGTTCCTCATGCTGTTGCACTGCTCCTGAATGAGCAGAAGTTGTCACATCTCTCCCACGCAAGGTGGCTTAAATATCATTCTACCCTCCTTGAATCACCAAACCTTACTGTCAAACGCTGTGTACAGCCAATTAACCCAGCCACCAATCTCCCCCCACCTTCTTGTGATGATGACACAGACTGTGGCCATGACTGTTTGTCCTTGCTTGACCTTGTCACCTCTCCTAGACCTGACCTTTCTGACACTCCACTTCCCAACCCAGTCTTTGTCCTGTACGTTGATGGCTTTGCAACTGTCGACCCCTCTGTGGGCCGCAACAAAGTGGGTTAGGCTGTCTGTAATGACCATTGCACATTGTTTTCTGGCTCTTTGCTATCTCATCTCTCTGCACAGGCGGCTGAACTAGTTGCCCTGACAGAGACATGCACTTATGTTACGGGGCAATCGGTCACTATTTACACTGACTCTCGTTACGCTTTTGAAGTGGTGCATGACTTTGGTGCCCTTTGGCGTGAACGTAACTTCCTTACCTCTGCATGCTCACCGGTGAAGAATTCTGTATATGTGTCACACCTGGTGGAAGCTATTCTCCTTCCTTTATCTGTGGCGGTGTGCAAACGCACAGCCCACAATTCATCTTCTGACCCTGTGTCTAAGGAATAGAATAATAGAATAGAATAGAATAGAAGAGGCTTTATTGTATTGTACAGTAGTGCAGTACAATGAAAAGGAATGGAAAGCAGCTTTGAGGTCAATGTAGACCATAAAAAGAGGTTGGTGATACTCCCACCATTGCTGTACCACGGCACTCAAAGCAAGGATGCAGTCTGCTGTGGACCGGCGAGGGATGAAGCCGACCTGCTGGATCGGTGCTTGGCGAGGAGCAAGGGGTGGATTGGGCTCAGGATGACAGCGTTGATTACCTTGCCAGGGATGGAGAGCAGCATGATGGGATGATAGCTGGCTGTGCTCCGACGGTCACCCTTGTTCTTGTAGAAGGAGAGAATAACCCCGTCTCTGCACTCCCCAGGGATGCATTCTTCTGCCCAGATAAAATCACAAAGATGTTCCAGCCAAGCAATGACAGAGGTGAGGGTGGCTTTCATCATCTCTGCTGTAATTCTATCAGCACTGGGAGCTCACCCAGAGGGGAGCTTCTTGATGGTATCTGACAGCTCACTGATTGAGGATGGATTGAGTTGTCTTCAGTGTACACATCGGCATACTGCTGCAGCTTGTCTGAGGTAGGAGGAGAGGGCTTGCAGAGGATGCTCACATAGTGCTCATTGCTGGAGTTTGGTCATTGGATTTGTGATGAGGCTTATGCCATCGGCGGCTAGCGGGGGGGACGACGACTGCTGTTTCTTGCCGGCGTGGCACAGCTCCTTGATGAAACGGTAGGCAGACCGGAGGTTCCCCGTTTGGAAACTGTTGTTGGCCTTGTCAGTGATAGAGTGGAGCTAAGTGGCTTCGCCGTGCTGCAGTCTGCAGCATCTCTCTGTATTCTGCTTGTGGTAATCATCCTTCCTCTGGAATCTGACTTCACAGCATCGATTGACTAGCTCCAGGGAGGTGTTAGAGGTCCATGGCTGAATCCTCTGACAGCAATCACCAGAAACATTTGTGGCAGCCAGAGTGAAAGTGGTGGTTATCTGCTCCCAGGCATCCTCAAGGCTGACTGGATGGTCAACAGCAGTAAAACAGTTTGTGACCTTGATGGAGTAGTAGCGGTGGGCAAACTGAGGGGTGTAAAAAGCTTCTCGTTGTCTGGGGGGGGGGGATGGGCAGGGCCAGGAGGAACATTGCAGTGGAGGTGCGGGCGGACAGTGGTGGCCAGGAGTCAATGGTCGGTCCGCCCCAGCTCAGCACTGCAGTAGACACGGCAGTCAGTGGCAATTCCGCAGCGACCACTGACCATGATGTGATCAATGGTCTTAGATGTAGCACTGGTGTTACAGTACCAGGTGGTGCGGTGGATATGATGATGCTAGAATCTGGTGCCCAGGATCTTCAGATTGTGCGTGGCGCACACCACACCTTCAACATGTGATCCCCACTGTCATTGGTGATGTCCAACAGGAACAGTCTGATGATGTGTTCCAAGCCACTCCTGTCAGGACCCACGGTGGCATTCATGTCCCCTAGGACAATGGTGATGTCATGGCCAGAAATGTAGAATAGCTCATTGCGTAGCTGTGTGTAGGTTGCTTCCTTGGCTTGGTCGTTAGCAATGTTGGTGGGGGAGTAGACCACAAAGATGGAAAGGTAGCCAAAACAGTGTTGCAAGCGAGCATACAGCAAGCGGGAACCCAGTGGCCTCCAGGTGGTGAGGGAAGTCAGATACTGTTGGTGGTTGGCAATTGCCACGCCTTGGGTGTGGTGGGTGTTATTGCTACTCCACATGATCTTGTATTTGCCCACTGTTGTCTCACCGTCCTGTGTCAATGGAGACATTGACACGGGTGAGCTCGGAGGCAGGAAGCTGAGGTTACTGGGGTCAATTATGGTCACAATGTTCCAGGTGGTGATGCAAATGGGATTTCTATATTACACCCAGTAATATAGAATAAAATTAGGTAGTGCGAGGAAAATTAATTTTTAGGGGAGTTGTAAGGTAGCTCTTTTAACCCTTAAACTGTGTGATTTTGTCTGCCCCTAGTAGCAGAGCGCGGTGCTGCACCTGTCAACTGATAATAATTTGACAAACACTCCCCAGCTGGACTGAGGATTTGTACTGATCATGCCAGTTCACAAGGTGGCAGGCACGCATTGGAGGACCCATGGATGACATGTAATACACCAAAGAGGAAGAAATCCCTCTTCTTCTTCTTCTTCTTCTTCTTCTTCTTCTTCTTCTTCTTCTTCTTCTTCTTCTTCTTCTTCTTCTTCTTCTTCTTCTTCTTCTTCTTCTTCTTCGTCTTTGAGATTACAAAACAAAATGGAGGGCACCCATCGTTGTGGACATACGCAATCGCATACTGAGGAGCAAATTTAGAGGATTTGGTCCCGAATTTGCCAACTATGATTCTAAAAAGAGATTATTTAGCTTATGAAGGTAGATGTGTACATGTTCTTATAACACAGGGAGTGTGAAGCTTGTTGATTTCACCTGCCAGTGCACAGAGCGCCATGTGACTGTAGATCATGGGACTAGGAGAGGACAAAATAATGACCAGAATGCCACAAAAGGACGCTGCCTTGCCAGCGATAAGTGACAAATGTCTTTGTTTGTTTGTATGCAAATTAGATGTGTAAATTTACTCCTATCTGAAACTTTGGATCATATTCTACATCTTTCTAACTGACAGTAAGCCATTATCTCTTACCACTTTCAAGTTATAGCCTTGGAAAGTTGTGACATCTGATCTGAATATTTTCTTGAAAAAATCTTTACCACTGTTGACCACTAGGGGTTATGTCACAGGGAAGCTTGTTTGACCTTACTGTTTGATCTAACTGACAAAAACATATTTGACCAGGTAGAGAAATTTGGGTAGAACCATCTTTATAAGGTTAACTCTGCCAGTTCAAGAGAAAGAGAGGGGGATAGAGAGAGAGAGAGAGACAGCGAGAGAGAGAGAGAGAGAGAGAGAGAGAGAGAGAGAGAGAGAGAGAGATTTGATCTGATTTTTAAAAGGTCTTTAATAAACACATTTTTCCATCATTCAGTACAATACCATACTACATTACAAGAAAGATTATTCCCCAAAAAAATGCCTGAACAACAGCTGCCTGTCACTGACAAAACAAAGGACATCCTCAAGGGACCAGAGGGTCATAAAACCCTCCACATCCCCATTTAAAAAACAAACAAACAAACAAACAAACCTCAAAATCTAGCCTTATTCTGGCTTTAAGCAGCCTCACAAATAAAATTTTGGCATCAACATCATTCTCAACATTCTCAAGTTTTCTTCTCCGGCTTACATAAATAGCCAACTTTGCCTGCCCTAAAACAAAGTTCAGTAGTTGACATTTCTGCTTAAAACGACGGTTGTACATAAAACCACAAATGAAAACGTGCTTGGAGAAAATCTCTTTAAAGTTATGAAAAAGTTCTGTGAGAAGTTCAAAAAGACCATTTAGACACTGACATTCAGTAAAACAATGAAAAACTGTCTCTCTAGAGCACAGGTGTCAAACTCATTCCATGGAGGGCCAAGACCCTGCAGGTTTTACCTCCACCCAGTGTCTTCAACAGGTAATTTCTCTGAATTTCTTCCCACTGATTGCTGATCAGTAAAAACACCTGCTGAAGAGATTGGGTGGAAGTAAAACCTGCAGGGTCTTGGCCCTCCATGGAATGAGTTTGACACCACTGCTCTAGAGGAACAGAAAATACACTGATCACTGACACTGCTGTTAATCGCAGAAACAAAAGCATTGACAGCTATGATGCCATGCAGGACCCTCCACTGTAAATCTCCATGCTTCTTAGGAAGAGGGGGTTTATAAAGAGCCCTCCAGGCAGGCTTGTACCCTTTTTCCAGTCTAAAGTAGGCTCTCCATGGAGTGTCCACACAGGTGTTCAATCTGTCCTTGTTGAGCACCATCACCACAAGTTTGTAGAGAGCCTTACCACTGGCTCCTCCAAAGTCCACACCAGTGGGAGCAGAGAATGCCAGTAAGGAGCTAGGAGAAACGTCACAGTCCATATAAACCGTGAGGGAGGGAAAAGGGTCTGTGCTTTCTGGCTGCAGCGTGCCTTTGCTAAAGTCCATGAGTAGGGGGCGCTCAAGTCCACAAAGCTCCTGTTTCCAGTGTGCAAGAAGACCACCAATGAAACGATTTGATCTAAAACCGAGATGTGCTGCTAAAGCTGAGGTGTTGTTTAGGCCAGGACCAGCCAGTTCCACCACTTGCTTCAAAGCGAGAACATTCCTGGAACACAGCCTATCAAAGATAGACCTTCCAACTCCCGGCAGGACACCAAGATGGCCACCAAAAACCGGCGGCTTCCTCAACAACCGGTGGAGGGAATCGCATGGCCGTCTTTGTTTTTTAAAAAGAGTCCAACAGACTGTGGTAAAAACTGGGCAAAGACAGTGCGCTAGAGTTCTTAAAATCCATTAAAACACAGGGAGGTCTAGCCCAAGCCCAAGGACTCTCTGTAAAACAACCCAGGCCAAAGGCCTCCACACCAGGTCCTGGGGGCCCGTCAGCAGTCTCTGTATGAAAGTCAGTCTAAAAGCAGCACCTCTACTAGCTAAATGAAGCACTCCCTGCCCCCCCCCACACACACACTTCTTTGGGAAGAAATAACAGGGCTTGAGGGACCCAGTGGAGCCCCCCCCCCCAAAAAAAAAGTCCACCATAACAGATTGAATTTTGGACAACAATCAAGCAGGGGGGTCCATGCACATGAGGCGGTGCCACAGGGATGAGGAAACAAGATTATTTAAAATGAGCACTCTTCCTCTAAAAGATATTTTTGGCATTAGCCACTTCCACTTATTTAGTCTCCCGTTGATTTTCTCTATGACCCAGTCCCATTTTTTTTGCTCAAACTGTAATAAAAATACCAAGATACTTGAATCCTCCTTTTTTTCCAGTTCAGCCCACCAGGCAGCATAAGCTGATTTTCTAGTTCTTCCTCCACCATCAGAGCCTCGCTTTTTCCCCAGTTTATCTTTGCAGAAGAAAGTTGGCCAAAAACACTCCTAACCAAAACGTCAATGTCACTCTGCTGGTTTAGCAGAATGACTACATCATCTGCATACGCCGACAGCCTCGGCTCTATGGCGAGGGAGTACAGCATCCCTGAGAGAGGGCAGCCCTGCCGAACCCCCCTCTGTACTTTTAAATGGACAGACAGGCCCCCATTTATCTTCAGTACACTCTCAATGCCACTGTACAAGCCCCGTATCCTGGCTATGAAGCCTGGGCTGAACCCAAAAGCAGCTAAAACTGTCCATAAATACTGGTGGTCAACCCGGTCAAAAGCCTTTTCCTGGTCTATTGAAATCAAACCAGTTTCCACAGCCAATGAGGCAGAGACCTCCAAAACATCCCGAATTAAAGTGATGTTGTCACTAATCAGCCTGCCAGGCACACAATAAGTCTGGTCTACATGAATGAGCTCGCGCATCACTTTTTTCAATCTTAGGGCCAGAGCTTTAGAAAGAATTTTGTAGTCTGTGCAAAGCAGAGAGACTGGCCTCCAGTTCTTTAGGCTCTGTAGGTCCCCCTCTTTTGGGCAACAGCATGATGATGGCCATCCTGCAGGTCGTGTGTAGGGTCCCCCTTTTCAAACTATCCTGGAGAACCTCCAGCAAGTCTGGACCAAGCAATTCCTTATAAAAGTCCACAGAGAGACCATGTATGCCTGGTGACTTTCCATTCTGGAGGCTCATTAGGGCTACATGCAGCTCAGAGACAGTGGAACTTCCAAGCCAGCAACAAGGTCCTCTGGGAGCACTGGAAGACCACCAAGGAACCTCTGGCCCAGTGACGTGTTTTCCCTCCACTCTGCTTTAAACAATTCACTGTAGAAACTAGCAGCATATTTCCTGATCTCTGCTGCTGTGGAGATTGTTCTCCCGTCATCGTCCAACAAGGAGTGAATGAGCTTTCTCTGTCCATTTTTCCCCTCCAGTCCAAAAGAGTACTGGGAGGGCGAGTCCATCACAACTATGTCCATGTAGCGCGAGCGGACCAGAGCACCTTGTGCTGTGACCCCATAGCAAGCTAGGTAAGGCTGACCTTTTTGATTTAAAAGCCTCTAAGTGCTCTTGTTTTCCTGTAGAACTGAGCAACTCCTCTAGCTCTACCATCTCAGTCTCCAGAACTTTCAAGGATTTGGGTCAAGCTACGAGTGACATTTCCAGTGGACTGTTGGCAGAGCTGTTTTATTTGTGCCTTACCAAAATCCCACCACATTTGGAGAGATTTAAAAGAGTTTTTTGTTCCCTGTGTGACTTCCATAAACAATGAAAAACTCCTTTAAAAGACACATCATTTAAAAGTGTATTATTAAAATGCCAAAAAGCACTCTGACACTTTACATTTTCAATAAAAACAGAACAAAGCAGCAGGCAGTGATCAGTGAAACCAACAGGACAGATACAACTATTTTTAGAAATACTCATTTGATGTTTAAAACCATAAAAATGGTCTAATCTAGCCATAGACAAAAGGTTATTGTCACAACTCGCCGCTCCTTGTCATCCACCTCAGCTGGGTGCACACCTGCGCCTCGTCAATCACGAGCTATTTAGCCCACTCGGCCCAGAGCATCGGTCTGGAGCCGTCTGTTTCTACGCGCTCAAACTCTCAGCAGGATTGTCTCTTCCCGTCCTGCCGATCTTCACTACAGCACGTAAGCTGTTTTATCACTTACCTGTCTACCAGCCTCTCCCCTGTGCACAGGTGGATTCCCTGGTGGCGGATTCTCCCGTCTTCGCCATCTCCTCTCTCCTCATCTCCACGCCTCGTCGTGCGCGCAGCAGGGTGCTGTCTCCCAGGCCGAAGATCCTTAGCCAACGCCAGCCACCTTCCCATCTGCAAGTAAGCATCACTCAGCATATCTCTCCTGTATGGTGAAGCCAGCTCATATTTCTGTCCTCTGCTCTTCCCATAGGGTTGCCTGGCTGCACGGCGTGCTGCTCTGTTCCCGACACTCATCGTTCACCCACACTCCATATACATATCACATACACGCACCCCAACACCCTTTGCTGCTGAATAAAGCTATTGAATCTTACCTGAGCCTGCGTGCGTGTTTCCTGGGCCGATAATTATGTCAGTATGGCTCCAGCAGGGCGGCCCAGCGGACAGCGGGCTCGCACGCCGTCTTTCCACCCTTGAGGCTCAGGTGGATTTGATAGCTCATCAGCAGCAAGTAATATTAAATCAATTAAACACAATAACTCACCGGTTGGACCATCTTGACCCCCAGCAGGCATTCCCCCCGGCTCATCGTGGCGGATCAGCTTCGGCTGCCTCCACGGCTGGCCAGCCTAGCTCGGGAGCGCCAACCCGGCTCACTCCGATCCCAACTCCCGCTCGCTTCAACGGGAAGCTCGGTGAGGCACGGGGGTTCATCTTACAATGTGAGTCGGTGTTCCTGCGCGTTCCCAGGGATTTTCCTTCAGACCACAGCCGAATTGGTTACTTGGCTAATCTCTTGGAGGGGCGAGCGTTAGTTTGGGCTTACGCCATCATGTCGAAGCCCAGCTACGCGAACCTCTCCTATGACCAGTTCGTGCGGGACTTTCTCGAGGTGTTTGGTTTTTTTTTTGTTTGTTTTTTTTTGTTACTTATTTGTACCCGTAGGAAGACTTGGTTTGCAGTCTGGTGACAAGCTACCGGCTGCTGGTCGCCGCGTGCGCGAGCGCCCTAAACCTACATGTTTTTGGTGTGTGGGAGGAAACCGGAGAAATCCCGGAGTAAACCCACGCAACACGGGGAGAACATGCAAACTCCACACAGCTCACTGTTGGTCGGGGGCTGGGATCGAACCCACGATCTCATGATCCCCGCGATCCCCCGGCCGAAGGTAAAACTGTGCTGCCACAGTGCTAAACCACTGTGCCACCGTGCAGCCCACTGTTTGACCACTCGCGTCGTGACAGCGTCCTCGCTGACTGGCTCCTTAGCCTCCAACAGGGCAGCCGGTCGGCAGCGGATTACGCTGTTGAATTCCGGGTGGCAGCGGAGGAGGTTGGCTGGGGTGAGACGTCCCTCTGCAGCATCTTCCTCCGCAGCCTCAGTTCTGGTCTGCGGGATGAGTTGGCCAGCCGGGACCTTCCAGGGCGACTGTCTGAGCTAATCTCTCTGACCATTTGCTTGGATAACAGGCTGCGGAAGCGGGCCACCGAGCGGAAGTCTGTCAGCCGCCCGCGCGGATTGTCCGCCCGCGCCCCTCAGTCTTGCCCCCTGGTGTTACCCGCTCCGGAGTCCGCGGATGAGTCAGAGGCGATGATGGTCGGGCGAACCAGGCTCCCCCTAGCGGAGAGACAACGCCGCCAGGAGCTGGGCCTCTGCATGTATTGCGGAGGCGACTAGCATACCGTGGAGCAATGCCGGGTCAAACCAAACGGGGGTTCTGCGAGTCACTGTAGGGGCCCTCGCGGACACTAACCGGCCAAAACCCCTCACGAATTTCTCCTTGCCCATTAGATTTTACCACAACTCCACCGGGCACCTCACTCACGCACTGGTGGACTCGGGGGCAGAGCAAAGCTTTATTTCCAAGAGCCTGGCAACCCGTTTGGGTATTCCCTGACAACCGTTGTCAGCTCCCCTCAACCTTGTCACCCTTTCTCGCTCGCCCCTGGGAGTAGTGACACACCGCACCAGGCCGGTGCCAATTATAGTTTCTGGCAACCACCGAGAGGACCTTAGCTTGTATGTCCTGTCTTCCTCAGCGGGCCCCGTCTTCCTGGGTTACCCGTGGCTGCGCCTACACAACCCTGTGCTCGACTGGCAATCCGGAAGTGTCCTCTCATGGAGTTCTTTCTGCATGGGCACCTGTCTCCAGTCTGCGGCTTGCACCCCATCCTCTCCTCCGCCTGCTCCAGTCTCCTCTCCTCCGGACCTCACCCTGGTGCCCCTGGAGTTTCATGACTTGGGGCTCATGCTCAGCAAGTCCAGGGTGATGTCTCTTCCTCCTCACCGTCCATATGACTGTGCCATAAACCTCTGCCCGGGGGCGCCGTTACCATCTGGCCGCCTCTACAGCCTTTCTGCTCCTGAGCGTGAGGCTATGGACACTTACATCAGGGAGTCGCTCAGCGCTGGGATTATTCGCCCCTCCTCGTCCCCGCTCGGTGCCAGCTTCTTCTTCATCTTAAAGAAGGATGGGTCCCTGCGTCTGTGCGTCGACTTCAGAGCCCTCAATGACATCACGGTGAAGGATAGGTACACCCTGCCACTCATGGACACCTCCTTCCACTCCCTCCAGGGGGCCACCTGGTTCACCAAGTTAGACCTCCGCAGCGCCTACCATCTCGTCTGGATCCGGGAGGGCGATGAGCGGAAGATGGCCTTTCGGACACCCAGCGGCCACTTTGAATACCTAGTAATGCCGTTTGGGCTCACCGACGCTCCCGCCGTCTTCCAGCGGCTCATGAACAACGTCCTGCGAGATTTCCTGGGGCTCTTCGTCTTCGTGTACTTGGACGACATTCTCATCTTCTCCAGGTCTCGGGAGGAGCACCAGGCCCACGTGAGGCGGGTTCTGCAGCGGCTGTTGGAGAACAGACTTTACATCAAAGCGGAGAAATGTGAGTTTTATGCCAAGACCACCTCTTTCCTGGGTTTCGTTATCTCCCATAACAAGATCTTCCCCGACCCCGCCAAGGTTAAAGCGGTGGTCGAGTGGCCCACACCTACCTCCAGGAAACAGGTGCAGCAGTTCATCAGCTTTGCCAATTTCTACCGTTGCTTTGTTCCCAACTTTGGTGCCATCGTTACTCCCCTGACCCGCCTCACCTCTCCCAAGGTGCCCTTCCAGTGGACCGAGGAGGCAGCGACCACGTTCGAGACCCTGAAGACGGAGTTCTCCTCCTCCCGGGTCCTGACCCAGGTTGACCCTGCGCTGCAGTGCCTGGTAGAGGTGGATGCATATGACACGGAGGTGGGGGCGGTGCTTTCCCAGCGGTCACCGGTGGATGGAGTCAAGCGGCCCTGCGCCTTCTTCTCCCGGCGCCTGTTGGCGGCTGAGTGCAACTATGATGTCGGCGACAGGGAGCTTCTGGCTGTTAAGCTGGCACTGCAGGAGTGGCGTCACTGGCTGGAGGGGGCAGCTCAGCCTTTTGTGGTTTGGACGGACCACAAGAACCTAGAGTATTTGAGGTCAGCCAGACGTCTGAATGCCCGCCAGGCGCACTGGTCTCTGTTCTTTGCTCGGTTCCGGTTTACGATCACCTACCATCCAGGCTCCAAGAATGGGTTGCCCGACGCCCTGTCTAGACAGTTTGCCCCTGAGGCCCCGGAGGAGCTGGATCACACCATCCTGCCCAGTTCGTGTGTTGTGGGGGTGGTTTCCTGGTCCATCAGGGACAAGATCCGGAGGGCGCAGGAGACCGAACCGAACCCTGGTGGCTGCCCGGATGGGAGGTTCTTTGTTCCATCGGCAGTTTGGGGGGAGGTCATTCACTAGGCCCACACGTCCAAACTCGCCTGTCACCCTGGCGTCTCCCGACTGGTGGACCTCCTTCAACGCTCTTTCTGGTGGCCCGGTCTCCAGAAGGACATCACCAATTACGTCCGGGCTTGCTCCCAGTGTGCTACTAGCAAGACCCCGAATTTCCCCCCCGCGGGCCTACTCCAGCCCCTGCCGGTCCCAGGCAGGCCCTGGTCTCACATCGCCCTCGACTTCATTACTGGTCTCCCTGTCTCCAAAACCTACGACACTGTTCTGACAATTGTGGATTGGTTCTCCAAGGCCGCCCACTTTGTGCCGCTCCGGGGTCTCCCTTCGGCACGAGAGACGGCCGATCTCCTTATCCAACATGTGGTCAGGCTGCACGGGATCCCAGTGGACGTCGTATCTGATCGGGGGCCTCAGTTCGTGTCCCAAGTGTGGAGGTCCTTTTGCAACGCCCTGGGGGCCACGGTGAGTCTCTCCTCCGGTCACCACCCTCAATCCAACTGGCAGTGTGAGCGCGCCAATCAGGAGCTGGAGGCTGCCCTGCGCTGTGTCACCTCCTCCAACCCATCCTCCTGGAGCTCTTACCTGGCCTGGGTGGAGTGTGCCCACAACGCGACACGGTCATCGGCTACCGGGATGTCCCCCTTCCGGGCGTCGTTGGGCTACGACCTCCCCCCCCGTTTCCCGAGCAGGAGAGTGAGTTGGCCTTTTCGTCCATCCAGGCGCATCTGAGACGCTGCCAGAGCTTGTGGACCATGGCGTGCGAGGCACTTTTATGCACGGCGGCGCACAACAGCACCACGGCTAATCGCCACAGGAAGCCGGCCCCCAGTTACCAGGTGGGCTAACAGGTCTGGTTGTCATCTCGGGACATTATTCTTAAGGCCGAGAAGAGGAAGCTGGCTCCACGCTTCATCGGTTCCTTCACCGTCTCCAAAATTGTCAACCCGGTGTCTGTGCGTTTGCCCCCCCCCCATGTGTGCCTCACTTTTCATGTGTCTAAGATCAAGCCCGTGATCTCCGACCCACTCTGTTCACCCCCTAGGGCACTGCCCGCTCCCATGATGATCGATGGCCACCCGGCTTGAGGGGTTGCATCCATCCTGGACTCCCGGCGTCAAGGTCGGGGGCTGCAGTACCTGGTGGACTGGGAGGGATATGGCCCGGAGTGGAGATCCCGGGTGCGCTCTTCTTTTGTGCTGGATAGAGATCTCATCACGGAGTTCCACCAGCACCCGGATAAGCCAGCACCAGGAGGCGTTGCTAGGGGGGGGGGGGGGGGTACTGTCACAACTCGCCGCTCCTTGTCATCCACCTCAGCTGCGCACACACCTGCGCCTCGTCAATCATGGGCTATTTAGCTCACTCGGCCCAGAGCATCGGTCTGGAGCCGTCTGTGTTTCTACACGCTCAAACGTTCAGCAGGATTGTCTCTTCCCGTCCTGCCGATCTTCACTACAACACGTAAGCTGTTTTATCACTTACCTGTCTACCAGCCTCTCCCCTGTGCACAGGTGGATTCCCTGGCGGCGGATTCTCCCATCTTCGCCATCTCCTCTCTCCTCATCTCCACGCCTCGTCGTGCGCGCAGCAGGGCGCTGTCTCCCAGGCCGAAGATCCTTAGCCAACGCCAGCCACCTTCCCATCTGCAAGTAAGCATCACTCAGCATATCTCTCCTGTATGGTGAAGCCAGCTCATATTTCTGTCCTCTGCTCTTCCCATAGGGTTGCCTGGCTGCACGGCGTGCTGCTCTGTTCCCGACACTCATCGTTCACCCACACTCCATATACATATCACATACACGCACCCAAACACCCTTTGCTGCTGAATAAAGCTATTGAATCTTACCTGAGCATGCGTGCGTGTTTTCTGGGCCGATAATTATGTCAGTTATCTTTAACATGGCTCCAGGTGTACTGTTTCTGGTCCCCATCATGTGATCTCCACACATTGGCCGTTTCCTATGTCTTCACCAGCTCCCTCAGCCTATTGGCAGAAGCAGGGTGAGGCTCCTGATGGTTCCTGTCTAGTCTGTGGTTTAATATGCAGTTAAAATCACCCCCCAGAAATAAAAAAAAAACTATTTGAATTACAGGATCTAACTGTATCCGATAACACGTCAAAGACCCTGATCCTCTCTGCTCTCTGTGTTGGCACATACACGTTTATAAAAACCAAGTTCACATTTTCAAACTGTACCTTTAATAAGAGTAAATGGCCTTTCACCACCTCTTCTACCTCATGAGAGACAGGCACAACCCCTAGAGAAAAGTACAGCACCCCCCCCCCCCACTGCTGTTAGATTTGTAGCTAAAAAAAAATGCTGCCATCCTACTCTTTTGCTCTCAATGTCTACAGTGCTGTGAGTCTCCTGTAGCATTAGCACATCAAGCTCTTTAAATTAAAAAGGGTCATTAATGCCCTTTGGGGCAAGGAGATGAGACCCACATGCTGAACTGTGAGTTTGAGCAATTTATTGAAAAGAAACAACAAATATAAAGTTCAACACAGTGCTCTTAACAAAAAAAAAAAAACACAAAGGAGAAAACTTACAGATTTTGCGCACCAGAGCAGGACAGGGCTCTGGTGGAGACGAGGAGTATGCAAACCAAGACAACAACAAATGGAAATTAAAATAACTCCCCTTAAAAAGGGGTAAAAATCCCTTTTTAACAGTTAAAAGTTAACATAATTAATGACCGGTGTGAGTTATCTGAATGGGCAGGAGAAAGCAGTGACACATAATTCGGACCAGCTGGGAATAATGAGGGAGCCATCGGAGCTGACAGCTCGCAGGGCCACGCCCACGCAGAGAAAAAAACCGAGAAAGTCACTGACAACTGTCAACCCCGAGAGAAAGAACACAACAGAATATAAACAAAACGATATGGCAGAAAATGGACAGGCAACCTCGAAAATGCAATAAACTGTAACAAACGTAAACGGGAAAATAAATCATACTGAGAAACAATATAGGATAAGTGACAACTCAAAATGACAACACAGTACAAATATGAAAAAAGGCAAACAACCTGAGCCCAGTGGAATCCCCCCGTGCTCAGAATGTGACAAAAAGCTTGTATAAAGAGGCCCTTTTTACGTCATCCCTGGCCCCATTAATATTTAGAGTGCCAATGCTAAGGTGAGGCATTAAAAAGGATAAAAAATAAGGTACAGTAAAAAACACACACAAAGCAAAAAAAAAATAAAAGACAAATTAAGCGTCAACATGACTGTTGGTGATTTGTGATTTCATTTTGTGTTATGTCCAAAAAGTACTATATCAAGAAGCAGGCAGAAGGTGCAGCTGAACGTAAGTTCATTACAATGAACCACAAACCACAAGGTGCTCCGTACAGACCAAGGGGTCAATGGTGAAAGAGACAGAGCTCTTCCGTCGTATCCCTTTACACCCCTGGTGACGGCGGAACCGGAGAGGCAGGGCCGTCACCCCCACTACACCCAGGGTACACTCACCGCCATATTGGTACACCACATTAAGCACAAGTTAAACAATATATTTCCTGATCAGTGAAAGTCTCATTCAAATCATTTAGTTTCATAAACTTGTGAGCTGATGCAACAAATAATTCCAGATCTGGAAAGTAATTTTCTGCGTTCACAGCTCTGCTCCCCTTAGTCACTTGAAGAAACTTCCTGATCTTCGCAAAGCAGAAGGAGCTTTCCTCTTCCTGCGTCTGCATCAGCTCAGACTCAGCTTCACTGTCATCAGAAGATTCTCGTCCAGCTCTTCCAAACCCCCACCCAACTAGATTTAGCAGATCTCTGCAAGTTTTCAGCACTTTTTCTTTTTGTGCAGTTTTAGAAGGATCCTCCTCAACCAAGTCATTTTCCTGCATTTCTTCATCAGCTGCAGCAATTGTCATGCAGTGTTTACTTTGTGTGTCCGTCACAGCCCCGGTCTGCTCCTCCTCTGCCTGCAAAGTCTGTCCATTCATGTTTTTTGTTTTATCTAAACTCTTTTTGTCCTTCACCTTCTTACTCTGGGTGACAGGCCCATCACAATGATCACAGCCGCCACCAGACAGAAAATCCCCAATATCACTGATTGGAGGAGCAACCACTGTGCCTGCCAATGTCTCCCCCGAAGCGGCCGCCACGTCCCTGTCAATGCCAGTGGTGTGTGCCGTGGGCGCGGCACAAGGTGCCGCCACCTGAACAATAAGAGATGCTGCAGTGGCATCCGTTGCGTCACGTGTAGCACTACCCTCTGGACCACCAGAAACACCAGCGTTGTGGAGAGAAATAACCAGGCCGAACTTTTCTGAGCAAATGAACCTTTATTCCACTCTCTCTCACATTCACCAGAATCAGAAAACATCACCACCAGGTTGCAGCCACTCTCTTTTATATCACAGCACTGACACTTCTCTGCTACCTGGGGTGCTGCATGAACATATCACTCCCCCACTCCCCACCTTTGATCTGCCACTTCAGTCTGAGGGAAAACTACTGAGTACCTACAGAGTGGGTCCCCCCCCCCCGCCCAGAGTCTCAGACTGAGTCTAAACTCCCGTGTTCTTTGGGTTTCAGCCTCCGTCCATAGCTGCTGTAACGGGGGGTCTTCAGCTCCGAGACGCTGCTGTGCCAGTGGGGGGTTCCTGGGGGTGTGTCCATCTGTGGGGGGACAATGGGGAGGGGGGAAACGCCTTCAGCATGCTTGTGTGACTGATCTGACGATTCATTTACCTGGGGAGTTCTCCGTGGGGGTCTTCCGCGCCAAGGAGCTCGGGCCAACACCACCTGCTCGTCTGCTAAAACAAAGGCGGGCTTAAGCCTGTCTATACAGATTGTCTCCAGGCGACCCCCCAAGTCTAACACAAAATGTTTGTCCCAGGGTTCCAGCTCTCTGAACGGGCCATCGTAAGGCAGGCGCAATGGAGTCCGGTGGGCATTGTGCCTGACAAATACGAACAACGCGCCCTTCAGGGATTTTGGCACAAAAGCGCGTGGAAAACAGTGGTGGGCCAGGCCGGGTAGCGTCCCTTCCTCTGTGCTATGTCTTGAACGCGGGGATGGATTGGTGTTTGGCGTGGGGTTATCTGGCAAAAATTCCCCGGGGAGCCACAGCGGCTGGGAAAAAAAAACAGCTCTGCTGGGGAGGCTGCCAAATCCTCCTTTGGTGCGGAACGCAACCCTAATAGAACCCACGGCAACCGGTCCACCAAATTTGCATCCATAAGCGAAGCTCTGAGAGCTGCTTTAAGTGACCTATGGAAACGCTCGCATTGTGATGGACACACTCATGGAGATTTTGTGACTCACATTTTAGGTCAGAACAAAGGCAGGAAGCTGCAGGAATATTAGCTTTGGTATGCAAGACCTGAGTCATTAAAGGATTAAGGAAAGGATGCATTGGAGACAGTGGAAGTGATATCATGGAGAGAAATGCATTGTGACTGTCTTTATAATGCAAAGTGGTCTGTGTGACATGTGATCTATGAAGTGTGAAGTCCCTGATATTTAAGGACGAGAGTTTACTGTTTCATCCTCATTTTTTTCTCTCTGCTTTGAGACGATGGTGTTGTGAATAAAAGCTGACTTTGAGAGAGAACTCTGTCTCGTCATTTTCACAGCAGCACACTGGTGACCCGAGACGTATCATGGAAGAAGAAAATTCCCCTGGGCCAGCTGCGTCAGGAGCCCCCAGCCAAGCGAATGCCACCACAGTCCAGCTACCGGATTTCTGGCAGAACAATCCGCGCTCCTGGTTCAACGCGGTTGAGGCGCACTTCAACCTCCGGGGGATATCGGTAGATGCCACGAAATTCTACCACGTAGTCGCAAAGCTGGACAACAACACGGCCCAGCATGTGGAGAGCCTGATCGACCAGCCGCCGGATAGCGACAAATACGGCACGTTGAAGGCTGCACTCATCCAGCAATTCACCCCCTCGGTGGAGGAGCGAGCAGAGAGGCTCCTGGCACTGACAGAGGGGAAAAACGACATGCCCACGAGCCTGATGGAGAAGTTGTTAAGGTTGAAAGACTCTGACAATGATCACTTCATTTTCACCCACCTCTTCCTCAGGACTCTACCGTCAGCAGCGAGAGCGACCCTGGCCAGTTCGCCACTGTTGGCCCTACGGGACTACCGCTCGCTGGGCCGAGAGGCGCAGCGGATTGTAAACGCCACCAAGCGGCGCGCAGCTGCAACAGCGGAACTCTGCTCGACGACCGGAGACGACAGGGGGCCAGAGGCAGCGGTGCCAGACTCACCGACGACGGCGGCGGCAGGGGCCAGGGAACGTGGACCGGACGTCCTTTGTTTCTACCATCGCCGCTTCGCAGAGAGGGCACGCAAGTGTGTACCGCCGTGCCAGTTCGGGCATTCGGGAAACGCCAAGACCGGGGGTCGGTAGCAGCCGCGGCCCTCGAGGAAGAGAACAAGCTGCTCTACTTGTCGGACGCACGCTCGAGGAGACAGTTCCTCGTCGACACAGACTCCCAGTTGAGCTTCATCACACCTTCCTACGAGGACAGACTAGCTGGTTCCGGAGGTCCCCGGGTGACGGCAGTGAACGGCTCGGAGATTAAGACCTTTGGTGAGAAGACTCTGCTTCTGTCTCTACACGGCCGTACATTTGAGTGGACTTTTGTTGTAGCAGCAGTAAATTTCAATATGTTGGGGGCTGATTTTTTGTGCTCACACGGTTTGTTGGTTGATCTCGCTAACAGGCGCCTGGTTATTGCACTTTCTTTTGGTTCTATCCCCTGTACAGCGCGAGTGGCCCCGCCAACAGCACAAGCCAACGTCACAGCAGCAAGCGGTAAGTTCCACACACTGCTCACTCAGTTCCCAGCACTCACGGTCCCCACATTTTCGGCAACAGTCGCTAAGCACGGGGTGGAGCATTTTATTACCACTACCGGACCGCCCGTTTTTGCAAAAGCTCGGCGCTTGGACACAGTTAAACTAGCCATAGCGCGAAAGGAGTTTGCCAACCTGGAGAGGTTGGGCATTATCTGACGTTCAAACAGTCCATGGGCTTCCCCCTTACATATGGTCCCGAAAGCTAACGGATCATGGTGCCCTTGCGGGGATTTCCGCAGGTTAAACAATGCTACAGCACACGACCGCTACCCAATCCCACATATCCAAGATTTTTCCGTTCATTTGGCAGGGGCGTGCATTTTTTCTAAAATAGACTTGGTCCGCGGTTACCACCAAGTCCCAGTGCGCGCTGAGGACATACCCAAAACAGCGGTAATAACTCCATTTGGCCTATTCGAGTTTTTACGCATGCCATTCGAACTTAAAGGGGCTGCTCAGACGTTCCAACGCATGATGGACTCGGTGCTTCGCGATCTCCCTTTCATGTTCGTCTACCTGGACGATATTTTAGTAGCCAGCGCGTCCGAAGACGAACACGAAAAACACCTGGCCACAGTTTTCCGAAGGTTGGGAGATCATGGGTTAATAATCAACCCAGCGAAGTGTCAGTTCGGGGTGGCGCAGATCGATTTTTTAGGACACCACGTCTCCCCCGAAGGAGCAGTTCAGCTGCCTGACAAAGTGCGCGCTGTGGCACATTTTCCCCAGCCGCAGACGGTCAGGGCGTTGCAGGAGTTTTTGGGAATGGTGAATTTTTATAACCGTTTTCTCCCCTGCGCGGCGCAACTCATGCAGCCGTTGTATGCCGCGCTCAAAAAAAAGAAACCCGCGGATAAGATCGAGTGGCCCCTGGAGCGGGACCAAGTGTTCTCGGAGGTGAAAGCAGCCTTGGTAAAGGCTGCGTTGTTGGCACACCCAGACCCAATGGCCCGCATAGCGCTCACCACTGACGCATCAGAGGTGGCCATAGGGGCGGTCGTGGAGCAACATGTAGCCGGGGTTTGGCAGCCACTAGCCTTTTTCAGCAGGACCTTGCGCGATAGCGAACGTAAATACAGCGCATTCGACAGGGAGCTGCTCGCTCTCCATTTGGCCATCCGCCACTTCCAGTTCTGGCTGGAAGGACGCACTTTCACCGCATTCGTTGACCACAAACCGCTAACATTCACGATGACCAAGGTCTCTGAACCATGGTCAGGCCGACAGCAGAGACAGCTGGCCGCCATATCAGAGTTTACCACTGATATCCAGCATGTGGTGGGCAAACTCAATGTAGTGGCAGATTGCCTCTCGTGCTCTGTGGCGGCCCCAGTCAGCGTAGGGGTAGATTATGCAGCCATGGCCGCAGAGCAGGTTGATGACGCGGACGTGCGCGCGCTCCAGTCTGGACCAACAGGATTAAGGCTGGAGAGCAGGGTGCTGCAAGACGGTATGCCCCCCCTAATCTGCAACGTCTCTACTGGACGGTCGCGTCCAGTAGTACCGGTCACGTGGCATCGCCGCGTTTTTGACTCGGTTCATTCTTTGGCGCACCCTGGAGTGCGCGCGTCGGTCAAAATGGTGGGAGAGAAATTTGTGTGGCCGAGCCTCCGCAAACAGGTCAAAGAGTGGGCAGCAGCCTGCACGGCGTGTCAGCGAGCCAAAGTACACAGGCACACGAGGGCTCCTTTGGAACCGTTTCACATTCCGGCCAAGAGGTTCGATCACGTTCATGTGGACCTCGTTGGACCCCTCCCGCTGTCACAGGGGTGCACACACCTTCTGACAATGGTGGACCGCACCACGCGCTGGCCTGAAGTGGTCCCACTGGCATCAACTACAGCCGAGGAGGTGGCGTGCGCGTTTTTTACAGCTTGGGTGGCAAGCTTCGGTGTTCCGTCGGACATTGCGTCCGACAGAGGCCCTCAATTTGTGTCCGAGCTTTGGTTGACAATGGCCCGCAGCCTGGGTGTCACAATTCACTGCACAACCGCGTACAATCTGCAGGCTAACGGGTTATGCGAACGTTTTCATAAGTCATTGAAAGCGGCTCTCAGAGCGTCACTGACAGATACAAATTGGGTTGACAAGTTACCATGGGTGTTATTGGGGTTGCGTTCTGCGCCTAAAGAGGATCTAGAAGCCTCCCCAGCGGAGCTCGTGTTTGCACAGCCACTCCGGCTGCCTGGGGAGTTTCTCCCAGATAACCCTGCGCCAAACGCCTCCCTGTCTCAGCTGTTGCGGAGTAACATAGAATCAAGCACGCTCCCCGGCCCCGCGCACCACAGTTTTCCATGGGTTTTAGTGCCTAAAACTTTGAAGAACGCAGAGTTTGTTTTTGTTAGACATGATGTGCATCGAACCCCGTTGCGACCACCTTATGACGGACCATTCAGAGTGCTAGAAACAGGGGACAAGCAGTTTTTGCTAGATTTGGGGGGTAGGAAAGAGAAAATTGGCATAAACAGACTTAAACCCGCTTTTGTGGTGGCAGATGAGCAAGTGCTGTTGGCAAGAGCCCCACGGAGAGGTAGACCACCACGGGGGGCTTCACACAGTAATGTTTCTCACAAGAATATTTCCCCAGAACACCCGCAGAGACTGACAAAGTGTTTTCGCCCCCAGACAGCAAACCCCCAGCGTGACAGTGCCACAGAGACATTGAACCCCAACTTCAGCAGATACGGCAGGAGGCTGAAGCCTATACAGCATGTGGACTGATGTGTATTCTCTTGTTGTTCTGTTTGTCTAAAATGCTGGGGGGGGGGCTTTGTGTGGTGGACGCACTCATGGAGATTTTGTGACTCACATTTTAGGTCAGAACAAAGGCAGGAAGCTGCAGGAATATTAGCTTTGGTATGCAAGACCTGAATCATTAAAGGATTAAGGAAAGGATGCATTGGAGACAGTGGAAGTGATATCATGTAGAGAAATGCATTGTGACTGTCTTTATAATGCAAAGTGGTCTGTGTGACATGTGATCTATGAAGTGTGAAGTCCCTGATATTTAAGGACGAGAGTTTACTGTTTCATCCTCTTCTTTTCTCTCTGCTTTGAGACGATGGTGTTGTGAATAAAAGCTGACTTTAAGAGAGAACTCTGTCTCGTCATTTTCACAGCACCACAGCATAACCCATTGGCCTGTGGGTTGTACATGGTCATTAAATCACCCTTATTGTCATTCAACTGTATAACCAATCATGTACAGTAGAACGAGATTGTGTTTTACCCATCTACTGTGTTAATCACACACACCCCAAGTGTAGAATCTGAGGGCCGCTGCCATGCAAGGCGCCGCCACAAATTTCCCTCCTCCATTCCATTATTGCTGAGCACCAAGCTGGATGGCAGGAAGTTCTACTTTTATATGGTCTTCGGCATGACCCGGCCGGGATTTGAACCCCTGCCTCCCGGGTGTGGGGCGGATGCTCAAACAACTGAGCACCACATGTGATGAATTGAGACGCCCAGGCTCCGGGCCATCGTGGAACAGAGGTTGGAAACAAACTGCGGGCCACGATCGGACGTGATGTCCGAAGGAGCGCCGAAGCGTGCCACCCATGTTGTCAAAAAAGCGTGTGCCACATCTGCGGACGCGGTGGAAGCTAGTGGGACTGCTTCAGGCCAGCGCGTGGTGCAGTCCATCACTGTCAGGACGTGCGTGAACCCCTGCGATGGCGGAAGGGGGCCACCGAGGTCCACGTGAACGTGGTCGAACCTCTTAGCCGGGATATGGAACGGCTCCAAAGGGGCCTTCGTGTGCCTGTGCACCTTGGCTCATTGGCACGCTACGCAGGCTGCTGCCCACTCTTTCACCTGTTTGCGCAGGCTTGGCCAGACGAACTTTGCGGCCACCATTTTGACTGACATGCACACTCCTGGGTGCGCCAGGGAGTGAAAAGACTCAAAAATGCGGCGGCGCCAAGCGTGTGGGACCACCGGTCGCAGGCGGCCTGTAGAGATGTCACAGACTGGGGGGGGCCTCGTGTTGCAGCACTCTGCTGTCCAGCCTTAACCCTGTTGGTCCAGACTGGAGCACGCAAGCGTCTGCATCGCTGATCTGCGCAGCGGCCATGGCAGTGGAATCTATCCCCATGTAGACTGGGGCCACTAATGTGCGAGAGAGGCAGTCAGCCACCATGTTGAGTTTACCGCCACATGTTGAATGTCGGTCATAAACTCCGAGATTGCGGCCAGCTGTCTCTGCTGCTGTGCCGACCATGGTTTTGAAACCTTGGCCATCATGTACGTAAGTGGCTTGTGGTCAACGAACGCAGTGAAGGTGCGCCCTTCCAGCCAGAACTGGAAGTGGCGTATGGCCAGGTGGAGAGCCAGTAACTCTCTGTCGAACGCACTGTATTTACACTCATTGCCAAAGACCTGCTAAAAAAGGCGAGCGGCTGACAAGAACCGGCAACGCACTGCTCCACGACGGCCCCTATGGCCACGTCTGATGCGTCGGTAGTGAACACTATCCGAGCCGCTGGGTCCGGGTGCGCCAGTAGTGCGGCGTTCACCAGAGCTGTTTTAACCTCGGAAAATGCCTGCTCCCACTCAGGAATCCAGTCGACTCTGTCCGCCGGCTTCCGTTTCTTAGGTGTACAACGGCTGTATGAGCTGGGCTGCGTGGGGGAGGAAACGATTGTAGAAGTTAACCATCCCCAAAAACTCCTGCTGCGCCCTGACCGTCTGAGGCTGGGGAAAATTCGCCACGGCGCGCACCTTGTCTGTCAAGGGTATCGCGCCCTCCGGTGAGATGCGGTGGCCCAAAAAAATCGATCCCCGTCACCCCGAACTGGCACTTCGCTGGGTCAAACAGACCAAACGGGGTTATTACTGCCATTGTAGGTATGTCCTCAGCACGCATCGCGACCTGGTGGTAACCATGGACCAGGTCTATCTTGGAAAAAATGCGTGTCCCGGTGATGTGAACAGAAAAATCCTGAATATGAGGGATGGGGTAGCGGTCATGCGCTGTGGTGTTGTTTAATCTGCAGAAATCTCTGCACGGTCGCCATGATCCCTCGGCCTTAGGAACCATATGTAGCAAGGATGCCCATGGGCTGTTTGAGCGCCTGATGATGCCCAACTTTTCCAAGTTGGCAAACTCCTTGTGCGCTATGGCCAGTTTAGCTGCATCCAGGTGCCGAGGTCATGCGAAAACGGGTGGCCCCGTAGTGGTAATGAAGTGCTCCACCCCGTGTTTAGTGATGGTTGCCGAAAACGTCGGGACCGTGAGTGCTGGGAACTGGTTGAGTAGTGTGTGGAACTTACCACCTGGAGCTGTGATGTTGGCTAGTGTTGTGGACCCGGCATCTCGAGCTGAACAGGGGAGAGAATCAAAAGACATTGCGTTATTCAGGCGTCTGTTAGCCACATCGACTAGCAGTCCATGTGCACACAAAAAATCAGCACCTAAAATGGGGAAGCTGCATGCCGCTATGACGAATGTCCATTGGTATGTACGGCTGTACAAGGATACAGTCAGTGTCCTCTCTCCAAAAGTCTTAATGTCTGAGCCGTTTGCGGCTGTCAGTTTGGAGCCGCTAGTTCCCACCAGCCGGTCGGCATAGGACGGCAGGATGAGGCTCTTTTGGGAGCCGAAGTCCATGAGGAACCATCTCCCCAAGCGTGAGTCTATCACATAGAGCAGCTTGCTTGCTTCACCGGCGGTCGTAGCTGCTACCGACTGCCGGTCCCGGCGTTTTCCGAACGCTTGAATTGGCACAGTGGCACGCATCAGTGTGCGTCCTCTCCAAAACGGCGGCAGAGCGTGTCTCTCCGGTGCTTCTTGGCCCCTGCTGCAGCCACCATTGCTGGCTCCTCGCCTCCGTTGGCTGTCTCGCTGGGTTCCAATGCCGCTGCGTTCACTGTGAGGGTTCTGGTGGTAAGGATGATCTGATCTGCCTCTTGGGCTAGCGCCCGGTAGTTGCGCACGGTCAGCAGCGGCAAATTGGCAAGGACCACTCTGGCTGCTGTCAGGAGGTTCCGGAGGAAAGGGTGGGCAAAGAGAAAATGTCCGTCATCTGTGCCCCTCAACGCCAACATCTTCTCCATCAATTCGACCGCCAACCCGTCTCCTAACTCGGTGCGCGTCAGGAGCCTCTCCGCTATCTCACAGTCCCTAGAGCGTGTAGCACTGTGTGAGTGCAGTTTTGAGAGCACCGTATTTGTCGCGGGCTGGGGGCTGTTGGAGCAGGCTCGCCACCTGCTGAATTGTGCGTGTGTCCAGTGCTGTGACCACATAGTAGTATCTGGTGTCATCTGCCATTATTCCCCGGAGCCCGAAGTAGGCCTCGGTGTGAAGGAACCAAGACTTTGGGTCCTGTAGCCAAAAGTCTGGGACTTTGACCGAAATGGTGCACGTGTTGCTGGCACTTCCCATCCGGGTCGTCCCCGGGGTGTTCGCCTCACGTTCCATTGTGCGTCAAGGGTCACCAGTGTGGAGAGAAATAACCAGGCTGAACTTTTCCGAGCAGATGAAACTTTATTAGACTCTCTCTTACATTCACCAGAATCAGAAAACATCACCACCAGGTTGCAGGCACTCTCTTTTATATCACAGCACTAACACTCCTCTGCTACCTGGGGTGCTGCATTAACATATCACTCCCCACCTTTGATCTTCCACTTCAGTCTGAGGGGAAACTACTGAGTAACTACTGAGTGGGCTCCCCACAGTGTCACCTTTCTTGATCCCAGTATTTTTCGTGTTCACTTTTTCAGGACATGATGTAATAAGATGGCCTTCTGCACCACATGCAAAACACTTCATAGTTTCAGATGTTGAAAAGACTAAATAGCTAAAGCCGTCAATCCTGAAGTTAAAAGACACTTTCAGTTCTGCAGAGCTGTCTTTTAACCCTCTGAGTGTGTATGGTGCAGAACTTCGACATATCCCCTAGTGGTCAAGAGTGGTAAATATTTTTTGTCAATAAAATAGTTCAGATTTCCAAGGCTATAACGTGAAAGTGGTAAGAGATAATGACTTATTGTCAGTTAGAAAGATGTAAAATATGATCCAAAGTTTCAGATAGGAATAAATTTATGCATCTAATTTGCATAATGTCACGGCACCTCTTTAAATTCCATAACTCAGTCAAAACTGGACTTTGGACGTATTTACATAAAAAAATGGTTCAGTCTTTTGACACCGTTTTTTTTGTACAGAGGTACCTCATCATTTTATCTTCAAAGTATATGAACAAGAAATCAGTACATTAAAAAAAAAAAAAACTAGAAATTTCTCACTTACTTTTGACAGTGAGAAAGCAGGTGCAGTGCCGCACTCTGCCACTGGGGGCAGGCAAATTCTCACACTCAAAGGGTTAACATCATGAAATACTGCCTTCTGTGACACACAACATGCTTTAGCAGGGGTGATTTACTACCCAGAGAGACCATTCTTATAGGGGAAACAACTTGGCCAAAACGGGATAACTCTCTGATCAGCTGATCATTTGGTATTAGAGATGGTGATCCTCCTAGAAGGTTCACCAGCAGTAAAACAGGAGTAAAAGTGTCATTTATGACATTTCCCTGTTCCCCCACCTGATCGGCTTTTTCAGTTTGATCCAAAAAAATGACAATTGCACTGTTCATCCTTGATGCTGACTTTATACTGTCATGGCCAACCACCTGTCCTACAGCGAGGCCGGCCTCCTCCACACAACAGGAAACTGTCGGCAGGATTCTCACGCCATGCCTCCGGGTCAAACGCTCAAACTCCACACCACTGTCAACTACCGGCATGATGCCGACAGGGAAAAAACAGGCAGCAGAAGCTACCGTCCCCCGACACACTCACTCCATAACACACACACAAGCACACACACACTTAAACAGCTATATAATAAACACACACTCCTCAACACACAAGATAGAGAAAAGTTAGAAAACAAAGTTTAGAGAACTCACTGGGCGCCACTCCACACACCTGTTCCCAGAAACGCTCACACATGCATGAGAGAGAGAGAGCGAGAGAGAGAGAGAGAGAGAGAGAGAGAGAGAGACACTGAATCATGTCAAGTCTAGACTTATCAACAAGAGGGTGAAAGTTTTTGTTGAACAGGTCATCAAATAAAGCTGTAATCAAAACTCCTAGGTATTGAAATCACTCTGAGACCACTCTGAATTAAAAAGTGGATGGGAGTATTTTCCTAGATAATTGATTGATAAGGAGGAGTTTGCTTTTACTAAAATTTAATTCATAACTGAAGTATCTGACAGATCAGAATCAGAATCAGAATGAACTTTATTGCCAAGCACGTTTACAAGTAAACATACAAGTAAACATAGGAGGAATTTGACTTGACATTGGGCGCTCTAGATAAGCGCATCCCAATGACGCGGCAGCCATGCAAAGGCACCTGTCATACAGTGGAGGGTAAAGAGGGGAAGGGGGGAGGGAGGGGGAACACATTGGGGGGAGAGAAAAAACATTGTTATCAAAATAAAGCTCGTATAAAGCTCGTAAAAAGCTCATATGAGCAAAATTGTGATTACATAGAAAAAAACCTCTAATGCACAATTAGCAGACAATAGATCACACATTAACAAAGCAGCAAGTTGAGAGAGACAGTGTGTGTGTATGCGTGTCAGTGTATGTGTATCAGTCATGTGATGTTGTATGCAGTGTGTAGTGTGGGTGTGTCAGTTGCTAGTGAACAGCAGAGGGCACCCCCTGGCAGTGGATGGATAATCATGTGTTCTATAAGCATGTCCAGAGTCTATCTCTCTCTTGCATGCAGATGGCAGAGTTCTGAAGACACATGGTAATGCTGTCCTTGAAGAGCTCAGTCTGCTGAAACAACAGCAATTGTTTGTCGATTGTTTGGGTTAAGCCAGCCGCCTCTTCTACCTTATCTTCATCGAGGAGGAATGTAAACAGGGCACCAAAAAAACAAGGTCAAATCTGCACAGTGCACTCAGAATAGAATTTTCCTCTCTCATGCGATTCTGTGCTTCATAATTTCCATATACAGGCTTAAAAACATTCCCTGGAGAGCACTAGCGACTCGAGATGTATTCCACCATCTGAATCAATTACCATTCAGTTCACCATGCCGCTATTAGTGCACTCCCCAACTGGTCGAATTTGGTGAAGGAGCTTGCCTGGGTCCGCATTTTGAACAGCTCTCCACCTTCCTCAGTTTCTGATACATCAGGAAACTCCAAAGCCAAAGTAGAAGTCCTGTGATCATAGCCAATAGATGTCTTCTGCATCTCCAGACGAATCATACAGACACATGAGTTTCCAATGTCCATGAGTCTCCCCATTGGGTTCCCCCTGACCCGATCTTCTTTTAAAGTGGTGACAATCACATTTAAGCCGCTTTCCAGATCCATAATTTCCGTTTGGATTAAGATTCAGCCAGAAGAAGAGCGACAAAAACACAGACAAAAACACAACATTGCAAGCTGGGATCAGAAGGGAGTAGGATTAGGAGGGAGAGGAGGGAGAAAAGCGTCTGCTCTCTCTGAATGCCGGAAGAAGAAGATCGGGTTAGAATGTCTATGATGAGAGAGAAGGAAAAGGCTGGATTTGATACATATAATAACAAATCATCCACGTATAGGAACAGCTTGTGGTTAATGCCATTTCTGGTGATGCCCTCAACTGGGCGCATGCGCACGCAGCAACCTGCAGCTGGTGAAAAAGTCTGTCGTCTGTGTGTCTGTTTTTATGCACTTTAATGTGTTTTTACAAAATCCTCTGTGTCGTTTCTGTCCTGGAATGTTTGTGGACTGTATGGCGAAGAGCTCCCTGGTTCCATCAATATGGACTTCCTCCCCTTTTTTTGCACTGCTGCTACTTTTCCTCTGGCTCTTTGTCTCTGAGGTAAACGCGATCAGGATCATGGCGGGCAGAATACATTATTCCAGGGACATGTTGCTGCATTTAAACACGGTTGATGCAACGTCTGTGATTGAGTCTAAGCCGCAACTGCCGGACTTTATTTTGAGAGACGGACACAGCGGTGAAAAGAAAGACGGGAGACATGGGAGAAGGAAACGCGGAAAGCGTGGAGGCGTGAAATTGCGCTTGAGAAGACATCAGTTTGGTAACATTCCTCTTCCTTCTATGATTTTTGGGAACGTACAATCTCTGAGGAACAAGGTGGATGAAATTCAAGGGAATG
Organism: Pholidichthys leucotaenia; assembly: GCA_020510985.1. Classification (NCBI taxonomy): domain Eukaryota; kingdom Metazoa; phylum Chordata; class Actinopteri; order Cichliformes; family Pholidichthyidae; genus Pholidichthys; species Pholidichthys leucotaenia. The sequence goes on along the minus strand of CM035844.1, from coordinate 64,858,742 downwards.
TACGCTACCAGAAGGACTTTAAGAACTGCTGTGTCATGCCTTATACCGAGTCTTGGCTTACTGCGCATGACCGAGACGCAGACCTGTGGATTCACGGCTTTGGAGCCCCACTGCGCTCGGATCGGCAGCAAGAGGTAACGGGGAAACGTCAGGGGGGTGGCGTATGTTTATATATTAATAAGCAGTACTGCACATCTGTCACGGTCAGAAAGCACATCTGTACACCCGATGTGGAGCTGTTGTCCGTATTGCTACGCCACTTTTATTTGCTTTGTGAGTTCCCCCAGCTTTTCATCACGACTGTGTACATTCACCCGAGGGCAGACGCTGACTCTGCCTCCAGCACCGTCTTTGATGTGGTCCAGCGGCTGCAGTCAATTTCTCCAGAGGCGCCAAACTTCATTCTTGGGGATTTTAACCATGTTTCTTTAAAGAAGACACTTAAAAACTTTTATCAGTATGTCTCCTGCCCAACCAGGCGAAAAAAGACATTGGACCTGTGCTATGGATCCATAGAGAAGGCCTATAAATCACTCCCCCTTCCTCCTGTAGGATCCTCAGATCACAACTGTGTACATTTGCTGCCAACATATAAAACTGCTCTCAGAAGAGGTAAGGTGAAGACCAGAGACATAGATGTGTGGACAGAGGATTCAGTGCACAGCCTCCAGGAATGCTTTAACTGTACAGACTGGGAGATGTTCACACTGTCCTGTGGGGATGATTTGGACTCTTTGGTGGACGTCACATGCTCATGCATGGCTTTCTGTAAAAATAAGATCGTTCCACGTAAACGTGTCAAAATATATCCCAACAACAAGCCATGGGTTACAAAATCAGTTAAATCCTGCTTACAGAGGAAAGCACTTGCCTTTAAACAGGGGTCTGTTTCTGAGCTACAGGTTGCCACAAAAGAGCTGAAGGCCGAAATTTTAAGAGCAAAACAGAATTATAAATCAGAATTGGAAAGCAAGATGGCAACAAATAAACTTGGGTCAGCCTGGGCCAGTATGAAAACTATTGCAGGCCTTCAGAGCACAGAACGTAGCAATCGTGTGTTTTTAGATGGTTTTAATTCAGACACAGAGCTGGCTAATGTTCTTAATTGTTTTTATGGTCGTTTTGACTCCTTTGATTTTAGCACAGAAACCCAAGATTTGAAACAGAAACTCAAAGACAATCAGCACTTTAATATTGAGGTGCAGGATGTTAAAAGGGAGTTCTGCGCTGTAAAAGTGAACAAAAGTCAGGGCCCTGATAATATTTGTGGGTGCTTGGTAAAGTCCTGTGCACATGAACTGAGTCCTATATTTCATTACATTTTCAATAAGTCCTTACAGACACAACATGTGGCTAAGGTCTGGAAAGAAGCCGTGGTTGTTCCCGTTCCAAAATCCAGCTGTCCTAAAACCGTAAACGACTTTAGACCAGTTGCTTTGACTTCAATTTTAATGAAAATTTTTGAAAAACTGGTCAGATGTGAGGTCCTAAAGCAGACTGAGCATGCATTGGATCCTCTGCAGTTTGCCTACAGGCCTCACAGAGGAGTGGAGGATGCCACTGTCACTCTGTTTAACATGCTTTTTAAACATCTGGATTTTAATGGGACACACGCCAGGCTTTTATTTGTGGACTTTTCCTCCGCCTTTAATACAATCCAACCTCATATTTTAGTTGAAAGGCTCCTGCAACAATTTGATTTGAGCAATAATCTGGTGGGTTGGATTCTGGATTTCTTAACCAACAGGACGCAGAGAGTAAGGGTCAATGGTACATTGTCTGACCTAAAGTGCTCTTCTACTGGCTCTCCTCAGGGGTGTGTGTTGTCACCACTACTCTTCATCCTGTACACAAACATGTGTCGGAGCAGACATGACAACAAACACATTATAAAGTATGCTGATGACTCAGTTATTGTCAGTCTCCTCCAGGATGGTGAGAGTGGCCACGGCCCAGTAGTTGATGATTTTGATCACTGGTGTGAGGATTCCTACCTGCAGCTGAATAGGACAAAAACTAAAGACATGATTATTGACTTTAGGAGGAAAACTCCCAGGCACAAAGTCACCGTACTAAAAGGCCAGACCACCGAATCTGTACAATCCTACAAATATCTTGGGACTATTATTGATAGTAATTTAAACTTTGAAGAGAACTGTGAAAGGGTGTGCAAAAAGGCTCAGCGACATTTGCATTGTTTGAGAAAACTTGCACGCTTCCAAATTGACCGAACCATAATGACAATGTTTTATCGGGCTTTTATTGAATCTGTTTTATCCTTTTCTTTAGCGTCATGGTTTGGTCAGATAAAACTGAAACAGAGGAAATCCTTGGATCAGGTAGTTAGATGGTCCAGTTGTTTGCTTGGTGAGTCACAGCTGAGCCTGACATCCCTGTACACCAGACAAGTACAGAGGATGGCTACCTCCATTTTAAATGATGACTCCCACCCTTTGCACTGCAACTTTCAGCTTCTTCCCTCCAGACGGAGGTTTGCTGTCCCAAAAAGTAAAACCCAGCGCTACAAAAACAGCTTTGTTCCTGCTGCTGTCAAAGAGTTGAACAAAGAAAAGGACAAAAGAAGCAGAGCAGCGGTATAAAACTTACAAAAATAAGTTAACATATATAATGAGATGTAATAAGAGAGACTATTACAGTAAAGAACTGGAGAAAAAAGGAGACAATATTAAAAATACATGGACAATATTTAACAATATTCTTGGAAATAAAAACAGAAATACAAGCTACCCAACCGATTTTTCAAAAAATAATAAAATGACTCAGAGTGTGAATGCAGCTTCACCTGCAGATGAATTTAATAACTTTTTTGTTAACATTAGTCCTAATTTGGTTCGAGAAATACCCATTACGGCACCTACAGGTGATACAATAAGCAAAAACACTGCTATAAAAGACTCCATTTTCATAAAGAACACAGATGACAGAGAGGTCATTGAAATTGTTAAATCGTTTAAAAGTAAAACATCTACGGACTGTGATGGTATTGACATGCTCTTAGTCAAAACTATTATTGAATGCTTAGCGAAACCACTGACGTATATCTGTAACCTGTCTCTCCAAACAGGTATATTTCCCAATGCAATGAAAATAGCTAAAGTAATTCTGATATACAAGATCGGTGACAGAGGGGAATTCTCAAACTATAGACCAATTTCACTATTGCCGCAATTTTCCAAGATACTTGAAAAAATATTCTATGAGAGAATTGACAACTTCATACTGAAGAATAATTTATTGTGTGAGCAGCAATATGGGTTCAGACACAAGAGGACAACTGCATTTGCTCTAATGGAATTTATAAAAAAAATATCAACTCCCGTTGAAAATAAAGAGTATTCAGTTGGGGTATTCCTGGATCTTAAAAAAGCATTTGATACAGTGGATCATAACTTATTATTAAAAAAAACTACAAAATTGTGGTATTAAAGGGGTAGCACTGTCCTGGTTATGTAGCTACTTAAAGAATAGATATCAGTATGTATGTGTTGGTAACAAAAACTCACAGTTATTGAAGGTTACTTGTGGAGTCCCACAGGGTTCAGTTTTGGGGCCATTGTTATTCAATATGTACACTACCGGTCAAAACTTTGGGGTCACTTAGAAATTTCCTTATTTTTGAAAGAAAAGCACTATTTTTTTCAATGAAGATAACTTTAAACTAATCAGAAATACACTCTAATATCTAATATACATTGCTAATGTGGTAAATGACTATTCTAGCTGCAAATGTCTGGTTTTTGGTGCAGTATCTACATAGGTGTATAGAGGCCTATTTCCAGCAACTATCACTCCAGTGTTCTAATGGAACAATGTGTTTGCTCATTGCATCAGAAGGCTAATGGATGATTAGAAAACCCTTGTGCAATCATGTTAACACAGCTGAAAATAGTTTAGCTGGTTAGAGAAGCTATAAAACTGACCTTCCTTTAAGCAGGTTGAGTATCTGGAAAAAATAATTATTTCAAATACAAATCATTATTTCTAACCTTGTCAATGTCTTGACTATATTTTCTATTCATTTTACAACTCATGGTGGTAAATAAGTGTGACTTTTCATGGAAAACACAAAATAATTGCCTGGGTGACCCCAAACTTTTGAATGGTAGTGTATATAAATGATATATGTAAAGTTTCAGAAAAAATGGATTTAACATTGTTTGCCGATGACACTAATTTATTATGCAGTGGAAGCAATTTGGAACAACTTTTGGATACACTCGGAAAGGAATTAGGAAAGCTTAAACTGTGGTTTGATTCAAACAAATTAACGTTCAATTTAAGTAAGACAAAATTTATAGTTTTTAACAACCATCACAACAACTTAGTATCTAAACTCAGTGTAAATGGTGTAGAGATTGAAAGGGTATCTGAAACTAAATTTCTTGGAGTAATAATTGATAATAAACTGTGTTGGAAGTCACATATTAATTATATTAAAGGTAAAATATCCAAATCAATTGCAATACTACACAGAATGAAATATTTGCTGAATCAACCCACACTATATACCTTGTATCATTCATTAATACTCCCATACATGACATATTGTACTGAAGTATGGGGAAATACATATAAAACAAACATATATCCAGTCTTTATGCTTCAGAAGAGAGCTATTAGAATAATAAACAAAGCTGCTTACAGGGAACCAATAAACCCACTTTTTCTTAAATTAAAAGCTCTCAAGTTGAAAGATCTGGTTGACATTAAAACTGCAGTAATAATGTTTAAAGTGAAGAATCTATCACTGCCCGCAAATATCCAAAAGCTGTTCCAAATAAGGGAGAAACAATATCATTTCAGAGGAACATGTATATTTCAAAAACCTTCAGTGAGAACTACCACCAAGCAACACTGTGTTTCAGTGCAAGGAGTCAGATTATGGAACGATGTTGGAGCTGAATTAAAATCATGTACAATGCTTGGACAATTTAAACAAAAACTAAAGGAAGAAATACTCCAAACATATATACAAGATGACATATAAAATCACATAAGGATTGTCATATCCAGTCTGTGTTGTGTTGTAGCTTAGTTTTTTGTCACATTTTGTCTTAGCTTCGTTCTGAATTGTAATCACTCTTGTTTTGTTTTTCTTTTGAATTCTTGGATGGAATATGGGTGGGCAATATAAGCTGCGGCTTCAGCCATCACCCATTTCGGATAACTTATGTTGAACTGTATAATCAGAGGAGTTATTGTCTAATTTGACCTTGTTGGATTTTCTTTCCCCTTTGTTATATTATTCAGTTTATTTTAATCTGTACTTTTAATCTATCAGAAATAAAGATTCATTCATTCATTCATTCAAGTTGTAACAATGTATTGCACATAATTTAGGTACCTATTTATTAACTCCATTTTATATTTACTTATTTTTGTAGGATGTTATTTGGGTTCTAAATATTTTATTGGGTTTTAGACCTTTGAGTTTTTAACCTCTTTGACTAGTTTTTAACTTTTTAATATGACCCTTCTCTCTTATCTCTGGTTTTTCTCTCATCTCTTTGTCTTTTTATACCCTGTTTGATGGAGCCTTGAGTATTTTTATCATGTTTATAGTCAGCTTCATGTGTGCCTGTGTTTGTGTCTATGTTGAATGTAATTTGTGGCTTGTAAATATGGATGTCACCAGACTGCAAAACAAATCTACCTACGGGTACAAATAAAGTAACCTGAACCTGAACCTGAACTCCTCTCTCTTGAAGCCAGAGGGCCAGTGGTTTCATAGCTAAACCAAATAGGAGAGGGAAGAGGGGGCATTCTTGTCCACAGGCAAGAATCTGCTTACCCACACCAGATAATGCCGGTTAATGCCCCTGCAGGCGGCATGAGTCATTGACTGCCAAGCTGAGCTGAGGCAGTCAGTGAATAGCATTTGAATAGAAGATGTGGATAAATGGGCAGAGACAGAGAGTGAAAATGAGTCATTCTGTCATTATTCTGACAGGTTATGTTAATGTCACAGATGCAACAGACAGCTGTGTGTACCACATTTACACAAATATCACAGTGGTTGAGAGTGAGGTTTCGTTAAAGTGTATTTTTTTCGCTCACTCCCATGGAGCCTCCCACAGCTCTGACAGTCCCTCAGCTGCTGTGGTGCTGATACAAGCCTGTCCTGGATTTATAAGGGGCTACTTCACCAGGCATTAATTTATCCTCTGCTCCTCTTTTTTTTCTGTGACAGTCCCCTCAGAAATAAAACATATCCTGCTTTGTGTGGCAGTGGAAATGAACACACAAAAACCTGTCCTTGCCAAATAAAAGTATAAGCCTGTGAACACAAACACACACAAGAGCAAAAACAAACTTCATTTTATGCATCCACCATAATAAATTTTGTCCTGCCTTTGCTGTTTTTTTTTTGTTTTTTTTTTACCATTTTAAATCCTATTTGAGAGGAAACACAGAGGACTTCTGGCTGGAGCTGTTTGTAGCCAGAGATTGAATCAGCACCATTGGCAAGTCAGAGGTGGAATCACCACTGATAGAACTCGCGCTGGTTATGTTGTTAAAGCAGTTTGTCACAGTGGTCATCTGGTGGGTAGAGGAATAAGCAATGCTGGACTCTTTCTCTCTTTAGTCAGCCTGCATATTTATTTAATTTTACAAATCTCAACAACTTTCTCTCCACAACTTGTTTACATACTAAGACATGCACTGGCATAAGAGTGACAGTTGTGGGTGGGGCCCATTTAGGAATTTCTGTGAAGGTCTACCATGTAATTGCAAACTCTCTGCACTGTCACTGCTGGAGTGACTCAAAGCTGATCAGCCCTCGAAGGCCCCCTTCTGTCCTGGGGCTCTAAGAATTTTTCTGCCAGCACAGTGCCTTTGACTATTGTGAACTTTATTTTATTAATTAAAAAAACAAAAATCGAGGGCTTGCAGCAGCCCCCCCTCCAGCAGGTGGTTCCCTAGGCAACAACCTCAGGCCAGCACTGAGCATGGGCAGTGGGAGAAACATAGAGCAGCTTGATCCATGCAATAAAGTTGGAACTGAAGCCAAATTTTGACAAGATGTTTTATACTTATTCCCACTCAACCCTGTCTGACGTTTTCTCATCATCTAGGGCAATTACCACCTCAGCTGCGACAAGGTTGGGGGGACTAAAAATGTTGAATAGTCATCTAGTGTTAAATGACGAATTCCTTCCAGTCATAAAACCCATTGGGTCTCTTGGAATTCAGGGTAGGCAGGGCTTGTTGCAAATGTGTGGCTAGAACCTTAGCAAGAATTTTTTGATACACATTTGAAACCGAGACAGGTCTGTAATTGTTGCATTCAAGTGGGTCCTTATCTTTTTTTAGTAAGAGAGATATATTATACATATTATACATATTATACATACTGTTAATTACCGTATATACTGCACTGCTGTCCTTTGCACTTCTGATTGGATGCTAAACTGTGTTTCGTTACCTTGTATTCATACATGTGTAATGACAATAAAGTTGAATCTAATCTAATCTAAAATATTAGTTTTGGATAGGGCTGGGGGCAATTTGCCATTGCTGAAAGATTCATGATAAACACTAACTCAGTACATGGTGATGAGGTTAGATTATACTTTATAAAATTGTACTACAAGCCCATGTGGGCCTGGGTATTTACAATTTTGCAACTGTCTAATCGCCCCTCGTGCATCTGCCTGTGAGACCAGTGCACCCAGTCCTTCAGCAAGATTGATATCAACTTGGGGGATTGTTATTCTTCCAGATTTCTGAGGTGTAAAGGTTTGAATAAAAATTTAAAAACTCCTCATTTATTGACTTTAGAAGAAGGGGGAGGAGGACAAAAAACACAAATGAAGAACAGATCCCTACATAGCCTCCAGTTGTTTTTTTTATATATTCACTGATCCCCATAACTTCACAACCCTCATAAGGCCTAATATAACCCTTATGGCACAGAAAATAGCCACATGCGTAAAGAGATGGATAGATCCTCCTGTATTGTTAGGTCTAAAACAAAACTACTCAAAGAGAGCATAAACACTGCAGAAGAACAATCACTGCAATGATGGTGCTCCATATATTACAGTGGTGTGAAAAAGTGTGTGCCCCTTTCCTGATTTCTCATTTTTGTTTGTCACACTTAAATGTTTCACACCATCAAACAAATTTAAATATTAGACAAAGATAACACAAGTAAACACAAAATGCAGTTTTTAAATGAAGGTGTTTATTATTAAGGGGAAAAAAAATCCAAACCTACTTGGCACTATGTGAAAAAATGATTGCCCCCTAAACCTAATAACTGGTTGGGCCACCCTTAGCAGCAGCAACTGCAATCAAGCGTTTGCAATAACTGACAATGAGTCTTTACAGCACTGTGGAGGAATTTTGGCCCACTCATCTTTGCAGAATTGTTGTAATTCAGCCACATTGGAGGGTTTTTGAGCATGAACTGCCTTTTCAAGGTCATGCCACAGCATTTCAATCAGATTCAGGTCAGGACTTTGACTAGGCCACTCCAAAGACTTTATCTTGTCTTTCTTAAGCCATTCAGAGGTGGACTTGCTGGTTTGTTTTCAATCATTGTCCTGCTGCAGAACCCAAGTGTGCTTCACCTTGAGGTCACAAACAGATGGCCGGACATTCTCCTTCAGGATTTTTTGGTAGACAGCAGAATTCATGGTTCCATTTACCACAGCAAGTCTTCCAGGTCCTGGAGCAGCAAAACAGCCCCAGACCATCAAACTACCACCACCATATTTTACTGTTGGTATGATGTTCTGCATCGGGCTGCACGGTGGCGCAGTGGTTAGCACTGCGGCAGCACAGTTTACCCTTGGCCGGGGGATCATAGGATCGTGGGTTCGATCCCAGCCCCCGACCAACAGTGATCTGTGTGGAGTTTGCATGTTCTCCCCGTGTTTGCGTGGGTTTACTCCGGGATTTCTCCAGTTTCCTCCCACATGCCAAAAACATGCAGGTTAGGTTAATTGGAGACTCTAAAGTGGCCCAATGTGTGTGTGAATGGTTAAGGGATAGCGCCGTATCGTCGCTGCTTCATCCATCCAGGTAGTGGATGACCCTCAGTTTCCCCTCTGGGGATCAATAAAGTATACTAAATCTAAAAAAATCTAAAAAAAATGTTCCTTTTCTGAAATGCTGTGTTACTTTTATGCTGGATGCAATGGGACACACACCTTCCAAAAGGTTCCACTTTTGTCTCATCAGTCCAGAGTATTTTCCCAAAAGTCTTGAGGATCACCAAAATGTTTTCTGGCAAAACTGAGGTGATCCTTTATGTTCTTTTTGCTCAGCAGTGGTTTTCATCTTGGAACTCTGCCATGCAGGCCATTTTAGCCCAGTCTTTTTCTTATGGTGGTGTCATGAACACTGACCTTAACTGAGGCAAGTGAGGCCTGCAGTTCTTTGGATGTTGGTGTTGTTGGTGATGTTGGTGGTCTTTTGTGACCTCTTGGATGAGTCGTTGCTGTGCTCTTGGGGTAGTTTTGGTCAGTCGGCCACTCCTGGGAAGGTTTACCACCGTTTCATGTTTTCGTCATTTGTGGATAATGTCTCTCACTGTGGTCTGCTGGTGTCCCAAAGCTTTAGAAATGGCTAGAAAATTTAACTCAGCTTTCCAAAGATGTGAAAAATTACAGTTAATTTATGTTTTAAAGGGGCACAATCACTTTTTCACACAGGGCCATGTAGGTTTGGATTTTGTTTCTACCCTTAATAATAAACACCTTCAATTAAAAACTGCATTTTTTTTTTGTTTTTGTTTTCTTGCATTATCTTCGTCTAATATTTAAATTTGTTTGATGATCTGAAACATGTAAGTGTGACAATCATACAGAAAAATGAGACATCGGGAAAGGGGCAAACACTTTTTCACACCACTGTAGAGTTTGTGACTGACTACTTTCTTTCATGGTACAAAAAGAAGAACCGTGGCTTCTGTAGCAAAATTAACTTCATGAATGACAATGCACCGTCTCATGCTACAAAGAATACCTCTGTGTCATTGGCTGCTATGGGCATAAAAGGAGAGAAACTCATGGTGTGGCCTTCTCACTTCTGCCTCCAAAGAGAGCAGACGCCTTTTCCTTCTCTCTTGCTCTGACTTTTTTTTTTCCTTCCCCCCCAACTACTGGATCCCAGCTTGCTGTTGTCTGTCTGCGTCTAACTGCTGACCGTCGAAAGAAATTATGGAATTAATAAGCTGGGCTTTGAACACAATTGACACTATTTTTTCAACAAGGAAAAGTGCTCCGGGGGAAGCTGTCTGCCCCGCAGGGACGGCTCCAGCGGGCTATTTACGGGACACAAGTAATTGGAGGATCTTGTGCCTAACTAATCTCTCTATCGAAGATATTGAAGATTTGTATGTCTTCGTAATAATGGTGATCGGGATCGTTCTGATTGGAACTGGGATTGTCCTGGTGTACCGCAAATTGCTGAAGATGGATACAACCTATCAAAATGCTGGCCAGGCGAGGTGCATCCATCAAATTGAAAAATTGGAGAAGACCCTGATAGCGACAAATGGAGAACTGTCTCGGAAGGTGGATTACATCATGGTCACGCTTAGGTCTATCCACGACGGACTCAACGCCCCGCAATGAAGGATTAAGTACTGAATCTACAGAAAAAATAAAGCTCCTTCTCTGTGATCAGTTCTATTTGGCTCAATTTCCCTACAAAAATTCCTCCTGATTGTCTGCAGTCTGTTTTTTCAAAACATTGAGCACAAGGCCTTGGACAGCAGCTGCTCAGATAATCGCAAGGACGATTGCGAGTAGCCAGACAAAACATCTCCTGCCAAAGTGCCCTTGTTGTTCTTACTGATACATCACTTGCTTCAACAGTGCACTCATATTGATCCACGAACTGATAAATAAGATCCACTCACTGCTCTCTTTGTGTCCTGTGAAATCTTGGTCCGCTGATGTGCATTGAGGGCTTTTTTTTTCCTTGTAATCATAATATTGATTGATCATGCAACCAGTATTCTGAATCAATGATTTTTTTGCTCCTTCCTATTGTATTATTTCTTATGCTACCTGTACCCTCCTGCTGACAGGCGCGTTTCAGATGCGCCGCGGCACGGAAATGCAGGTTCATTCTGTGTCAAGTCAAATTCTCTCGTATGTTATCAGTGATCTGTTAATGTACTTGGCAAGAAATCTTTTTCTGATTCTGATTCTGATTCTGAAATCATCTCCTGACCTCAACCCTTTTGAGAGCCTTTGGCACATCCTCAAGCAAAAGATCTATGAGGGTAGGAGACAGTTCACATCAAAACAGCATCTGTGGGAGGCTATTCTGACATCTTGCAAAGAAATTCAAGCAGAAACTCTCCATAAAGTCACAAGTTCAATGGTTGTGAGAATTATGAAGGTTATATCAAGGAAGGGTACTATGTTGACATGTAACTTGGCCTGTTAAGATGTTTTTGACTGAAATAGCTTTTGATTTCAGTAAATATGACCTCCTAATGCTGCAAATTCAACAAATGACCATTTTCAGTTCTTTACAACCAATAAATGTTTTGAAACTCTGTTGTGCCTAATAATTTGGATCAGTGCATTTTGAGTTTTTTATTTTTGCAAAAAAATAGTTATCATTGGGAGGTTTGTTCAATAAAATTTCAATTACGCTTTAACAGCTGATGACATGAAAATTATACTGACTGTAATTTGCATCAACTATTTAGAAAAATCAGAGACAAATATCATTTGCATATCAATCTGGAATGCAGTGTAATTACAAATGCCAGAAAGGTGGGAATAATCAAGGGCTAAACAGAAGTACACATAAGGAAATGGCTGTGGTGTGGAAACATGAGCTGGGGACAATACGGAGACAAGGCACGAGCACAGCAGACCAGGGGAAACACAGAACACATATAAGGCAAATATTAATAGCAATCATAATAATGCTGATAATAATCAAAGGGAAAACAAAGACCGATCACGGGGATCATGAGATCGTGGGTTCGATCCCAGCCCCCGACCAACAGTGAGCTGTGTGGAGTTTGCATGTTCTCCCCGTGTTGCGTGGGTTTACTCCGGGATTTCTCCGGTTTCCTCCCGCATACCAAAAACATGTAGGTTTAGGGCGCTCGTGCACGCAGCGACCGGCAGCCGGTGGCTTGTCACCAGACTGCAAACCAAATCTACCTACGGGTACAAATAAGTAACAAAAAAAAAATAAATAAATAAAGTGTGGGCACGGTCCCTTGCCATGCCCCGATCATGGCAGGTTGTGTTGAATGTTTAAGTCCAAGAACAGCATTTGCACATAGGAGTTCTTTGAGTCCAGGTGGGTAAGGGCTGGATGGAGAGTAGATATATGGAGAACCATATATCTTATATATATATCATATATATGGCGGCGCGTGCACAACGCTAGGCTCAGCGTCAGAATCAGAATCAGATTTATTGCCATTGTTCATGTAGTACACAAACTAGGAATTTGTCTCGGTGCAATGCTGCAACATTAAACATGATAAAATAAAAGAAATAAACTATACATGCAATAAAGTCCTATCAGATCAGTCCAAAATAGTCCTATCAGATTCTGGGGACTAGCAGTGTTATTTCTGCTCATTTCGGGTATGTTCGTTCAGAACAGCTCTGCTTTTACATCTTACACCCGAGATGAGCTTTTGAATATTGGATTACAAAGCAACGATAACGACCTTTTTATCAGCAACCTACATCTGAATCTACGTCTCATCCCGGAGCTCTGGAGAACTCCCGACGCTCGGCAGGCTTCCCGGCCGACCGGAAGTGCTCGCAGGCGGCGTAAAGATCGTAGACAAAGGAGGGGTAAGCGCGGTGGGCAAAGAGCTAAGCTAAAGCTAACACCGCACCGGCTATCGCTACCCAGTATTTTCCTTGCTAATGTACGGTCTCTGGCGAACAAAATGAGTGAACTACGGCTTCGGATCACCAACAATAAGAGACTTATGAACTGCAATATCATGATTTTTATGGAAACATGGCTTCACAGTGGAATACCTGACAATGCTATCGAGCTAGCCGGCCTACACACGCTCCGGGCAGACAGAGCAGCAGTTGACTCCGGTAAGACAAGAGGGGGGGGGGGTGCATTTATATTAACAAGGCTTGGTGCACGAACTCTGTCACTGTTGAGAGACACTGCTCAGCAAACCTGGAGTTTCTCATGGTTAAATGTAGACCTTTCTATCTGCCACGCGAGTTCACTTGTACCATCATAACAGCTGCTTACATTTCTCCGGATGCTAATGCTAAGCTTGCTATGAAAGAACTGCATGCAGCTATTAGCAAACAACAAACTGCACACCCAGAGGCAGCATTTATTGTGGCGGGTGATTTTAACCACTCTAACCTCAAGACAGTGCTTCCTAAATTCTACCAGCATGTCTCCTGTCACACAAGAGGGGACAAAAACATTGGACCATGTTTACACCAATATTGTGGGAGCCTACACAGCAACTCCCCTCCCCCACCTAGGTCAGTCTGATCACTTATCCTTGTTCCTTACCCCCAAGTATGTACCACTCATCAACCGGGTGAAGCCATCAGTGAGGACCATCAAAGTGTGGCCAGAGGGGGTTGACTCTGTACTCCAGGAGAAGTTTAGGAACACAGACTGGAGTATGTTCACCTCTCAGGCTACCTGTGGCTCCCACATAAACATCAACTCTTACACCCACTCAGTCCTGGACCATATCAACACCACTATTGACAGTGTCACCACGGAAAGACAGATCACCACGTACCCAAATCAGAAGCCGTGGATGAACAGAGAAGTGCGGCTTCTGCTAAAAGCACGTAACAATGCCTTTAGATCTGGTGATGCACAGGCCTACAGTTCATCCAGGGCAGATCTGAAGAAGGGCATCAAGAAGGCCAAGCACAGCTACAAGCTGAAGGTGGAGGAACATTTTGGGGACTCTGACCCCCGACGCATGTGGCAGGGCATTCAAGCTATCTCTGATTATAAGCCCAGCAACTCCATACCTATAGCCATGACCGTGCCCTTTCTCAATGAGCTAAATGACTTCTATGCTCGTTTTGACAAGGACAATAACGAAAAGAACATCAATTTCCCACCCTCTGACGACCTCCACCACCTCACACTCACCCACACCGACGTCCATAACGCACTGAGTCATGTCAACGTACGTAAGGCTGCTGGCCCTGATGGCATTCCTGGGCGTGTGCTGAGGGCATGCGCTGAGCAGCTGGCAGGGGTCTTCACAGACATCTTCAATCTGTCCCTGGCCCAGGCCGTGATACCAGCGTGCTTCAAGACCACTTCAATAGTACCAGTGCCGAAACATTCAACACCATCGTGCCTAAATGACTATCGCCCTGTGGCACTGACGGCCATAGTCATGAAGTGCTTTGAGCGACTGGTCTTGGCACAGCTCAAAAAAGGCCTGCCCCCTACACTGCACCCTCATCAGTTCGCCTACCGGAGCAACAGGAGTACAGAGGATGCGGTTTCTACAGTGCTGCACTATGTACTCTCACACCTGGATGACAAGAACACCTACGCAAGAATGCTGTTTGTTGACTTCAGCTCAGCATTCAACACAGTTATCCCCTCCAAGTTGATCACTAAACTTGGGGACCTGGGAATCAGTACCTCCACCTGCAGCTGGATCATGGATTTTCTGACCAACAGACCCCAGCATGTTAGGTCAGGCCCCAACCGTTCTTCCGTCATCACACTCAACACTGGTGTACCACAGGGCTGTGTGCTCAGCCCATTCCTCTACTCCCTCTACACCCATGACTGCAGGCCTATGTATGGATCCAATTCCATCATAAAGTTCGCAGATGACACCACAGTGATTGGACTCATCAGGGACAACGACGAGTCAGATTACAGGGCAGAGGTTGAGCACTTGGCTACTTGGTGCGCTGACAATAACCTGCTCCTTAACACCAGCAAAACCAAGGAGCTCATAGTGGACTACAGGAAGGAGAGGGAAGAGACACATGACCCCATCCATATCAATGGCATAGCTGTTGAATGTGTCCCCAGCTTCAAATTCCTGGGGACCCACATCTCGGAGGACCTGTCCTGGTCAGTTAACACCACCAGCCTGATCAAGAAGGCCCACCAGCGCCTCTTCTTCTTGAGGACACTGAAGAAGAACCATCTGTCAACTGACATCCTGGGCAACTTCTACCGCTGGGTGATAGAGAGCACCCTGACCAACTGTATCACAGTCTGGTATAGGAGCTGCTCTGTCTCTGACCGCAAGGCGCTGCAGCGGGTGGTGAAAACCACCCAACGCATCACAGGGACTCCACTTCCAGTTATAGAGGACGTCTAAAGGAAAAGATGTCTGCGCCGGGCACGCAGCATTCTTAGGGACTCCAACCATCCTGCTCATGGACTGTTCCAGCTTCTCCCCTCCAGAAGACGTTTCAGAAGCCTTCGGACTAGAACCAGCAGGTTTAGGAACAGTTTCTTTCCAACAGCTGTCACATTATTGAACTTAGTTCCCCGCTGACTCTCTTACCATCATCTCTTACCATCCTCACCTGTACATAACTGCATAACTACATAACTACATCTAACTTATTGCACATTATTTGCACATAACAGTACTCTTAACTTTCTGCGCTGCTGCATATATTTGCATATATTTGCTTAATTTGCACATACTGTTAATTACCGTATATACTGCACTGCTGTACTTTGCACTTCTGACTGGATGCTAAACTGTGTTTCGTTACCCTGTATTCATACATGTGTAATGACAATAAAGTTGAATCTAATCTAATCTATCTAATCTAACCCTTCATCCATTACTAAATGGTTTACATTCTACTCCCCTCCTCATAAGTGTCATACCCAGATTGATTATTTTTTCATTCCTAAATTATTAGTACAGTCTGTGCTATCCTGTGCAATAGGCAATATTGTTGTTAGTGACCATGAAATTATTCTGATGGATCTATCTGATGGTTCAGATCAGGTTAACAGTAGACAATGGCAATTTGACACGCACCTATACAGCTTTTAAAGGATGAAAAGTTTACTACTTATTTAAAAAAAAAAATTAAAATATTTTTTTGTCATTAATTCTCAGTCTACTAATGATTCATCCCTTTTGTGGGAAACATTCAAAGCTTATATCAAAGGCTAAATTATAGCATATTTAGCCTCTAAAAAGCAAAAGTTAAAAGAACAACAACTTGAAAAAGAACTGTATGCAATCAAAAGAGCATTCAGCTCATCGTCGTATCCTCTAATACGACAGAGAAAGTGTGCCACGTAAGCTTCGCTAGATGCATTGCTAACTCAGCAAGCTAAGAGTGCGCTTCCTTTCTCAAAACAGAGGCTATGTGAATATGGTGATAAATGTACTAAGTACTTATCTCGTTTAAAATCAGAACAGACCAACTGATACCCTCAGTTTTAGATATGAATGGCATTCGTCACTTTAAAAATAAAAAATATTAATTCTTCAGGCAGTTTTACATTCACTTATATACAGCAGACACTGGAGTGGTGGCCTAGTTGGTTGAGGATCCACCCCACAACCAGGAGGCTGCGGGTCAAATCCCGGCTGGGTCATACCATAGACCATATAAAAATTGTACTTTCCACCTTCTAGCTTGGTGCCAATGTTCCCCCTAATTTTTCATGTGTCTGAGCAGACACACAAACTCCCTGAGAATTCCTTGGACCACTGTGAGCAACATCAGATGTGCACACTGTGGCCACACCAGTATCACACCTGTCCAAAACCTGAGATTTCTGGTTTTGCAAGTTACGTGACTTATTAAAAGAATCCAATAATCTCGTTCCTCTTCTCTTGATCTTTTGCACTCTCCCGCAATAATGTAACGATCCCCTTTCCCATCTTGCGTCTTCGTACAATTCCAACAGCATTCAAGTGACTTTTCTGCTGAATGTGACGCTTGAGGTACTCAAACTTCCATTCAGTCCACACTTTAACCTCCGAAAAATCTCTTACTACTTTGGCTTCGCAGCATGTTTTGCAGAGCAGAGCTTTCTCATTCAAAAAAGAAACTAGAAAAGCACTCGGAGAGTGCAGACCTCCGCCAAGCGCCACAGTTCCCCCCATACAGTGTTTGTGTGTACGTTTTCAGATTCCTTGAGCATGAAAACATATGACTAGCAATTGGATTCACAATGATTATTTGTTTATTTGACAGGGACAGTGCAATAAACATAGACAATTAATCAATGACAATCAATGTGATAGTGATAGGATTAGTGGTTCAGTAGTAAAAGCATTGTCTCCTTGGCGGAGGTAATAAACTGAAGTGTTGCTGTTGTGTCCATCTCCTGCACTGACGGATGCAGATTGGGTAGACAGGTTGCCGTGGGTTTTATATTATATTATTGGGGTTGCGCTCCGCGGCAAAAGACAATTTAGAAGCTTCCCCGGCAGAGAGGTCGTTTTTGTGCAGCGCCTATGGCTGGCCTGTGAATTTCTGCCAAATGCACAGCGCCTATGGCTAGCCGGGGAATTTCTGCCAAATAATCCGGCGGCGGACAGCTGCCCGTGTCAGGTTTTGCAGCTGCGCGCAAACACAGGCACGCTGGCGGGCCCAGGCCACCAGTGTTTTCCGCGTGCTTTTGTGCCTAAAACGTTGAAGAACGCGGAGTTTGTGTTGGTCAGACACGATGACCAGCGCCCTCCATTGCGCCTGCGCACATGTTGAAAATGGCCATATGTCACAGTGTTAAATAAAAATGCTCTAAAAAATTTCTGTATCCAGACGGTGATGCGGATCATCCCCAAAATTTAATCAGTTCTTCCTTGTACCATTTCCAACAACACCTGAAAGTTTCATCGAAATCCGTCGAAAACTTTTTGAGTTATCTTGCTAACCAACAGACAGACAGACAGACAGACAGACAGACAGACAAACCCCGGCAAAAACATAACCTCCTCCTGGCCTTTTCGGCCTGGCGGAGGTAATAATACAAAAACTAAGCAGACTTACAAAAAGGATGACAGGGTTCACTTCTTGACTCGCACGATGACGTGCAGCGGGCAGACCACAGTGAACGGTGGCCACAACATACCTCAAAGACAATACAATGGTCCAGCACAACAGATTGGGTGCACCTGGGCAAGGTGTGGGAAAAGCAATCACCGGGGTGGAACCAGCTGGCTGTCATGAGAGAGGGGGCGTGGTCGTACTGGCAAGTGTCAGACAACGCCCACACGAATGTAGGTCAAAGGAGGCTGCCTAACAGCTGCCGGCCAGAACAGTGGCTACAGGTATGGAAAAAAGAACAAGTGGCATAGAAACTACAAGAACTCAAAAGATAACATAATACACAAATGCACAAATAAACCTGAGCCACCGCGGGTCAGAACCGAGCCCAAAGAACAACCCAGCTTGGTTCATGACAATTGATGAGCAATGAGTTTAAAATTATATAAAAACAAATAATAAACCAATAAAGGAAAATTTCCAAAGAAATTTCTATGAAAAGGTTACAAATTTACAAAATAACTACCAGGTTTATAAGAAAAAACCTCACAAAATGGAGAGAAAATCACAAATTTGTGAGGGGGGAGCCCCAAAACTGTCAGAAAACAGCTGGAAAATTAAAAAAAAGACAAATTTATAAGAAAAAAATATAAATTCACAAATTTAAGGAGGAAAAAACTCTAACAAGTGAGAGTAAACTTATTACTGAATTGATTTTAGTACATACTTTCTTACTAATGTTTTGGTGAATACTCAAACTTGAGTAATTATAAATTACTTGAACAGTTTCTGACTACTGTACCCATGACAGATATGACAGTTATCAAACATCTTTGTATCAATTCTCTCTTTCAGAAATCATATCACACCAGGATTTCAGGAACCATCTATGAAGTCCTTCACTGTCCAACAGCCACACAAGTCAGTAAAGGTTTAAAGGTTATTTTCTATTGTAAACATTCAACTGAGCAGAGGAGATAATGTATGTTAATAACTGTGAATTTTTTTAATCCAGCAAATGTCTGTGTGATCTGTGACGACTTCATCTGACGTGGAGCTGAGAGCTGCAGAGACCAGGGGACCAGTCTGGGTATGAATGGTGTCCACATCCACTGGTTCTGAGATGGAAGAACCTTCTCCTTTCTTCTTTAAAGCTTTTACATGTTTGCAATTTCAATCCATAAAAAAGTCTAATTTAACTTTGTTAACCTTTTTAAATTACCAGTCATTCACATGTTTACACAACTGTAAGCTGCACCTCAGTTCATGCATTCTTTACGTATTTATTTTTGTCAAGACATAATCTGGTATTTCGAAAAATTGTTTTATTAATTATAAAATAAAAGGTTTATCTCAGGTACTTTATCTGTATTCACATTTTTTATAATCATTAATATACACTGGAGGTTTGGGTAGAATACAAGTTATACAGTATTTGTTCAGAACAATCAGATATTGGCAGTGATGCAGAAACGTGCCCCCAGAAAAGGTTCTTGTAGATACTTTGACAAAACAGTACTTAGATGAGTAACTTTATTGCAGGATACTTTCAACTCAAGTACATGTGAAGATAAAATTACTTTTTCTCAAGTACCTTTGGTCATTGTTACTAAATTTTAATTTCATTTATTTGAAAACTGATTAGAAATGTGCCTGTTTAAAATGACTAATTAGTCTCGCTACAAATTACTGCAAGGAGGGATCATGGGGGTCCGGTGCTATGTGGATCAGGTGGCAGTCAAAGGCAGAGACCTTGGCGGACTGATCCCAGGCTTCCTAAACTGGCTTTTGGGACGTGGAATGTCACCTCTCTGGTGGAGAAGGAGCCTGAGCTGGTGCATGAGGTTGAGAGATACCGCTAGATATAGTCAGCCTCACCTCAACACACAGCTCTGGTTCTGAAACAAGTCTCCAGGAGAGGGGCAGGAGCTTGGCCTACTATGGAGTTGCCGCGGGTGAGAGGTGACGAGCAGAGGTGGGTATTCTTGTATCCCTCCACCTTACTGCATCTATTTTGGAGTTTTCCCTGGTGGATGAAAGGGTTGTTTCCCTGCACCTTTGGGTTGGGAAATGCCTATACGCCAAGTGATGGTTCAGAGTACCAACCCTTTTTTGAGCCTCTAAATGGGGTGCTGGAGGGTGCTCCTCTTGGAGACTCCATTGTCCTATTGGGGCACTTCAATGCACATGTGGGCAATGACAGTGAAACCTGGAGGGGGGTGATTGAGAGGAACGACCTGCTTGATCTGAACACGAGTGGTGTTCAATTATTGGATTTCTGTGCTAACCACAGTTTGTCCATAACGAACACCATGTTTAAGCATAAGGGTGTCCATATGTGCATCTGGCACCAGGACACCCTAAGTCACAGGTCAATGATTGATTTTGTTATCGTGTCATCAGACCTGCGACCCTATGTCTTGGACACTCGGATAAAGAGAGGTGCAGAGCTGTCAACTGATCACCACCTGGTGGTGAGTTGGATCTGATGGCAGAGGAGGATGCCATTCAGACCTGGTAGACCCAAACGTATAGTGAGGGTGTGCTGGGAACATCTGGCTGAGGCCCCTGTCCGGGAGGTCTTCAACTCCCACCTCCAGAAGAAATTTGACCACATTTCGAAGGAGTCTGGAGACAGTCTGAATAGTCCCTGTTCTCCACCTCCATTGTTGAAGCGGCTGCCCAAAGCTGTGGTTGCAAGGTCGTCAGTGCATCTTGTGGTGGCAACCCCCGAACCAAGTGGTGGATGCCAGTGGTGAGGGGGGCCATTAAGCTGAAGAAGGAGTCCAATCGAGCTTGGTTGGCTTGTGGGACTCCTGAAGCAGCTGAGGTGTACCGGCAGGCCAAGCGGAGTAGAGCTTGGGTGGTTGCTGAAGCAAAAACTCGAGTGTGGGAGGAGTTCGGTGAGGCCACGGAACAAGACTTTCGGTCGAACTAGAAGAGATTCTAGCAAACTATTCGGTGGCTCAGGAGGGGGAAGCAGCTCCTTGTCCACACTGTGCATTGTGCGTATGGAGCACTGCTGACTTCCACTGGGGCTATCGTTGGGCGGTGGAAGGAATACTTCAAATCAAATCAAATCAAATCAAATCAAACTTTATTGTCACATTGCTGTACATACAACCGTAGTGCAGGCAAGATGAAATTGCATTTCTCTCGGCATCCATATAAGAAGCAGCATGATTTAAGACACATTCCCACATAGCTCCCCCCCACCCCCACCCCCCATCCATTCACACATCCCTGAGACATACTTGGGGAAAAAAAAGAATAACTAACTATAATATACAAAATGTCCGTAGGTGCAGTAGTGTGTATGAGAGATTCCGGGTCAACTGTTTAGCATCCTGACAGCTTGTGGAAGGAAGCTGTTGATCAGTCTGGTGGTTCTGCCTCTGATGCTCCGGAATCGTATACCAGATGGAAGAAGTTCAAAGTGTTTATGCAGAGGGTGAGAACGGTCCTTGACAATGTTTAGTGCCCTGCTCCTACAACAGTTCTGAAAAAGTTCTTGGACAGAGGGGAGGGAGACTCCAATTACCCTCTCTGCCCCCTTGACTATCCTCTGCAGGGCTTTTTTGTCTGACATACTGCAGCTGGAGTACCATGTAGCAATGCAGTACGTCAGAACACTCTCCACCACACCTCTGTAGAAGGTCCTGAGGTTGCAGATGGGGAGAGAGGCCTGTTTGAGTTTCCTCAAGAACTGCAGTCTCTGCTGAGCCTGCTTCCTGATCTCCAAGGAATTCTTGCTCCAGGTCAGGTCCTGCGAGATCTGCACTCCGAGGAACTTGATGTTCTCTACTCTCTCCACTAAACGGCCGCCGATGCTGAGGGGGGCGTGCTCAGGCTGCAACCGCCGGAAGTCGATAATCATCTCCTTCGTTTTGTCCACGTTGAGCACCAGATTGTTCACCCTGCACCAGCCCTCCAGGTCTCTCACTTCTTCCCTGTACATTGATTCCTCATCCCTCTGGATAAGTCCCACCACCGTGGTGTCATCTGCAAACTTAATACTTCGATGATCTCCTCAATCCCACTGACACACCTTCCACAGAGGAAACAGGGCTTGAGGACGGGGGAGGGGGGATGACTCGCCCATCACAGGGGCTGAGGTCGCCAAGGTGGTTAAAAACTTCTTGGTGGACGGGCCCTGGGGGTGGACAAGATTTGCCCTGAATACCTCAAGGCCCTGGATGTTGTAGGGCTGTCATGGTTGACGTGCCTCTGCAACATTGCGTCAAGGTCGGGGACAGTGCCTTTGGCATGGAAAACCGGGGTGGTGGTTCCTCTCTTCAAAAAAGTTGAATGGAGGTTGTGCTCCAACTTTAGAGGGATCACACTCCTCAACCTCCCTGGGAAGGTCTATGCCAAGGTACTGGAGAGGAGAGTCCGACCGTTGGTCGAACCTCGGATTCAGGAGGAGCAATGTGGTTTTTGACCTGGCCGTGGCACATCGGACCAGCTCTTTACCATGTCGAGAATTCTTGAGGGTTGAGTTTGCCCAACCAGTTTACATGTGTTTTGTGGACTTGGAGATGGCATTCGACCACGTCCCTTGCGTTTTTTGTGGAGGGTGCTTCAGGAGTTTGGGGTATCAGGCTTGCTGTTATGAGCTATCCAGTCTCTGTACGACCATTGTGAGAGTTTGGTTCGTATTGAACACACTCGGTCGGACTCATTCCCAGTGATAGTTGGATTCAGCTAGGGCTGCCCTTTGTCACCGATCATGTTCATAATTTTTATGGACAGGATTTCTAAGCACAGCCAGGGAACGGAGGGTGTCATGCTTGGTGAACACAGGATCTTATCTCTGTTGTTTGCAGGTGATGTTGTCCTGTTGGCTTCACCCAGCAATGACTTACAGATCTTACTGGGACAGTTTGCAGCTAAGTGTGAAGTAGCTGGGATTAGAATCAGCACCTCCAAGTCCGAGTCCATGGTCTTCAGCCAGAAAAAAGGTGGATTGTCCTCTCTTAGTTGGAGACAAGCTCCTGCCCTCAATGGTGGAGCTTAAGTATTTTGGGGTCTTATTCACAAGCGAGGGGAGAATGGAGCAAGAGATTGACAGACGGATCGGAGCAGCATCTGCAGTGATGCAGACGTTGTACCAGTCCGTGGTGGTGAAGAGGGAGCTAAGAGCTAAGGCAAAGCTGTCGATTTACCGGTCAATCTACATTCCTATACTCACCTATGGTCACGAGCTTTGGGTAATGACCGAAAGAATGAGATTGCAGATACAAGTGGCTGAAATGAACTTTCTTCATAGGACTGCTGGACTCACCCTTAGAGATAGGGTGAGGAACTCAGTCAATCGGGGGACGTTCACAGTAAAACCGCTGCTCCTCCACATTGAAAGGAGCCACTTGAGGTGGTTTGGGCATCTGATTAGGATGCCTCCTGTACGCCTCCCACTTGAGGTGTTTTGGGCACGTCCCACTGGGAGGAGACCCCTGGGCAGACCCAGGACTTGCTGGAGAGATTACGTTTCCCAGTTGGTCCAGGAACGCCTTGGTGTCCCCTCTGAAGAGCTGAAGCAGGTGGCTGCGGAGAGGGAAGTCTTGGCTTCTCTGCTTGAACTGGTGCCTCCGCGACCTGGACCTCCAGAAAAGTGGTAGAAGATGGATGGATGGATGGATGGATGGACAAATTACTGCATCTTTGTTCATTTTAGCAAATTTATAATCTTATTTAACTGAAATGGACATTGATATTATTGTTCCTACATTCCACCTACAAAGAACAAGTAATTTAAACAAGTTAGATTTAAAAAGTTACAAATTTATGTGAAAAGTTTTTATGTAAAATGTTACAAATTCATGTTTTTAAAAAAATCATATAAAATGGTCACAAATTTGACAAAAAGGATACATTTAAAAGAAAAAAATGTTTGAAATGTAGAACTGCTATTTTTTTTAAGAAGTTGGAAATGTATGTTACAAAAATCTAATCTATGTGGAAAAACTCAGATTTATAGGATAAAAGTTGTATATTCAAAAAAGACAAATGATATGAAAAGACTCACAAATTTATGAGAAAAAGTTTGCAAATTTAGAACATTGACTTTAACCTGTGATGGTTGGGGTCATGAACTGGTTCTCATCATTCTGGGACAAGTGGTCCACACTGTCTTCATGTTCCACATTATGAAGGTCTTTTATCAGACACACAGAGAAATAGAGCATCAGACCATAGTACACTATGAAGTCTGTTTTTCCGAGTCTATTACTTTGCATGTTAAAGTTTGGGAAGAGAC
Source organism: Pholidichthys leucotaenia (assembly GCA_020510985.1). NCBI lineage: Eukaryota > Metazoa > Chordata > Actinopteri > Cichliformes > Pholidichthyidae > Pholidichthys > Pholidichthys leucotaenia. Next base: position 64,834,514 of record CM035844.1, on the reverse strand, counting down.
TATAATAAATAAAGTTGTTTTCTGTGGAGACACAAGGTAGTCACATAAAAATGATTACTTGTATATTAAATTAGTTTCAAGGAAGAAAAATATTAAAGCTTTAACACTTGAAGAAAAAGGCAAAAACATCACTTCCCAAAGTGGGACATATTAAAATACAAAAGACAATCAAATACAAACACCTTTGAATCACCCAGAATGCAAATATCAACACTAAATATCACATAAAATCAAAGAGACTCCATTCATATTAAAACTGCTTGAAACCTACATTATCTCAGTAATCACATACAGAGACAACATTTGGACCCCAAACCAATACGAAAAGAAAAAAAAAAGTAACAAGCATAATTTATAAGTAGACCTTACCTGTTGTAAAGTGGTCAAAACAGGTCGTATCGCCTCAAACTTTCATTACTCCTCAGGCCTTTGGTATCCATTTGTCCACAACATCCTCCTATCATCCTCTTTGCTGGCTGATGAGAACTCTATAAACGCATATGTCTGGCAGTCCTTCTCATCTTTCATCAGATGGTGATGTCTGCATGAATCTATGCTGCAATTTTTGGCATTTTCCCAATTTTAAAGTGAGAGTTAGCAGCAAGTCTTTTTAGATTTGTTTGAAAATGGCAGCGCTCTGTTGCTGCCATCACCACTTCCGGCTGTGACCGACAGAATAAAACAAAAGCAACAACAAACAGAATCAGATCCATTATGTCGTTTTTGCTCAATTTCATTTTTATTTTGACAAGGCGAGAACGATATTATAGCTATTTTCAGTTGTTCGTTTTCGTTTCACAAACGAAACATTAAAAGAACGAAGAGTACATGGATTCAGATTACTCCCATGTTCTGCCAGATGTTTAAGGCTAATTTCAACCCTCTTCTAGACACTATACAGAAGGACCTAAATAGGTGGGCTTCACTTCCTCTGTCATTACTTGGTAGAGTGTCCCTGATGAAGATGAATGTTCTCTCCATATTGCTGTATCCCCGACAGATGAATTCTTTATTTATAATTAACAAGGTTTTAAAGCTACTTAATGGTTGGTTGAGTGACTTTATATAGCATAAAAGGAAGCAGAGGTTAAATATGCCAAAGTTACAGCTTCCCAGTTCAATAGAAGTTTAGATGTCCCTAACATCACATGGTATCAAATAGCATCCCACCTAAGGTATATAGCAGAATGGGTTAAGGAAGATCCTACATCTCTTTGGTTGGGACTGGAAGAGTCACAGACCCCCAGCCCATTGTTGGGTCTTTTGTCCTGTAAAAGTTTAAAATTGGCTAGAAGATTCAAGATTCAAAGGCTTTATTATCATGTGCTCAGTTAAGAAGTGCTACATTTCCTGAGCAATGAAATTCTTATTTTGCTCTCCGAACGAATGCCAAGTTAAAGGTACAGAAACAACAATTCTAAAAGGTCATGACACACTAACACAGTAACTCAATCCTAGTACTGATGGATGCTAAGACACACACCAACACACAGTTAGGCAGTAGAGGAATGAAAATGAAGTCACCAGATGACTAAAGTGATAGTGGTATATTGATATCAGAGATGATGTGAACCTGAGATGGCATAGACTTATGTACAGTGTGCAAATGAGTATTGTGCAACAAGCAGTGTATAATTACAAATTATTGGTAAGTAGCAGCAGAGATGATATGGACATCAGACAGGTGATACTATATCTACTGTACAGGTGAGCAGTGTGCAAATTTATCAGTCGGTGTGTGAGTTCCTATATGCAAAGCTGTGTTACAGAGTTTTGGGAGTTGTTGTCTGTTCATGAGTCTGATGGCAGTGAGAAAGAAGGAGTTTTTCAGTCTGGTTGGCATTTCACACTTCTGTACCTCCAGCCTGAGGGTTGAAGTGTGAACAGTCTGTGTTGGGGGTGGATGGGGTCCCGGAGGATGGTGTCAGCTGTCTTTTGGACTTTGCGGTGGTCGATGCTCTGCAGAGAGGGGATTGGAGTCCTGATGATCTTCTCCACTGTCTTCACTACTCTCTACAGACGTTTGCGCTACAGGGCAGTAGATTTTCATACCACACAGTGATGCCGTTGGTCAGAATACTCTTGATGATGCAGCTGTAGAAATTGTTGAGGATCCTGGAAGACATGCTGAACTTCTTCAGCCTCCTCAGAAAGTACAGTCACTGTTGAGCTCTCTTAACCAGCTCTGTGGTGTTGTGTGTCCACTTAAGGTCATCGCTGATGTGGATGCTCAGGTATTTAAAGCTGCTCACTCTCTCCACCTCAAGCTTCCAGATGAACAGTGGCTGACGAGGTGTCCTCCTCCCTTTCCTCATGTCCACTATCATCTCCTTCATCTTGTCCGTGTTGAGGGTGAGGTTGTTGTCCTCACACCATGACACCAGGTTGGCCACCTCCCTCTTGTAGGATGCTTCGTCATCACTAGTGATGCGTCCTATCACTGCTGTGTCATCTGCAAATTTTAGGATGATGTTGTCTTTGTGGGAGGCAAGACAGTCATGGGTGAAGAGGCTGTAGCGGATGGGGCAGAGAGAACACAACCCTGGGGGACACCTGTGTTTGTGATGATGCTGGCTGAGGTCCTGTTACCCATCCTAACAGACTGGGGCCTGCCAGTTAGAAAGTCCAGTAGCCAGTCACAGAGGGTGGGGTGCAGGCCAAGTGAAGACAGTTTGTCAGTGAGTATGTGGGGGATGACCATGTTGAAGGCAGAGCTGTAGACCACAAAGAGCATCTTGATGTAGGAGTCTTTATCTTCCAGGTGGGAGAGAGAATAATGGAGTGCTGCAGCAATGGCACTTGAGGTGGACCTGTTGGGCCGGTAGGCATACTGTAGGGGGTCCAGGGTGCCCAGTATGCTGTCCTGAATGAGGGGCAGCACCACTATCTCAAAGCACTTCATGATGATTGGAGTGAGTGCTACTGGTCTGTAATCATTCAGACAGGTTTGCAGGCTCCTATTGGGGACGGGGATGATGGTTGTTGTTTTGAAGCAGGAGGGGACTATGTTCTGGTTGAGGGAGAGGTTGAAGATTGCTGTGAGAACATCAGTCAGCTCAGCAGCGCATGCCCTGAGGGCCAGCCCAGGGATGTTGTCTGGCCCTGCTGCCTTGCGGGGGTTGATATTCCTCAGTGCTTTGTTTACCTGGTCTGGTGAGAATCTTAGTGGGGGAAGGGGGGGGGTGCGTGAGTGTGTGTCTCTTCTCTGTGCTGTGGCTGTTGGTCTCAAAACGGGTGCAAAAGATGTTGAGATCATCCGGCAGGCTGTCTGTAGGACTAGCGGTGCTGCTGTTGCTCTTCTTGTAGTCTGTGATGTGTTGCAGGCTTTGCCACATTCGCCTCGGGTCAGGAGTGGAGTAGAGGCTGTCCAGCTTTTCTCTGTACTGCCTCTTGGCTGTTGTTATAGCCTTCCTCAGTCCATACTTGGCAGTTTTGTACTCGACCTCACATTCTGATTTAAATGCATGAGAACGAGCACGCAGCATCTGACCTACCTGACTGTTGATCCAGGGCTTCTGGCTGAGGAACTTCCTGACCTGTATGGTGGGTACAATGGTATCAATGCATGTGCTGATGTACGCAGTCACATATTCAGCGTAGTCCTGTATGTTAACAGAAGAGTCCTCTTGTGTGGCTGCAGCTTTAAACACATCCCAGTCTGAGCAGGCAAAACAGTCTTGCAGGATGTCCTCAGTCTCTGGTGTCCAGTGCTTAATTTGCTTAGTAACTGGGTTTGTTTGTTTCAGCTTTTGTCTGTAGGCTGGGTACATAAGCAGTGAGATGTGATCTGACTGTCCGAAGTGGGGGCGGGGTGCCGCTCTGTAGGTGCCACGTATGTTGGAATAAACATGATCCAATGTGTTTTTATCATGGGTGGGAATGTCCACATGCTGGTAATATTTGGGGAGTACGGTCCATAAATTGCACTGGTTTAAGTCGCCAGCAACAATAAAAACAGCATCGGGATGCTTCGTCTCTACTGCGCTGATGACATCATGAAATTTGTTTAGCGCTACTGTGTAGTTGCTCTGTGGACAGATCTATACAGCAGCTAAAAACACAGCGTAAATTCCCTCGGTAAATAATAGGGACGACATTTCAGCAGTAAAAACTCCACGTCGGATGAGCAGTGCTTGTAAATGGTTTGTACATCTCCACACCATGAGTGGTTTATAAATACACATACACACCCACCCCTCATCTTACCCAAGTCTCCTGTTCTGTCTGCATGGTATCTTGAGTGTGTCTGGAGCTGAATAGCGCTCTCCAGGACTCTGTCTGAAAGCCAAGTTTCACAGAATATTATGGCACAACACTCTCTTGTCTCCCGCTGGTCTTCAATCCTTGCTGTTAGCTCATCTAGCTTATTTTCCAAAGACCAAACGTTTGCAATTAACAGACTGGGTAGCGGTGGCTGGCTGGAGCGAGCCTTTAGCCTAGCCTGTAGCCCTCCTCTCTTGCCTCGCCTTTGGCGCCTTCAACCCCGCCTCCGATGCGCTTTCTTTGGGTCAGCATGCTCACGTGGGCTCGGTGCTTCAGGGCCTTCCTGGAGATGCTGATGGTCATCGTTGGGGCGGACAATGCATTGCAGGTCGGGTGGTACAAAGCCAGTAAACTCCATGTGGCTGCTTGACTTGGTGATATCCAGTAGTGTTTGTTGGTCCCATGTTAGCAATGCATGACCTCCATGCACTGTAGAAAGAACAACAACTATGCAAAAAAGGAGAAAAGTATGCATTCGGGAGCGGAATGAGAAAAGACATTCGCCAACGGTGGGCGCCATCTCTGTAATAATAAACCTATAATTTGTAACACTTTAAAGGACTGGTACATGAAAACTTCAGGGGAGATCTCATTTAACCACCTTACTAATCCTTATTCAAGGTAACTCTGACTTGGTTCCAAGTATGGTAGACAGTGGTTATAATATATGGACAATTAAAGGTATAAGGAAAATATATGACCTTTTTGAAGGTTATTATAATTTGCACAATTTTAAGAACAATTTGGTCTTTCTAAACAGAAATTTTTAGGTACCCTCAGATTCAAGATTTCATAATTAAAAAAAAAAACACAAAACACTTTCAACACAAATACCACAGTTTCACTGGTGGAACGATTATTTCTTCAAGGTCCAACTAAAAAATCCATAACTCTCTTTTCTAATGCTTTGTGTCAGTTTGATATGTTGAATATATCGATTATGCAGGATGATACGTGGAAATGGCAAGGTGAACTTGGTATAAACATTGATGAGGATGCATGGGGTGCAGTCTGGGAGCAGGCTAAAAAAATCTCATGTAATCATCAGTGTTGGGAGTAACCTGTTACAAAGTAATGCCTTACTGTAACGCCACTACTTTTGTGTTAACGTGCTGTGTAACAAAATTACTGTTAAAAATTAAGTACTGTGTTAAAGCTACTTAAATTTGATCAGATGTGTAGCTTGTTACTCATTTTATTAATATGGATAGATATTTTTAGTGCAAATACAGTAAAGGAATATCCATGTGGTCTATATTAATCATATATCCCATAACCTACATATGTTTAAGCATGTGAGAGTGTTTAGTGATTACATATGTAAAGCGACTTCACACCTCAGAACAGGACAAAGGGTCTCAACCGCCAGTGAAGATCAAAGAGCATCCCAGGCACTGCGGTGGAGACCGGATGGGTTGCCCTGACCCCCCAGGGCCAGGTGGAGGAGTACGAAGACAAAAGAAGGAATTAAGATAGTGAGGGATGTCAGCTTTTGATATGCATGTCTTTTGTTATGTGTGAGTATAAGTTCGTAGAGCCGAAGGTGTTCGTCCTCTTACTTCTTCTGCTGCTGCACCTAGATGAGACTTGTTAGAGGAGCTGATAATAAACTTTGGTTTATGAATCACATCGCCTTGTTATTTCAAGCTCCTCTACACTGGTGACCCTGACGCGAGAATGGACCAGAGGTGTTCCCCCGCGATCGACTCATCTGTGGCGACCCAGGCAGACGCCGGCGCCCATGCAGACAGGGGAACAGATGGACGACGTTCCCCCACGGCAGAAGTGATAGAGAGGGCTCAACCGAGCACCAGCGCCGCGGAGAGAGCCGAAGCAAGGCACTCTCACCCTGCGGACACATCAGTGACGGCCCACACAAACGGCGTCACCGTCAAGCTGCCAGACTTCTGGCAGGAAGACCCCGCCTCGTGGTTTCAGCAAGCTGAAGCCCAGTTTGCACTTGTGGGCATCACGGCTGACGATACAAAGTTCTATCACATCGTCGCCAAACTCGACGCCGCCACTTCGAGATGTGTGCGGAGCATAATCCAGCGGCCGCCGGCCCAGGACAAATATAAAGAACTAAAAGCGACCATCGTGGCAAATTACGTCCCCTCAGCCGAGGAGAGAGCCGAGAGGATCCTGGCGGTCTACGGCCACAGAGGAGGCAGACCCAAGGCCCTCATGGAGGACTTGCTGCAACTTAAAGAAGTGGACAATGACAACTTCCTCTTCCAATTCATATTCCTCAGTACGCTGCCGCCACACATGAGAGGGACGCTTGCCAACATGCGATGCAGCACCCAGCAAGACTTCCGCACGCTGGCTCACAAAGCTCAACGGCTCGTCAACACCTGCAAGGAGCAGACACCCACAGCAGCATCCGCAGACCTCAACGCTGATGTCCGGAGCCACGAGGAGCCACAAACCACCGAGCAGAATCAGCCCGCGGTGACAGCAACACGGCCAAGACGTAACAGACAGAGCGACGTTTGTTATTATCACCACCGCTTCGCCGAGAAGGCTTACAAATGCGTTCCCCCCTGCAAATTCATGATTTCGGGAAAACGCCAAAGCCGAGAGCCGTTAACAGCGGCGGTTCTCGGCGAAAAAAGCAAGCTTTTATATGTGACGGACGGACACACCGGCAAGCAGTTCCTTATCGACACGGGAGCTCAACTAAGTTTTGTCATGCCCTCCCAAGCAGACCGGGCCATGGGCCCCCGGGGCAATGGGGCGGTGGCAGCCAACGGCTCCATCATCGACACTTTTGGCGAAAAGAGCCTGCCCCTCTACATCCACGGCCGCAACTACAGATGGACATTTGTTGTAGCGGCGGTGAGTTTTAACTTGTTGGGCGCAGATTTTTTGTGTGCACATGGGTTATTAGTTGATCTAGTGAACAGACGCTTGGTTAATGCACTGTCCTTTGCGTCTATTCCCTGCTCAGCTCGAATTTCTCCACCAGCCGTGCAGGCCAGCGTCACCACAGCAGGAGGTAAGTTTGATCAACTCCTCACCCAATTTCCAGCACTCACAATTCCCAAATTCTCAGCCACAGTGGCTAAACACGGGGTCGAACACTTTATTCCCACAACGGGCCCACCCGTATTCGCCAAAGCTCGGCGCTTAGACGCGACCAAGCTCGCCATAGCTCGAGACGAGTTTACCACCCTTGAAAAATTAGGCATTATCAGACGCTCGAAAAGCCCCCGGGCATCACCACTTCACATGGTCCCGAAATCCGACGGTTCTTGGAGGCCGTGCGGCGATTACTGCAGATTAAACAATGCAACAGCGCATGACCGCTACCCAATTCCTCACATTCAAGACTTTTCACTACATCTGGCGGGTGCGCGCATTTTTTCAAAAATAGACCTAGTCCGCAGTTATCATCAAGTCCCAGTTCGAGCAGAGGACATTCCTAAAACAGCTGTAATAACCCCCTTCGGTCTTTTTGAATTTTTGCGGATGCCTTTCGGCCTCAAAGGTGCTGCTCAAACCTTTCAGCGGATGATGGACGCAGTATTACGCGACCTCCCTTTCGTGTTCGTCTACCTCGACGATATGCTGGTAGCCAGCTCGTCTGAGGAAGAACACGAGCAGCATCTCACTATGGTTTTTCAGAGACTAGAAGAGCACGGGTTAATAATCAGTCCAGCCAAATGCAAATTCGGCGTGTCACAAATTGATTTTTTAGGACACAGAGTTTCTCCGAAGGGGGCAGTCCCACTGCCAGACAAAGTTCACGCAGTAAAAAGTTTCCCACGGCCACAAACGGTCAAATCGCTGCAAGAATTTTTGGGAATGGTTAATTTTTACAACCGTTTCCTCCCCCGTGCAGCTCAGCTCATGCAGTCCCTATATGATGCGCTCAGAAAACAAAAACCTTCCAACGCGGTCGAATGGACCCCGGAGCGCGAACACGCCTTCGCGGAAGTAAAAAGTGCCCTAGCTAATGCCACATTGTTGGTTCACCCTGATCCCTCGGCCCGCATTGCGCTAACCACAGACGCTTCAGACCTGGCCATAGGGGCAGTTGTAGAACAACACGTCAGCGGAATCTGGCAACCTTTGGCATTCTTCAGCAAATCGCTAAACCAAACTGAGCGTAAATACAGCACTTTTGACAGAGAGCTGCTAGCGCTTCATTTATCCATCTGCCACTTCCAGTTCTGGTTGGAAGGGCGGCGTTTCACGGCTTTTGTAGACCACAAACCGCTCACCTTTGCGATGGCTAAAATTTCCGAACCGTGGTCAGGCAGGCAGCAAAGACAGCTAGCTGCGATTTCAGAGTTCACCACAGACATTCGACATGTGGCAGGCAAACTTAACGTGGTAGCAGACTGCCTCTCTCACGCTGTGACATCGCCAGAGCGCGAGGAGACAGATTATACTACCTCAGCCGCAGAACTCTTCGCCAACGCGGACACATACGCAGCACCAATCCACGAAGGGATAGATTATGCAGCCATGGCAGAGGAGCAAAGTAGTGACGCTGACGTGCGCGCACTCCCGTCTGGACCAACAGGGTTAAGGCTGGAGGAAAGGGGTTTACGCGACGGTGTGTCCCCCCTAATATGTGACATCTCAACCGGCCGACCTCGCCCGCTAGTCCCAGCTGCATGGCGCCGCCGTATTTTCGACTCGATTCACTCCCTCGCGCACCCAGGTGTGCGCGCTTCGGTTAAAATGGTCGCCGGAAAGTTTGTGTGGCCTGGCCTGCGCAAAAACGTAAAATAATGGGCAAAGACTTGCATTTCTTGTCAGCGTGCCAAAGTACACAAACACACAAAAGCCCCTCTGGAGCCTTTTCGAATCCCTGCTAGAAGGTTCGACCACGTTCATGTCGACCTCGTGGGGCCGCTGCCTTCCTCCCAAGGTTTCACACATCTGTTAACAATGATAGACCGCACCACGCGCTGGCCGGAGGCAGTCCCTCTGGCGTCAACCACAGCGGAGGAAGTCGCTCGCGTTTTTTTGACAAACTGGGTGGCACGTTTCGGCCTTCCATCGGACATCACGTCCGATAGGGGGCCTCAATTTGTCTCGGAGCTTTGGTCAGCCATGTCCAGCAGCTTAGGGGTGACAATTCACCGCACCACCGCTTATCATCCTCAGGCTAATGGGTTATGCGAGCGTTTTCACAGATCTTTAAAGGCCGCCCTCAGAGCCTCACTAACGGATACAAATTGGGTAAATAAACTTCCCTGGGTTTTATCGGGGTTGCGTGCTGCACCCAAAGAGGATCTAGATGCCTCCCCAGCAGAATTAGTTTTTGCACAACCTCTCAGGCTCCCAGGTGAATTTTTACCAGAGAACCCAGAGCCAGGGCATCTTCCTGCCCCGAGGTTTTTAGGCAGCAACGGACCGGACTCTCTCCCCGGACCGGCACATCACTCTTTTCCACGGGTTTTTGTCCCCCAAGCTTTAAAAAACGCTGAATTCATTTTTGTTAGGCATGAAGCTTTAAAACCAACCTTCCGCCCACCATACGATGGACCATTCAGAGTGCTGGAACCTGGTGATAAACATTTTGTGCTTGATTTTGGGGATAGAAAAGAAACAGTCAGCATTGACAGACTTAAACCTGCCTTCTTGTTGAGAGACGAGCCTGCACGGTTGGCGAGAGCACCTCAGTGGGGTAGACCCCCCCAAGAGAAAAGACTCAGCCCCCCTGCAGGGAACAAATAATCACTCTCCTCCCCAAGCTGCAGATTCCTTACAGGAAGGTCCCACCGGGACGCCCAAGCGGACCCACAGCAGATTCGGGAGAAGATTAAAACCCAGACGGCACAGGGACTGATGCAAACTACTCAACAGTTGTTCACTAATTGTGCTGTAACAGTTTAGGACTGACTTGTGATATTACTACGCTGTTATGATTACCACTGAACTCTCTTAGGAGCATGGCTGCTGGAAAGTTTCTTCTGTGACAAGAGGTGTAGCAGTTAGTATGTCATAATAATTATCTTAAACAGTGAATTTTTCTATTGTCCTTTTCTTAGTCGTTTGGGGGGGGGGGGGGCTGTGGTCTATATTAATCATATATCCCATAACCTACATATGTTTAAGCATGTGAGAGTGTTTAGTGATTACATATGTAAAGCGACTTCACACCTCAGAACAGGACAAAGAGTCTCAACCGCCAGTGAAGATCAAAGAGCATCCCAGGCGCTGCGGTGGAGACCGGATGGGTTGCCCTGACCCCCCAGGGCCAGGTAGAGGAGTACGAAGACAAAAGAAGGGATTAAGATAGTGAGGGATGTCAGCTTTTGATATGCATGTCTTTTGTTATGTGCGAGTATAAGTTCGTAGAGCCGAAGGTGTTCGTCCTCTTACTTCTTCTGCTGCTGCACCTAGATGAGACTTGTTAGAGGAGCTGATAATAAACTTTGGTTTATGAATCACATTGCCTCGTTATTTCAAGCTCCTCTACAATCCACCTTATTCCTGAGGGCGCTGCTGTAGAAGGATTATTGGGGCAACTTCCCGTTTTGGGCTGAAATAGTATTAAATCAGTAAGCAAGAGTGGAGTAGTGGGGTATTTAAAATAATGATTTTAAACGTGTCATTACTGATAAGATTATTCAGCCCACGTGCAAGATGCAGCTGTTGTGGTTCGAGCACCGATTTCGTCCGCGCTCGGGCCATGCAATATTTTCCTCCCAGCTGTTGTGTGTGTCCCCAATGGCTCTCCGAGCTCTTATTGTGACAGTGCTCGGAGGGGCTTCCGGCTGTCAGAGCGGAGCTCTTCAACAGCTGGGCTGCATTAGCGATTGCCATCAGCTGTCCCATCCTGAGCCCTATTTAAGGGATCAGCTAGGGGCTGAGCATTGCTGCAGTCTCGTCAGACATTCCTCGTCTGACATCTTTAGACATCCCGTTGTCCAGCCTCGGTGCTGATTTCTCCATTCCCTGTAAGTGTATTCATTGTGGATCTGTTCCTCCTTGTCATTTCCTGTGTTATAGTGATATTGTGTTTTAGCCCCCCATGGCTCATTACTTTATCGTTATTCTTCCTTTAATAAACTGTGCAAACTCACCGGCTGGCCTATAGCGTCTTATTGATGGCTCATGAGGGCCATCCATGACAGTAGACTGCAGCCAGACTGAGACGCCGGTCGCAGTGAGTTTTACCTAAATTGGACTTTTGTTTTTCCCTGTCTGGGTACCTGTGTGCTGGGAGGTCATGTCGTCACGCAGGGGCCATGCTCGGAGCCTGGGCTACAAGCTGGTGGAGGCACTGGACTAAATTGACAGAACTATCTTCACTGCTGGCCTCTACGACACTCTCAGTGATGTACGCCGGCACCTGGACCACGCTGAGGACATTATTAATCGCCTTCCCCACTACTCCAACCACCCAGAAGTCACGGCGAGGAAGGCAGACATCGCTGTGCACCAGGAGAGACTCCGTGGGCTGGAGGGAAACTCCGGCAGGAAGCCGAAGAGGAGGCATCCTCGCTCCTCGCTTCGGGATCCCATTCCTGTCCCCGTTCCAGGCCAGGAGTTCGAACCACCCTGGGGTGATCCCTGAGAGAGTGAGACGTCAGTCGGGATTCCTCCGGAGAAGTTACAACAGACAGCTATTTTCATCCGGGACCGAGTGGCTGCAGCTCGCTCCACTGTTCACCCTACTCAGATGACAAAGCATGTGACGGCGACAGTCAGGCTGGTGGAGAGGAATCGGGCGTTAAGTGACTATCCAGAGTACGCCGACCTGCTCGCTTCTGTTTCCGCGCAGGAGCGGCGTTTCCCGAACCTGTCCTTCGCCTCGCCCTCTGCTGGTAACCATGGTCACACTGCTAACAGGAAGCCTCAGCAAGAACCCCGTCCGGATCCTGTTCCAGGTTGTCAAAAAAACTCTACCTCTCTGACCTCTCTACGTCTCGTCAGAAGGGAATTCCCGCAGCCTCTCTCCCCGGGTCACCTCTCCCTGCTGTTCCGTCAGCTCCCCGTGCCCAGATCGCCTCGGCTGTCATCCCCTCCTCCTCGACGTCTTCCTCGGCCGCTGTGAGTGTTATGAGTCCTGCTTCAGCGTCACCCGTCGTGGGTCCATCGCCAGTGGCTCCTCCTCGTCCTTCCAGGGGGCCCTCCATCACCATCCAGCGGGGAAAGGGAGAAACGAAGTCCACTGCAGCAGGTTCCATCGGGCCTCTATGGATCAGGCAAGTAACTTTTCATTCTGTTCCCACATTGGATGAATTGCCTTGCTTGATTCCTGGAGGCAGAGTTCGGGGTTCACAGTCCCCTGAACTCCCTCCACCTGCTGCAGTAATTAGTAATGGACCTGCTACCTTTGTGTCTCCTTCCCCTGAGCGTTCCGCGGCGCCAGG
>CM035844.1:60274726-60429726 GCA_020510985.1 Pholidichthys leucotaenia | reverse complement strand
GGTACAGTGGTTAGCAGTGTGGCAGCACAGTAAGAAGGTCACGGGATCACTTCCACCCTTGACCATCGTGGGTTCGATCCCACCCCTGACCATCAGTGACCCTTCTGTGTGGAATTTGCATGTTCTCCCAGTGTCTGCATGGGTTTACTGCAGGGACTCCGGTTTCCTCCCACAGGCCAAAAACATGCAAGTTAGGTTAATTGGAGACTTTAGAGTGGCCCTAGGTGTGAATGTGTGTGTGAATGGTGAAGGGACTGGCGCCGCACCATGGCTGCCTCATCCATCTAGGTGGATGCCCTGTAATGTCTCCATTATGGGACTAATAAATGAAGGATTATAAATTTACTGCTGAGTTTCTTAGTTTTGTCTAAAAAAATGTATTCAAGCTGCAAAAGTGCATGATGGTGGCACATACACACAAAATAAATAATAAATTAAAATGGGTCAGAGGAGCAAGTTGGCTTTTAATGTAATTTATTTTATTTATAATAATTTTAATTAGTCAAGTAGTGATAATGAATAAAGTTAAAGTCATCAGATGTATTTTATTACATTACCTTTTATGTCCTTGATTTTCAGATCATGACCAATGTGTATTATTTTTGCTAATAAGCAAACAGGTTAAATCAGGCCAGAATGACAGTCTTCAGGCTGTAGCTCCATGCTTAAATTTTCATTGATTTAAACTAAAAGCTAATTTACATCTCTAGATGGCAGCGATGGGTAATTTTCTTATTTTCAGACATTTTTTTTTATGTTATAGTTTTTTTTTTTTTTTTTTTTTTTGCTATTCTCCTCTGGCTCAGTAAATATTTACAGTAACATTGATGTTTACTTTTTATTCATATGATATGATTTAGAAGAAAAACCTCAAATTTAAGAGAATGTAGTTTCAAATGCTCATTAAAAAACTATTTTAATACAACAATGCAAAATTATGAGGGAAAAAGGTGCATGTAAAAAAAGGGATGGTCCTTTTTATGTGATTATCTAAACTAGAATTTACAGAAAATGTACATCATGTTATATATCGTTTTTGTGATATAAGATGACTTATATTGTGATATGAAATTTTGGTCATATCGCACAGCCCTAATTCAGACTTCAGTCATGTCTGCTGAATCCAGCATTTATAGTGCAGGCAACTAAGTTTAAGGTTACTGAATTCAAGGATTGTTTCTCATTTTTAAGGACAATTAAGGCGTTGACTTTAGAAAATCACATTTAAGACATTTTATGGACATGCTCATGAGGTGGCTGCTTTTCTCCTCGTTTATGTTGTGGAGAAATTCTCACCACATAACAACCATACACGAACGCAAATGAACCTGTCCACGCAGAATTAAACTCTCTATTTTCCTCTGTGATTTAACTTTTTCTGGATCTGTTCAAGTCTTACCGAGGGTGGGGAGGAGAAGCGGAAAGCTGCTGCTCTCCGTGCGCTCCACATGAGCTGCACAGAGCGGCTCAGAGGCCCTCCGTGCGTGTGAGCCGCTGTCAGATGTGACGCATGGTTGACAACATAATAAATAACTTTAAAAATATATATTTTACTTCGAGAAAGTATGTGTTTCCATTGAGAAATGTATCCAATAAACAATAATTTGAAAAATAAAATAATTAAAATGAACTTCATTAATTTCCATGTGTTTTGAGATATAACCGCAGGAACCACAGAATGGGGGCTGAAGGGTTGCAGACCCCTGCTATAGAGACTATAGACTGTGCATTTCTTGTATGAAGGTGTTGGTAAATGTAGCAAGGCGGAGGAAAATGCAACAATGGCTGACTTTATTTTAATGTTTCTTTCGATCTTTGTCGAGAATTAATTTTTGAAGAACCGGACATAGCAGAAGGGGGAAATGCAAAGCGAAATGGCACACAAGGAACTTAGAAATGACAGAGGAGAACAACAAAACGGACAGCTGATGTACTCTGACTTCCTGAATCAAAGGAAATATATTCTGCAGTTATGCTGCAAGTACCACAAGAGGAAGGTTGAGTAGTCTGAAATTGCACTCAGGTAAAAGTAGCGCCACCAGTGGCGTCTCTGCACAGAAAGTTTGATGGGACACAATAAATACTAACATATAAACTTTTTGCTCAGTGAATTTAAATAAAAATGTACTTCCTCAAAGTACACATTAATGTAACGGGCATGTGGAAGTGGAGACAGATGACACTGAATTGCTATTACCCCGTTAGACAGTGGCGTGCACAGGCTCTTGAGGGGTGGAAGCAGATGCTCAACCCAAAAATGGGGGCACTCCTAAGTACTGAAAAAAGTAAAGTTGCATATAGTAGTGCAAAGTTTACTATACTTAATCGGCATATCAATTTTATTTTAATACCTATACACTCATGGAGATATTTAATACTCCATAGAGTTTTACATTTCCAGCTCACACAGATACCATGATCTTCATCATTAACCGTGTATTTACAGAACAAAAATGGGCAGCTTCCATTGAAAAAGTGAATATCTGCGCAAAATAAAATAAATCTTTGAAAAATCTGAAAAGGGCTTTTCTGTCAATAGATAAAATATTAAATCTCCATTCAAATAATTAAATCTTTGCAAAACATTAAAAGGCCATTCCCCTTGTCAGAAAAATGACAAAATCCTCCCCTCTGTTAACCTGTCACCCTCCATCCCCATAAGGACTGTAAGGACAGTTTATACAGGACATCTTAATATATCAGTGAGCAAATGTACAAGAAAAATCATGAACATTTGAGAAAAAAAGTTGTACATTTTATAGAAAAAATGTTGCAAATTCATGAGCAGGCTACACTGTTGTAAATTTGTGTGGGGAAAAGGTAACAATTTCATCATAAAACATGACAAATTTAAAAATTGAAAAAAAAAATAAAATTAATAAGGATCAAAGCATTTTACCTAAAAGTCACAAATTAACAAACATTACAGATGCCAGGCAACAGCTATACAGGTGCATCTCAATAAATTAGAGTATTATCAAAAAGTACATTCACTTCAGTAATTCAATTCAAACAGTGGAACTCATATATTATTGGTATTGTCAAGAGGAAGATGAGACACCAGACCCAACAATGCAGACGAGCTGAAGGCCGCTATCAAAGCAACCTGGGCCTCCATAACACCTCAGCAGTGCCACAGGTTGTTCGCCTTCATGCCAAACTGCCCTGATGCAGTAATTAATAATAATATTGCATCAGATTTATAAAGCACTTTTCATGGACACTCAAAGACTCTTGACAATGGATACATTATTCATTCATTCCAGACAGACATTGATAGTGGTAAGCTACTACTGTAGCCACAGCTGCCCTGGGGCAGACTGACGGAAACGTGGCGGCCAATCCACGCCAACGGCCTCTCTGACCACTACTGAACATTTATACACACTCATGCCCAAGTGTGTATACTGTAAGTGGTCAGAGAGGCCGTTGGCGTGGATTGGCCGCCACGTTTCCGTCAGTCTGCCCCAGGGCAGCTGTGGCTACAGTAGTAGCTTACCACTATCAATGTCTGTCTGGAATGAATGAATAATGGACTCACTGTAAGTGTTTTGAGCTGACTTGACATGTAAAGCACCATATAAATCTAATGCATTATTATTATCTAGTCTTTGGCATGACCTGTGAGCTGGCCGGACTTGAACCCCGACCTTCCGGTTGTGGGGCAGATGCTCTACCGCTAAGCCACCACTCCATGCAAAAGATGCCCCAACTAAGCACTGAGTGTGTACATGGACATACTTTTCAGTCGGCCAACATTTCAATTAAAAATCAATCAATTAAAAATCAATTTTTTTAAAAATAAATCTCATGTAATTGTTGCGTCTCAAATTAATGAGGAGTCGAGGTGATTTATAGTTTTATTAGAACACGAGCCAGGAACACAGGAGTCACTACCGCTAGCCTGAGAGCCACAGCATAGAGACAAGATGGCTCCCGCTGTGGCCTCTCATACCCCAGGTGACACCACCCCCTGGAGGCAGGGCGTCACCCCTCTATACTACAGGGCACCACCATATCTAACTAACTAACTAACCTGCACTTATATAGCGCTTTTCTAGTCACAAAGACCACTCAAAGCGCTTTCATTAATACTAACCCTCTATTCTAAGGGCCTATAGGAAACAGATATCTAGGGACAATTTAGAACAGCCAATTAACCTAACATGCATGTTTTTGGCATGTGGGAGGAAACCGGAGAAATCCCGGAGTAAACCCACGCAACACGGGGAGAACATGCAAACTCCACACAGATCACTGTTGGTCGGGGGCTGGGATCGAACCCACGATCCCACAATCCCCACAATCCCCCGGCCAAGGGTAAACTGTGCTGCCGCAGTGCTAACCACTGCGCCACCGTGCAGCCCCGGTGTATATATAAACATATATACAATATATTATCCAACAACCGCCCCCCCCCTTGAAAAAAATGCAATCACACTAATTAGGCCCACCCAAAATGGACACCCAACTCACTCTCTAAGCACAGAAACATACCAACCTATCCATTTATACCACACTGGCCCGGTGGACCACTCCGCCTTTAGAGTTAAACAGTCAGTAACCAAACAGGGCCACACACAAAATAAATTAATCCCACAAGAAAAATATACATTATAGACACAATAAGTAATAAATAACAATGTACTTATAAACACTCTAAAGGAAAACAGGACACATCTGCATATCACACACACCATTCAAACATTCACACCTCAGTGAAATCTCCTTTCAACACACTCACACTCACAGGCACTCCACACACACACACAATGGTGGTCATTACTTTTGTTCTTTTTTTTAAACCATTAACCTTTGCGATAAAACACCAAAACACACTATAATTAGACACTCCGTAAGCCCCGAATAAAACATAGTCTCAACCCGGGTCTCCCGTAGGCACCCCTCTGGAGCGTCCGTCCCATGGCGTGCTCCCAGAGCGTCTCCGCCTCTTCTTAACTGGAGATGGGCTGCACTGGCGTTTCTTTCCTTCCAAATGCCGCAGCTCGTTCGGGTGCCGTCTCGACCCATCCGTCAGTTCCAGGTACCCATCGTCACCAGTCTGTACCACACGCAGGCCACCCTCTCCATCTCGCTGCTCCCTCGACCTGCAAACCCGTCCTAGCTGAGACTCGACCCTAGGGCACACACCATCACCCATGCCCTGGGGAGTACTCACTGGCTTCCTTCTTCTACGGTGTCGTGACTTGGTACCCAAATGGCTCCTCAGCGTCCCACTGATCCGGCTCGAGCCTTGTCCCTTGTTTTCAATTTGGGCACGGCTAGGGTTCGTGCCATCCAGTCTCGCCCTGATCATTTTCATTTCCTGTGTTGGAGCAGCACTGGCAGCGCCCGGCTCAACGGTGGTACTCAGTCGGCCACTGGAGCTTCGCTGTGTCTGCTCTCTGGAACCATCCACCTCCACGGGGGCTAAACCATGCCGTTCGGGTCCCTCGTGCATGGGACCGCAAACACTGGCACAGAGTTCCTATCGTGTTGCGTACTCTGGTGTTGGCGGTGGCCCTCTTCACCTGGAGTGGGCCAGCCCGAGTCCCACACTTCTTCACCGCTTTCCACACAAAATGGCCGGTCCCACAGTCCACCACCTGACCACTCCTCCACGACCCCGCAGGCGATGGAAAAACCAAGCCCGTAAAACAAATCACAGCCCATTAAGTTGTTACCAGTACGGGACACCATGAACTCGACTGCATGCATTGAGGCCCCTTTATACCTCACTGATAGCCACACCAAGCCCACAATGTCCAGGGGGTTGCTGCCATACCCGTAACAGGCAATGTCTGTCTTACTCACGGTGTAATGTGGAAAGAACTTTGTCGCCGTTGCCAGATTCAGGATGGAAACCGCCGACCCCGTGTCCACAATCAGCGGGACTGGCACTCCGTCCAACACGATGTTGCAGAGGATCCGTCCATCTGTGTTGGGAAAGACCGTAAGGACCACTGTGGGCGTCCTTTAAGTTGGAGTCTCCCTCCCTGGTTTCCGTTCCTCCTTCTCAAAATTGCGGCAAACCTTGGAGAAGTGGTGGAACAACCTGCACCGTCCACAATGCTTCTCCCTCACCCTGCACTCCCTCGCTCTAAAGCGGTGCCTACTGGATCCGCAGCCGTAGCATCTCGGCGTCCCTGAACTGGATGCGCTGCATTATGGTGTTCTCTGGGGTGAGAAAGTAGCCCGCCATGAGCCTCACGATGTCTCCAAATGTTTCACCTTCTCCCAGAGTGCTCAGGATCCTCTGGCCCTCCATACCAAGGTTGTGGACCAGAATAGCCTTTGCTCGTAATTTGTCCAAGTCGCCGAGGTCCAGCGCTGTGAGACAATTTTCGAAGGCCGCATACCACCTGGCCCAAGGGACCAGCGGCTCACCCGGAGCCTCCAAAAACAGATGAAACGCGGTAGCAGCCCTCTCCATTTTCGTGTATCCTCGTCGCCAAATGTTGTGTCTTGAATTAATGAGAAGTCGAGGTGACGTTTTATAGTTTTATTAGAACACGAGCCAGGAACACAGGAGTCACTACCGCTAGCCTGAGAGCCACAGCGAAGAGACAAGATGGCTCCCGCTGTGACCTCTTATACCCCAGGCGACACCACCCTCCGGAGGCGGGGTGGTGTCATATTTATATGGCACCGCCATATAAATATATATACAATATTTTATCCAACAGTAATATTCAAATTTTTTTGAGAAACTGAATTTGGGGGTTTCATCAGCTGTAAGGCAAAATCATCAAAATTAAAAGAAATAAAGACTGGAAATATAACACTTTGTGTGTAATGATTCTATATAATATAGGAGTTTCATTCATTCATTCATTCATTCATCTTCTTCCGCTTAATCCTTTTCGGGTCGCGGGGGGGCTGGAGCCTATCCCAGCATCTTTGGGCGAGAGGCATATATGAATTGAATTTCTGAAATAAATCAACTTTTCAATGATATTCTAATTCACTGAGATGCACCTCACTTGATCATTCACATGAACCATGTGTTAATTTCAATAAATGAATGATTTTTTTTTCGCTAGAGAATAACATGTTTTAAAATGTCTATAAATTACTATTTTCTGGTGAGAAAAGTGGTGCTCTTTATTTTCACATTTCTTTTATGTCCATTGTTAGAAATTTAAACAAAAATGTAGCTCATTTTAAAGGGGTCATTGCACTTTTTCCACATTTTAGCAGCTCACTCATGTCTTAATGAAGTGTTTGTGACATATTTTGTTCACATTTTCTTTAAATTTTTTTAATTATTGAAGCAAATTTGTTTTGTATTTTTCCCTGCTTTCTTGAAATGCTTTGATTTAACGCCTGTCACTTTAAGAAACATCCGTCAGCTTTTCAACTCTGCCCCCCCTTTTACGTCAGTTAGCCATTAGCTGACTAGCTCCTAGCCTCCTCCTAGCGCTGGTTCATTGATCCGCAGTCGTGGATCTTTCATCCAGTGGCAGTGGGTGATAATTTTTTTTTTTTTTTTTGGGGGGGGGGGTGCACTTGGATGTGATGGATGAAATTATCTAAGGACCCTCACAGACCACAGCAAAACACACAAATACAAAATCAAAAGGCTTAGAACAGAATAAATTCAGACAATAGAACACTTTGATGAAAACTAAAGTACTTTGTTGGTAGATGTGTTAAAGTAGTTGAAAATTTTAACAAGAACAATTCCACATCATCTGATACATTGGGCCTCATGCAAAAACATGTTAGTACGTGAAAATCTCACATACTTTTGTTCGTAAGCTGCATTGGTACGAACAAACTACTTCAGATCCAAGAAACACTTGTACGTCCTACAAAAGTGTGTGAACGGTCCAGGTAAATATGATGAATCACACCCCTGTATAAGTGAGTGTGTTCACCAGTATTGAAGATTTGCATAATTGAGGCCCTAAAACTACCATATAAGGCCCTGCTTCCCATCATCTAGCCAGAAGTTTCATTCACAAAAATGGTTTCAAAGTGTAAAAAAAAAAATCTTGAGGGAAAGTGCAGTTCTCCTGTCTGAGATCCAAAAGGTAAAAAAATATATAATTTAAGTAGCATCAGCAGTGGAATCTGTCATGAACCGAGCCCATGTTTCCTGTGGGCTCGGTTCTGATCGATCCTGGTAGCTCAGGCAGTGGGTTTATTATGTGGAGTTGTGTTTTGATTTCTTGTTGTTTTCTTGTCCGTGCACCGTTTCTGTTCCTGCCTGTAGCTGCCGCTCTGGCCTGTCCGGCCACGCCCTCCTCTTTCTGACAGTCAGCTGTTCGCCCCGGTAGTCATCTTTCCCGCGCTCGCCCAGGTGTTCCCAATTTGCCACGCCAGCGGTGTTTGTACAATAGCAGCTCTTTGCTAGACAAACGCCACTGGATTATTGTACGTGTTAAATGGTTTCTCTCTGCCGTCAACCGTCACGTCACCTAAGGACTATTTCTGTGTGTGCTTGTGGATTATCGCTGTGACCACTCGGACTGTCCCCACACTGTGAGTAACTGCTAGTATTCTGTTCGCCGCTGTAATCCTCCAGTGTGTGTGTTGGGCGTCCTAGAGTACTCTTAGCGTACCTGAGCTGTCTTGTCTCTGTTTGTTCACTTTTGTGTTAATAAAGGTGCGTGTGGTGTAACCCAGCATTTAAATCCTTGTCCTTTTTTTCCCTCGCCATGCGCCACGGAGAGGCGCATGGGGAGCTCATGACAGAATAATCCAGCCGTAAAGAGGATTTAGCGGGTTACACCCACACAAATCATTTTTTCATTTTTGGACTGTCTCATTTTCACTCACCTGCTTTCCGGGCGCAGTTGCTGAGCTGCTGGAGAGGGAGCTGCGCTCGCTCTGTCTGCTGGAGGACATACTCTCGTGGGCGGTGGAGCCCTGTTCTTCTGAGGCAGTTCAACAGGCTCGGGACGCTGCTGTCACAGTGATGAATCGGGATAACCTGTGGGACAATCCGGAGGCGGCTGAGATTTTCTGGGAGATTGTCACTGTGACATCCAAGGGGTCGGGTGAGGAGCTCCCAGCGCTCGAGCCCCCCGCAGCTACACCGCCTTCGTTCCCTGTTTCTCCGGAGATCATCGGCCTTGATTACTTGCGGCTGGAGGTTGTGCTCAGAATCCCAGACTATCTGATGCCCCAACCGACCATGAGGAAAAGGAAGCCTCGCCGGAGGAAGCCCCTCTCGTCTTCAGCGGCCGTCATCGCTCTAGTCGCCGAGAGGCCCTCCGAGATAGTCCCAGCCACGCCTACCTCCGCGTCATCGGAGCCAGCTCCTCTACAATCTATTGAAGGAGTCAATGAAACGGAGAAGGGTGATTGCCAACAGTTTGCAGCTGTCAACATCGGGAGCCGGGGTGACAGGCAAGTATTTTTTCATTTCACTTCATCCAATTATAAACCTTGTCTGTCTCCTGAGGGAGATGCCCAGTTTCAGCAGTCCGCTGGGTCCTCTCCTTCGGCTGTTAATATTAACTCACCTTTTCTCCTCTCCGTGTCTCCTCCTATTCTTCCTGAGGGCTTGTTGGCCCAAGGTCAGGGCCATCAGACGGGGGAGGAGCCAGTGGCCTCGGATGATCCTTTCCCGGAGCCAGCATGGAGAGGCTTCTCTGCAGCCAGGCCGGAGGAATCCCCAGCGTTGGAGCCCCTGCAGGAGGAACAGAGGACTGTTACTACCATCTCACCAGCTGTGGAGGCTGTTGCAGCGGGATGGGAACATGAGCCGGAGCTCACCCAACTCATGGAGGAATTGGAGGAACATAGACAGGTGCTGCTGGTGGAGGCTGAGCTTCTCTTGGAGGTGAAGCCGTGGCTCCTCCCGGAGTTGATGACAGAGTTTGAGGAATTAGCCCAGAGGGAACCGAAGCTCCTGTTGGAAGTACAGCACGCTTTCACCTCGGAGCCTCCTTCTCCTCCACGTTGTTGCCATTCCCGGAGGTCTCGCCCAAAGAATTCCATCGTTATCCGGCCAGCAACCCCCCTTTCGCCGGATGAGGAGAATCCTGCAGCAGAGCCGCCTGCTTCTCCCGAGGTGTCGCCTGCAGCCCTCTCCTCCATTGCTGTTACCTCCACCAATGTGGAGAGCCACTTTTTCCCGCCAGATCCATCTGCCCCTGTGCCAGTCTGGGGGGCTTCTCCACCATATATTGAGGAGCCCAGAGTTGCCATTGACACGGAGGGGGATGGGAGTACTCTGGACACCGCTGGAGACATCGCAAACCAGGAGAACAGGCAAGTTCCTTCCTATTTTCCTATTATTAATGAACAATTTTGCCTGTTCCCTAGCCAAGAGACTCGGGTCCTGCAGTCCCCTGAGTTCTCTGCGCCAGCGGCATGTAACCACTCCTCACCGATCCTCTACATGTCTCCTCTCTGTGTTTTGGAGAATTCTCTGGTTTCCATACCAAGTCGCCAGGCAGAGGAGGAGCCCGAGGCCCTGGAGGATCCTCTCTCAGGGTCGGTGGAGAGTCAGCCCCCAGCCGCCATGCTGGATCAGTCACCAGCAGGGGGAACTTCGCCTGGGAGTCTTGAGACTGCGGCCACCATCACAGCTGCTGCGGAGACCGCTGCAGCAGAGTCATCCCCCGGACCAGATCCCCAGCTGATGGGACCTGGACCGTCATCGTCGACAGCATCGGAGTCCTGGATGGTGGTAGAGCTCGAGCACAGGCAAGTTGTTTCTCCTGTAATTCAATTGCCTTTGATCGAGAGATCTTGTCTGGATCTTGGGGAGGAGAGTCGGGTGCGGCCCTTGGCCGTGCCTGAGCTCCCCTCGCTGGGCTCTGCTGCTGCCGGTGACCCTAACCTTTCCTTCTCTCCCATGCCTGCCGAGCCTCTCACTTGGGTCGCCGGGCAGGAGCTGCCATCACCAGGGATGCCGACTGACGACAACGGGACGTTGGCGGCCCTGGAGGAGGTTGACGGGGGCACAGCACCAAGCGCAACAACGGAGGCTACGCACCCCAAATCGCTGGAGTCCTGGATGGCGGTGGAGCCCAAGTTCAGGCAAGTGTGCTCCATTATATCAATACCCCAGATACCTATGTCACACTGCCCGACTCATGGCGAGGAGGGCCCGGGGCAGCTCATAGCAGCCCTCGGGTCCACCTCACCGGGCTCTGCTGCTGCTGGCGACCCTGACCTGGTCTCTTTCTCTCTCCCTCCGGGGTTAGAGTCCCCTGCCAGGGCCGCCGGAGAGCAGCTGATCTCACCAGAGATCGCCAAGGATCGGGGCCCAGCGCCAGGTGATGTTAGGAACACTACCTCCCTCGCTGGGGAGGCCACCATGGGAGCAATGAGGCCCCCAATGGGGGTCACCGCTGGTGCAACGGTGCTCCAACTGATCGCGGGTGCAGCCACGTCCCAGACCGGGACTGTCGTGGGTGCAGCTCTGGCCCAATCGGGGTCCACCGCGGGTGCTGCAGAGCCTCAGCCGAAGGTCACCGCGGGTGCAGCCAGGCTCCTGCTGGAGTCCATCGAGGGTGCAGTGGAGCCGGCCCGGTCAGGGGCCGCCGTAGGGGCAGCGGAGCCTCAGTTGGAGGTCACTGTGGGTGCAGCTAAGCTCCTGCTGGAGTCCATTGAGAGTGCAGCAGAGCCGGGCCAGTTGGGGCCCACCGCGGGTGCAGCTGGGTCCCAAGCCAGGATTCCTCAGGGCGCTGCGGACCGCCATAAGGATGTCATGGTCACCTTCTACCCCCGGTTGTACACCATGGGGGTTCCCTCCCTTCTGTCCAGTCACCCACCAGTGAGCTTCCCGGTAGGCAGGCCACCTCCTGCCTCACCCCGTCGGCCCTGGTGGATTAACAACATTGACCGACCGCCTGAGGGACTGAGTCTATGGGCCAGAGGGCCCGTGTTCTCCGGCAGGCCACCAGACTGGGTTAGCCAAACTGCCTGTTGGGCCTGGGACTCAGGGCGGCCTCCTGAGCTTCCACGTCTTTGGACTGGGGGGGGTTAGTTGTGGACCCTGGGCGGGGTATTGTGTTCCCGCCTTTCCTGTTTCCCCTACCTCCTACCCGGGGTCGTGTGTTATGGTTGTGCCTGTTGGGGTTGGTGGGGGGGGGGGGGGTTCCTTGATGTTACCGTGGGCGTCTGGTATCCACCCCTAGAAGGAGGGGCTCTGTCATGAACCAATCCCATGTTTCCTGTGGGCTCGGTTCTGATCAATCCTGGTGGCTCAGGCAGTGGGTTTATTATGTGGAGTTGTGTTTTGATTTCTTGTTGTTTTCTTGTCCGTGCACCGTTTCTGTTCCTGCCTGTAGCTGCCGCTCTGGCCTGTCCGGCCACGTCCCCTCTTTCTGACAGTCAGCTGTTCGCCCCGGTAGTCATCTTTCCTGCGCTCGCCCAGGTGTTCCCAATTTTGCCACCCCAGCGGTGTTTGTACAAAAGCAGCTCTTTGCTAGACAAACGCCACTGGATTATTGTACGTGTTAGATGGTTTCTCTCTGCCGTCAACCGTCACGTCACCTAAGGACTATTTCTGTGTGCTTGTGGATTATTGCTGTGACCACTCGGACTGTCCCCGCACTGTGAGTAACTGCTAGTGTTCTGTTCGCTGCTGTAATCCTCCAGTGTGTGTGTTGGGTGTCCTAGAGACCTCATAGCGTACCCGAGCTGTCTTGTCTCTGTTTGTTCACTTTTGTGTTAATAATAAATGTGTGTGTGGTGTAACCCAGCATTTAAATCCTCGTCCTTTTTTCCCCTCGCCTGGCAAAAGTGAAAGAATCCATCAGATTCTAGGAGATATGTATTTCAGATGATCCTGTAAGTGACCAACATGAAGACACACACACAGAGAACCTTATATTTGCATGGTATCATTTGGACATTGAAGAAATTATACTGCTTTTGATTATTTGTAATTATTTTAATTTTATTATTACTTGAATCAAAGTATTAAATTTTGTCAACTAATTACATTTACAGGGTTTATAGGGTATAAGATACTTGATTCAGACAAAATACAAAGCCATTTAATGAAAAGTAGATTAGAATAACAGTAGACTATTTACACAAAACTCTTTAAACTAATCTGGACCACTCATCAATTTTGTTAGCACCTGCACTAAATTTCAAGATACAACAGATCACGTGAACTTGTAGGATCCACCAAATCGATCAAATGTCAAATTTATGAACAAATCTGTTTGTACTAATGGTTCTTGCATGAACATCAGTAGTAGTGCCCACTATCTGTACAGAAGTTTAGCTCTGTTGTCTTTCAAGCTATCAAATTTTTCTATGACCTTCTGGTTAAAGTCAGATACCAATCCAAACCCGATACCATCTCTCTTATTTCAAACAACAAAAGTACAGAACATACTTTGGTAATAACTGGTTGCATTTTTGCACACATATAAATCCACAAATCTAAAAGTCAAAAGAATATATTACAAATTTGACTCAGTTCAGCAATGCTGTTGCTTTTTCTCATTTTAAACTTTGCAACACTGGCAGCATTTCAGTGGTCAGCACTATTTAAACGTGCATTCTGAAGTTTTAAGAGCAAGTTTATGCAAAACTTTGAAACTGAATATTTAAGTAAACATTCAGATGAAATTCAAAGTGCCACTTTATGCATGAGGTAAAAATGCTGTAGATCTGAAAATAAAGGAAGTAACCCTTTAAGTTGTATTTTTAACATTTATTATTATAATTATTATCATCATAAGTATCCCCCGGCACTTGGTTTATTTAGTAGTGTTTCTGATATTATTCTCTGTCCATTTTTAGATTTTAGGTTTGCTCTTATTTTAAAGTCATTTCTGTTCCATTTCATGTAGCCCTGTTGCTCTAGTTATGTTTTCAGTTCACTGTTATAATTTGCTATTTATGTTTCTGTCACCTATCTCTCATGAGCTATAACTCTGGTCGAAAGTAAGCCCATGTTATATCTTCGTTTCGCTCCAGTCTGGTTTTACTTTCAGTTTCATTCTTTTGCTTAGGTTTCACTTTTAGCATCCAGCCTCCAAGCTGGAAAAGCACTTCCTTCTGCTCAGTTCTTGACAGAATTCAGCATATACTCCTTTACCGTGATACTTTTGAAAGTGCTTTATCAAGTTGCTGGTGTTGACGTTCCAAAGAAGAAAGAAGAAAATTTGTAAATGCTGGTACCACACAGCAACATACTGAGGCGAGTCCCACAGATGGGCTTCAGTGAGGTGACACTTGTTGCCGCTGGGCACAGAAGCCGTGCATAGTGCGGTTGAGAACATAACCGTGCCTTCATTTTATCTTAATACTATTAATGTATCAGATTACTATTAAAATTACTTTTATTCCTTACTGATACCGATCCAGCAATTTTGCCTGGATTGAACCAATACCGATACGGCAGATCGGATCGGCTCATCCCTAATTAAGACTACCCGGTGCGATATAAAGAAAAATCACATTAACGGATTTCACATTTAACAGTTACCATTTATAATCATTAGATGGCGGGAGTGCATGAATGGACTGGCTATAGTGAAAAATACTTAAATATGAGGATCTTCTGAAAAAGTTACTTAAGTAGTAAGAACTTTACCCTCACTGATTTCAGTGAGGTTTTTCTATAAAACAATTTTGACTCGTGTATTTTGGTGGTTTTTCACACATTTTAGTCATAAATTTGAAACTTTCCGTTATAATTTTTTCATGTTTCCTGATTATTACCTTGTACAACTGCTTTTGTGTTTATTCATATTTTCAACTTGTCATTATTTTTTAAACTATATATATATAATTTTTGCAACTTTTTCATATAATTTTTCTTTACTTCTGCTTACAGCCAAAGATACCTGTGCTTGGAATGTAGACACTGTAATATACATTATCATTTCTGCATTTAAGTATTTTTTAGTAACTACTGTTTCTTACACTGGGTTATGAATATAACACTAATTTTACTTTAGTACAATTTCTGGTTACTACACTCACCTCTGCTTATATTCCAGTTAGGTTTACAGATTAAATCTGGATGATTGGGTCCCAGCTCCTTCATCCTCGTTTGTTTTAATGAAACAACCAAGTTCTCCTTCAATTCCATTGCAATCTTCACTTAAGCTGCTCCGCTAGCTGCTCTGTCAGTTTCCTGGCTAGTGGGCGGGATCTGATGGTTGACAGACTTGACTCCCAATCATATCAAGATAAAAATACAAAAAAAAAAAAAATTACGATTGGCTCCAGGGCGCCCAGTTATGTGTCCCCAGAGTCGAGTTTTGGATGGCCAATGAAAAGCTCCTCTTGCTCACATGGGGCAAAAAAGTTTACTGGCTTGAATGATTCTCGGTGTGACCGGGGCCCCGAACCAGGAAGTGGTCTATAATGCAAGCCTACAGACTGAAATATTATTTAAAATGGTTGCTGCTACAGAAGCTTGCATATCCACTACAGAAAGACATGCTATATCTCTCATTTATTTTGCACATCATGATTGATTTATTTAGGAAATATTTTTATCTCTGAATATTTTAAGGGGACGACGCACTTGTGCCCTCTATTGACGCACCGCCTCTGCTCGCATCACTCCGGCCCATCTCCCCAAAACCTTGCCGGGATGCAACAACAAATTGCCAGCATCGCTCGTCGGGCTGTCCACCGATCGCCACAACCCGAGGCTGCTGGACAAGCCGAGCTGTCGCGCCACGGGATCTCAAAGGCCAATCTCTCACTCTGCGGGACTCTGATCCTCTGCCACGGCCAGCTGGGGGATGCCCCGTCACAAAGCAGCTTCCCTATGTTGCCTGCGAGAGTAGAGCGGAGTCGTGTGGAGCACCAGAGGATGGCGGGGGAGCTGGCCGTGAGAACCAGCAGCCTCAGCTCGCAGCATAGGCGGTAGCAGTGACTGGCACGCCAGCACCGGCGACCTGCTGTGGAGTCACGGCAAAACCACTGGGAGATGGGCCGAAGCGACGCTAGGTATACTGTGGACTGGTGAACCACATGGTAACAGGGATGGTTATTAGGGTGACTAAGATCTGAAGAAAAAAAAACAATATAAGCTGTGCTTGGTTCGAGCTTCCTGGTACCAGTGTTAGCTTGGGGGCTAATAGGCTACCTTTAGCACCCCTTCCATTTACATGACAGACAGCTAGGCGGGACAATTACAGACCAGTGGGCGGGTCTCAAGGATGGCAGTGGGTTGGCTTTTTCTAATCATGACGTATATGATTTAGACAGAAAAGTCAAAAATATTTCTGCCATTTCTGGGAGAGAAAAACAAGATAAAAGCTGTGTATTTTTTTTTAAGAGAACTGACTGTTTTGAAAATTTGTTGATAATTAGGTGACCAGTAGACTCATTTCAGACACTTAAAATGTACAAATGCATCATTTTTCAGTCAATGACCCCTTTAATAGACATATAGCTACCAAAAGCCTAAACTCCAGTTAAATGTTCATTCTGTACCTGTTCAAAATCAGCTGGGTCTCCAAACTCAGTGAGCCTTGGTGTGGTCAGAGGGCACTTCGCTGTGCCTCGAGGGTGAAACACCACCACCTGAAAACCCTGACTTACAGCCTGATATGATAACGCCTTTATGTGTGGGGTCATTCCTCCCCAAACCTGAGGGACAATGATGAGGACAGGAGATGTTAAGGTGACGCAGCCCAATGCCCTCACAGCTGACTGCTGCTCCCTCCTCATCTCCCACCTCTTCCTCATCACAGACTCACCCAGTCTCGTCCCCACAGCCCAGTCCAGAGCTATGATTCCCCCGTCCCTCAGTAACAGGTGCTCTCTAGTGAACTGTATATCTCCATGTTGTTCACATAGCAGGCTGGAAACTGTCTGAAGGTGGGGGTCTCCCGTGGGCCAGGCAGCCAATCTTGGCCTGGCCAGAGAGCCACAGTGTCGCAGTAGATATTTGGCCAATGCTGTTGGTTTGCAGATGAGCCTGTATCCATCTGAGCTTTGACCTGACCCTGACGAAATATCCGTCCCTTCTGATTTGACCTCCTTGCTCCATGCTCTTGTAGTCTTGTGTAGTGGCAGCTCCAGGATCATGCAAATAATGACCCAGAGTCTCCAGCCTGCTGCCCTGAGAGCATGTCTGGTCCAGCATTGTACTCTGGGCAAACGAAAAGTAAGCGAAAGCAGAAAAAGTAACAGAGACGGGAGAATAAAGGGTAAACATTCTCTTACAAATGATTCCATTAGTAAGCACCCGGTGTTGCCTTCAGGTTGTTTGGCTTTGATTTCTTCAGTATCTTCTAACACCCATTTTCACGTATAACTCCAGTAACTAGAAGTCCAGCTTGACAAAGTTGAATAATGTCCCCCACCATCATCTTCTTTCTCTGGTTTAGAAAGAAACAAGTCTTAGATGAAAAGAGGTGGAATAAAGTGATCTGGAGGTAAATCTAAGTTGTTAGCCTGCTCCTTCTCCTCCCCTTCCTCCATGAATCATTTACTACAAACTCAAATAGAAATTGAGCAAACAGACAGCATACCTCTGCCCCATTATTAGTAAGTGACTGTAGTCTTTAACCTTGCTTATCTTTCACTGTGATTATTTGTTTTGTATTATGAGCACCACTTTCCTTAGGGTTACAAAGAGGAACTGGATTTGTTGACGGAGGATTTGATTTTTTCAATTATGATTTTATTTTCACTGAAACTCTGAGTATTACATGTATGCATACATGTCATGCAAGTGTTGCAGGACATTCTTGCAACATGTGCGAGACAAAATTTAAGTGGTTTTTTTTTTTTGTACACCACAGTTCCAGAAGGGCTTCTCAACACTCAGCCGACAGATGTCCGTGCTAACTGTGTTATCACTACCTTATATATACAGGGTGTCTCTCCATTCCAGATCATTTTATCGTTTGATGTCAAACTCATATATACAATACAATTACACATGCCTGGGAACCACTACAAACAATAGAATAACAACATTTTCATTGCTTGCCTACTGCAGCTTCTCTCCGACTGGAGTGTTGCACAGAAGCGTACACGTAAAATAACTTTAACACAATACAAACACATGTATACAATAAACATGCCTAGAAATCACTTCAAACAATAGTAAAAGCATATATACATATGACATGTAAAATCACATAAGGATTGTCATATCCAGTCTGTGTTGTGTTGTAGCTTAGTTTTTTTTTGTCACATTTTGTCTTAGCTTTGTTCTGAATTGTAATTGCTCTTGTTTTGTTTTTCTTTTGAATTCTTGGATGGAATATGGGTGGGCAATATAAGCTGCGGCTTCAGCCATCACCCATTTCAGATAACTTATGTTGAACTGTATAATCAGAGGAGTTATTGTCTAATTTGACCTTGTTGGATTTTTTTCCCCCTTTGTTATATTATTCAGTTTCTTTTAATCTGTACTTTTAATCTATCCGAAATAAAGATTCATTCATTCATTCATTCATTCATTCATTCATTCAATATACAGCAACGGCTTGCCCATTCCAGCTCCAATACAGGAAAAAAGACGAGGAATTAGTCTGATCCTCCGAACTTACAGCTGGCAAAGGAACACATAATAACAGCTCTACTATTTTTACATCAGTAAATAACAAGCAGATATAAACAACATGACGATGGAGAGATTGAAAGTGACACTCAACTCTCCAACCAGGGTATTATTCAAAAATTGAGGGGGTGACGAGCACCTTGGTATCATACTATTCACATACAGCCTGATATTTTTCGGTTCCGGTTCCGCCGGACCGGTGGCGCCACACGAGTAGGCTGCCCGTTGCAACAGCCTTTTTTTTTTTATCTTCCTTCTTCTTTCTACACCTTTCACTCTGTATATATATTACGGACGCACGGATCGCCCCGGGGGTCTCCCGGGTCGGCGGACGGAGCCACGGTTTGCAGCGGGAGACGCTAGTGCTAGCTAGCACTTGGCCGCTGCCCGGTGCTAATGGGAAACTCGACATACCGGGAGCTGTAGCTGTAGCGAAAACGACGCGGGTGCCGGGCTGGAGTTTAGGCGGCGTGCAAGAAATATAAGACAGAATAATAAAGAGCGATGGCAAGAACCAAGCAGACCGCCCATAAAATCTACTGGAGGAAGAAGCCCCCCAGGAGACAGCTAGCCACCAGGGCTGCTCGGAGAGGCGCTCCGGCCACCGGCAGAGTGAAGAGGCCTCGCCGTCACAGGCCCGTGGCTCTGAGAGAGATCCATTGCTGCCAGAAATCCACGGAGCTGCTCATCCGTAAGCTGCCCGTCCAGCGCCTGGTAAGGGAGATCGCTCAGGACTTCAAGACTGTCCTGCGTTTCCTGAGCTTCGCCGTCATGGCTCTGCAGGAGACCAGCGAGGCCCACCTGGTGGTCTCTTCTTCGCTAAGGGGGTCACCATCATGCCCAAAGACTTCCAGCTGGCCCGCTGCATCCGCAGAGAGAGAGCTTAGACTTTCTGCTGCACATTCACCAACCAACCATAATGCTCTGCACTGTGTGTCTATATATATACATTTATAGTAATATGGACATATGTTTACTAGATGTTGTTTTTTCTTGCCTTCTGATTGTTGCTCTGAGTGTTGCTATCCCTGTGCTGTTGCAATCCTGGAATTTCCCCATTGTGGGACTAATAAAGGCTTATCTTATCTTATACTCCGGGCAATAAATTGGTGTAATAATAAATACCTGCTGAGACCCTGCGACTCAGGACAGGAAAATGTGAACTACGGAGAATGTTTGGAGACATTTTGGAAACTCCCTCAAGAATGTCGTTCTCCAACTAGTCTCAAGCTGTCACAGCCCAGTGAGATACTACCCTAATGAAGACAAAAACTTGTTTCCACCTAGTGGTACAGTTCAGTTCAGCTCATCATGGTAATGTTTACAATAGTGAACCATGATCTGGCTTCCATTTTTGCTGCAGGGTGTGTAGGCCAGATGTTGATAGTTGTGTCATAAAATTACAGTATATGACAGTTCTGTGATGACAGACAACCTGACTGCAGTGTGTCTAGCTCCACAATTTATATATTTGAGGACTGCGATGGGGACCTCAACAGAGGGAAGCAAAGTAGTAGAACATACAGGTCAATTGTTTTGTTACCCTTTATAACTTTAGACAAGAGAAATGCAAGTAATTGTTTGAATATATGTGGACGCCTGGTAAAGTCCTGTGCACATGAACTGAGTCCTATATTTCATTATATTTTCAATAAGTCCTTACAGACACAACATGTGCCTAAGATCTGGAAAGATGCCGTGGTTGTTCCCGTTCCAAAATCCAGCTGTCCTAAAACGGTAAACGACTTTAGACCAGTTGCTTTGACTTCAATTTTAATGAAAATTTTCGAAAAACTGGTCAGATGTGAGGTCCTAAGGCAGACTGAACATGCATTGGATCCTCTGCAGTTTGCCTATAGGCCTCACAGAGGAGTGGAGGATGCCACTGTCACTCTGTTTGACATGCTTTTTAAACATCTGGATTTTAATGGGACACACGCCAGGCTTTTATTTGTGGACTTTTCTTCTGCCTTTAATACAATCCAACCTCATATTTTAGTTGAAAGGCTCCTGCAACAATTTGATTTAAGCAATAATCTGGTGGGTTGGATTCTGGATTTCTTAACCAACAGGACGCAGAGAGTAAGGGTCAATGGCACATTGTCTGACCTAAAGTGCTCTTCTACTGGCTCTCCTCAGGGGTGTGTGTTGTCACCACTACTCTTCATCCTGTACACAAACATGTGTCGGAGCAGACATGACAACAGACACATTATAAAGTATGCTGATGACTCAGTCATTGTCAGTCTCCTCCAGGATGGTGAGAGTGGCCACGGCCCAGTAGTTGATGACTTTGTTCACTGGTGTGAGGATTCCTACCTGCAGCTGAATACAACAAAAACGAAAGATATGATTATTGACTTTAGGAGGAAAACTCCCAGGCACAAAGTCACCATACTAAAAGGCCAGACCACCGAATGTGTACAATCGTACAAATATCTTGGGACAATTATTGATAGTGGATTGAACTTTGAGGTGAACTGTGAAAGGGTGTGCAAAAAGGGTCAGCAAAATTTGCATTGTTTGAGGAAACTTGCATGCTTCCAAATTGACCGAACCATAATGACTATGTTCTATCGGGCTTTTATTGAATCTGTTTTATCCTTTTCTTTAATGTCATGGTTTGGTCAGATAAAACTGAAACAGAGGAAATCCTTGGATCAGGTAGTCAGATGGTCCAGTCGTTTGCTTGGTGAGTCACAGCTGAGCCTGACATCCCTGTACACCAGACAAGTACAGAGGATGGCCGACTCGATTTTAAATGATGACTCCCACCCTTTGCACTGCAACTTTCAGCTTCTTCCCTCCAGACGGAGGTTTGCTGTCCCAAAAAGTAGAACCCAGCGCTACAAAAACAGCTTTGTCCCTGCTGCTGTCAAAGAGTTGAACAAGCTATAAAAATTATATTGTACATATTTTATATTTACCTATTTTGTAAGATGTGTGCCTGTGTTTGTGTCTATGTTGAATGTAATTAGTGGCTTGTAAATATGGATGTCACCATCTGCAAAACAAATCTACCTACGGGTACAAATAAAGTAACCTGAACCTGAACCTGAACCTGAAGTTCAGATTTGTAACGCTGGTGGAAATGAGGCTGAATGGTACCAGCATATAACCTTGTAGAATGCCTGTGATGATAAAGTGGGTAGAAAACTGCACTCAGTGTATCATCCTATTGAATCCTAATGAACTTAAAATGTTTTCTGCAGTTTTTCAGTGGTGAATAATCACTCAATTTTTTTTAAAATGCACCTGTATATTCCCTGCTTTTTGCAGGATGCAAAGGGTGCTACAAGGGACAGTTGCTTACATCTGAAATTTTCAAGGATTAATTTAAGGATGTGAACTTCTTTGCATTAGCTAGACTCCGGGCCTAAACCCAGATGGATCTCTCTAGTGGTGTACTATGTTATGCAGCTTTGCAGCAGTAGACATCGGTATGATTTCTCAGTAGCTGGTCTTCAGCTACAGTGGTGTGAAAAAGTGTTTGCCCCCTTCCTGATTTCTCATTTTTTTGTATGTATGTCACACTTAAATGTTTCAGATCATCAAACAAATTTAAATATTAGACAAAGATAACACAAGTAAACACAAAATGCAGTTTTTAAATTAAGGTTGTGGAAATGTGAAAATGACGAGGCAGAGTTTATCTCACGAGTCAGGTTTATTCACATCTTCCAACATCAGCAAAGCAGAAAGAGGAAAAACACAGAAGCATTCGTCCTTTATATACCAGGACTCTCCCAGTTCACAGTCACATTGCATTTCAATCACAAGTAACAATGCATCTACTCTTTGATCCTATAACATCCTCCTCATAGTCTCTGGCAGACCAGGAAATCCCCCAAGGCCGTCTCTTGCATACCAAAGGCTAAACTTTCACATCCTCCTGTTATCTCCAAGGAGACTCAGTTCTTTGTTCTAATCTGAGATGTGAGGCCTAAAGTGATACATATGTGTCCCACATGACCCCCCCCCAAACATCTAAGATGGAACAACAGAATAACAGTCTGCATGTCATGATAAAATCATTACACATCAACCCACGTGCTGCTTGGGCCTCAGCCTCCTCCCGTATCTGCTGTAAGCGGGCTTCACCACTTCTGCGGCGCCATTATACTGAGGGGCTGCTGTCTGGGGATGAAAACTGTTTGTCAGTCCCTGTGGGTGTTCTGGGGAATTTCCCCGAGGGGGTCCGCCACGCCGAGGAGCCCTGGCCAACAGCACATCCTCGTCCCCCACAACAAAGGCGGGTTTGAGCCTCTTAATGCCAATCTTTTCCTTCCTGCCCCCCAAATCTAGCAAAAAATGCTTGTCCCCTGTTTCCAGCACTCTAAATGGTCCATCATAAGGTGGCCGCAGCGGTGGGCGATGGGCATCGTGTCTGATAAAAACAAACTCCGCATTTTTCAAAGTCTTAGGTACAAAAACGCGTGGAAAACTGTGGTGAACGGGGCCAGGCAGCGTGCCCGATTCCGTGTCACGCTGCAACAGCTGAGACGGGGAGCTATCTGGCGCAGGATTATCTGGGAGAAACTCCCCGGCCAGCTGAAGTGGCTGCGCAAAAACTAGCTCAGCCGGGGAGGCTTCTAAGTCCTCTTTAGGTGCAGAACGCAACCCCAATAAAACCCACGGTAGCTTGTCTACCCAATTTGCATCCGTCAGTGACGCCCTGAGGGCCGCTTTCAATGACCTATGAAAACGCTCGCATAACCCATTAGCCTGCGGATTGTACGCGGTTGTGCGGTGAATTGTGACACCCAGGCTGCGGGCCATTGTTGACCAAAGTTCGGAAACAAATTGAGGGCCTCTGTCAGACGTAATGTCCGACAGGACTCCAAAACGCGCCACCCACGCAGTTAAAAACGCGCGCGCCACCTCCTCGGCTGTGGTTGACGCCAGTGGAACCACTTCCGGCCAGCGCGTGGTGCGGTCCACCATTGTCAGAAGGTGTGTGCACCCCTGTGATGGCGGGAGGGGGCCTACGAGGTCCACGTGAACATGATCGAACCTCTTAGCCGGGATGTGAAACGGCTCCAAGGGAGCTCTCGTGTGTTTGTGTACCTTGGCTCGTTGACACGCCATGCAGGCTGCTGCCCACTCCTTAACTTGTTTGCACAGGCTCGGCCATACAAATTTCTCTCCTACCATTTTGACCGACGCGCGCACTCCTGGGTGAGCCAGAGAATGAATCGAGTCAAAAACGCGGCGGCGCCACGCGGCCGGTACCACAGGACGCAGTCGTCCAGTGGAGACGTCGCAGATTGGGGGGGGCATGCCGTCTTGCAGCACCCTGTTCTCCAGCCTTAACCCTGTTGGTCCAGACTGGAGCGCGCGCACTTCCGCGTCGCTAGCCTGATCCGCGGCCATGGCTGTATAATCTATCCCTACGAGGACTGGGGCCACCACGGCACGCGAGAGGCAGTCTGCCACTACATTAAGTTTACCCGCCACATGCTGAATATCGGTAGTAAACTCTGAGATCGCGGCCAGCTGTCTCTGCTGCCGGCCTGACCACGGTTCTGAAACCTTGGCCATCGCGAAAGTTAGCGGCTTGTGGTCAACGAACGCGGTGAAACGGCGTCCTTCCAGCCAGAACTGGAAGTGGCGAATGGCCAAATGGAGAGCTAACAACTCCCTGTCAAACGTGCTGTATTTACGTTCACTATCGCGCAAAGTCCTGCTGAAAAAGGCGAGCGGCTGCCAAGCCCCGGCTACATGCTGCTCCACGACCGCCCCTATAGCCACATCTGACGTGTCAGTAGTGAGCGCTATGCGGGCCGTTGGGTCCGGATGCGCCAACAACGCAGCATTGGCCAGGGCTGCCTTGACTTCCGAGAACGCTCGCTCTCGCTCCGGGGACCATTTGATTTTATTCGTGGGTTTTTGTTTTTTGAGCGCGGCGTACAGTGGTTGCATGAGCTGCGCTGCACGGGGGAGGAAACGATTATAAAAATTCACCATTCCCAAAAACTCCTGTAACGCCCTGACCATTTGTGGCTGGGGAAAATTTGTTACCACGCGCACTTTGTCAGGTAGCGGAACCGCTCCTTCTGGACAGACGCGATGCCCCAAAAAATCAATCTGCGCCACCCCGAACTGACACTTCGCTGGGTTGATTATTAAACCGTGCTCTCCCAACCTCTGGAAAACTGCTGTGAGGTGGTTTTCGTGTTCGTCTTCGGACGTGCTGGCTACTAAGATGTCGTCCAGGTAGACGAATACGAAAGGGAGATCGCACAACACCGTGTCCATCATGTGTTGGAATGTCTGCGCAGCGCCTTTAAGCCCAAATGGCATACGCAAAAACTCGAATAGACCAAACGGAGTTATTACCGCTGTTTTGGGTATGTCCTCAGCGCATACTGGGACTTGGT
Source organism: Pholidichthys leucotaenia (assembly GCA_020510985.1). Taxonomy (NCBI): domain Eukaryota; kingdom Metazoa; phylum Chordata; class Actinopteri; order Cichliformes; family Pholidichthyidae; genus Pholidichthys; species Pholidichthys leucotaenia. The sequence goes on along the minus strand of CM035844.1, from coordinate 60,404,880 downwards.
GGTAACCGCGGACCAAGTCTATCTTAGAAAAAACACGCGCCCCCGCCAAATGAACGGAAAAATCTTGGATATAGGGGATTGGGTAGCGGTCGTGCGCTGTGGCGTTGTTCAACCTGCAGAAATCTCCGCAAGGTCGCCACGAGCCGTCAGCTTTCGGGACCATGTGAAGCGGGGAAGCCCATGGGCTGTTAGAACGCCTGATGATGCCCAACCTTTCTAGGTTGGCGAACTCCTCGCGCACTATGGTCAGTTTAGCTGTGTCCAAGCGCCGAGCTTTTGCAAAAATGGGCGGGCCGGTGGTAGTAATAAAATGTTCCACCCCGTGTTTAGCGACGGCTGCTGAAAATGTGGGGACCGTGAATGCTGGGAACTGAGTGAGCAGTGTGTGGAACTTACCGCTTGCAGCTGTGACGTTGGCTTGTGCTGTTGGCGGGGCCACTCGGGCTGTACAGGGAATAGAATCAAAAGAAAGTGCATTAACCAGGCGCCTGTTAGCGAGATCAACCAACAAACCATGTGAGCACAGAAAATCAGCCCCCAACATATTGAAATTCACTGGTGCTATGACAAAAGTCCACTCGAATGTACGGCCGTGTAAAGACAGAAGCAGAGTCCTCTCACCAAAGGTCTTAATCTCCGAGCCGTTCGCTGCTGCCACCCCGGGACCTCTGGAAACTGCCAGCCGGTCAGCGGAGGAAGGTGTGATGAAACTCAACTGGGAGCCTGTGTCCACGAGGAAATGCCTCCCCGAGCATGCGTTCTTCAAGTAGAGCAGCTTGTTCTCCTCCCTGAGGGTCGCAGCTGCTACCGACCCCCGGTCTTGGCGTTTCCCGAGCGCTTGAATTGGCACGGTGGTATACATTTGCGTGCCTTCTCTACAAAGCGGCGATGGTAGAAACAGAGGGTGTCTCCTCCGCGATCCTTGGCCCCTGCCGCAGCCGTCGTCGGTGATTCTGCTACCGCCGTCTCTGGCCCCCCGCCATCTCCGGCCGCCGCGCCGAACTCCGTCACTGCTGCGGTGGCCGTGCGCTGTTTGCTGGCGTTGAGAATCCGATGCGCCTCCTGGGCCAGCGCGCGGAAGTCCCGCTGGTCCAACAACGGCGAACTGGCTAGGGCCACTCTCGTGGCCGACGGTAGGGTCCTGAGGAAAATGTGGGTGAAGATGAAGTCGTCGTCGTCTGAGCCCCTCAACCTCAGCATGTTCTCCATCAGGTCAACGGGCGTGCCATCTCCCAAGTCGTTCAGAGCCAGGAGCCTCTCCGCTCTCTCCTCGACTGAGAGAGTGAAGCGCTGGATGAGCGCAGCCTTCAACCCGCCGTATTTGTCGTTGGCCGGTGGCCGCTCCAATAGGCTCTCCACATGCCGAGCCGTGCGGTTGTCGAGCTTTGCAATCACATGGTAGAACTTCGTGTCATCTACCGTTATCCCCCGGAGGGCGAACTGTGCTTCGACCAAGTGGAACCAGGAGCGCGGGTTGTCCTGCCAAAAGTCCGGTAGCTGGACCGTAGCAGCATACGCTTGGCTGGGGGCTCCCGATGAGTCTGGCTCCGGGGAATTCTCTACGTGTTGCATGCTACGTCTTAGGGTCACCAGTGTGGAAATGTGAAAATGACGAGGCAGAGTTTATCTCACGAGTCAGGTTTCTTCACATCTTCCAACATCAGCAAAGCAGAAAGAGGAAAAACACAGAAGCATTCGTCCTTTATATACCAGGACTCTCCCAGTTCACAGTCACATTGCATTTCAGTGACAAGTAACAATGCATCTACTCTTTGATCCTATAACATCCTTTTCATAGCCTTCGGCACACCCGGAAATCCCCCAAGGCCGTTTCTTGCATACCAAAGGCTAAACTTTCACATCCTCCTGTTATCTCCAAGGAGACTCAGTTCTTTGTTCTAATCTGAGATGTGAGGCCTAAGGTGATACATATGTGTCCCACAAGGTGTTTATTATTAAGGGGGAAAAATCCAAATCTACATGGCCCTGTGTGGAAAAAGTGATTGCCCCCTAAACCTAATAACTGGTTGGGCCACCCTTAGCAACAACAACTGCAATCAAGCATTTGCGATAACTGGCAAAGAGTTTTTTTACAGTGCTGTGGAGGAATTTTGGCCCACTCATCTTTGTAGAATTGTTGTAATTCAGCCATACTGGAGGGTTTTTGAGCATGAACTGCATTTTTAAGGTCATGCCACAGCATCTCAATTGGATTCAGGTCAGAATTTTGACTAGGCCACTCCAAAGTTTTGTTTTTCTTTAGCCATTCAGAGGTGGACTTGCTGGTGTATTCTGGATCACTGTCCTTCTGCAGAACCCAAGTGTGCTTCAGCTTGTGGGTAATGGCTCTCACTGTGGTTCACTGGAGTCCCAAAGCTTTAGAAATGGCTTTATAACCTTTTCTAGACTGATAATCTCAAATACTTGTTTCTCATTTGTTCCTGAACTTCTTTAGATCACAGCATGATATCTAGGTTTTGAGGATCTTTTGGTCTACTTCACGTTGTCAGGCAGGTCCTCTTTTAGTGATTTCTTGATTGAGAACAGGTGTGACAGTAATCAGGCCTGGGTTTGGCTAGAGAAATTGAACTCAGCTTTCCAAAGATGTGATAAACCGCAATTAATTTATATTTTAACAGAGGGGGGCGGGGGCAATCACTTTTTCACACAGGGCCATGTAGATTTGGAATTTTTTTACCTTTAATAATAAACACCTACATTTTGTGTTTATTTGTGTTATCTTTGTCTAATATTTAAATTTGTTTGTGGAGTTTGCATGTTCTCCCCGTGTCTGCGTGGGTTTACTCCGGGATTTCTCCGGTTTCCTCCCACAAGCCAAAAACATGCAAGTTAGGTTAATTGGCATCAAAAAACTGGGGATTCTAAATTGTCCTTAGGTATGGATGTGAGAGTGAATGGTTGTCTGTCTCTTTGTGTTGGCCCTGTGATGGACTGGCGATCTGTCCAGGGTGTACCCTGCCTCTCGCTCAAAGATGTTGGGATAGGCTTCAGCCCCCCCGCGACCCGAAAAGGATTAAGCGGAAGAAGATGGATGATGGATAGATGGATGGATGGATGGATCTGAAACATTTAAGTATGACAAACATACAAAAAAATGAGAAATCAGGAAGGGGGCAAACACTTTTTCACACCACTATATAAGTTCCATATCATTAGAACCAAACCAACTGTTAATCTACTGAGTTGGTTGTAATCATCAGTGATACTGTATACGGTACATCATGCAAACAGGTGAATAGATTCAAACATTGCTTCACTGCTGTCTTTTAGGGATTCAGGCATAACTCATCCATGTAGGGCAATGGCTTACCAGTGCTTGAGGCTGTATATAGAATCTTTGTTTCTTCTGAGGAATCTCATCTGATTGGGAAGTCAGGTCAGTAGTAGAGTGATGCACCCATGCCTCTTGTATTGCTCTGGCTGTTCAGCAACACAGTGGTTTGTTTCCAGTCTTCTGGGACACTTTTCTGCGAGAAGGGTTTGAGGCATCCAGTAAGTTAAAGGTACATGGAACAATCATTCAAGATCCCTGATCCACAGCACTGAAATGAATAAATATAATGGGGCTCCACTTCAGGTAGTGTCTAGAAGGTGTCAACAAATCCTGAGTTTTATATTGCTCAGTATAATTCTGTGAACTTCCTCTGTTGGTGGCACTTTATACATTAAAAAGTGGTCTTTGCATCTCCTGGAGTTTGTCAGTTTTGGGGAAGGAAGTGTCTGCTGATACGGAAGCTGTATCCCTATACGAAATTTCTATTGGTACGGAAGAGTTGACAATCCAACAAAATCTTTTCAGATCAACTCCAAGCCAGCTGTTGCTGTGGCTTAGGTAAATAGTACGGCGGACCTGAGACTGGAAGGTTGCTGGTTTGTTGTCTGCTTTTGGCACCTTGCCCACACCATTTTACTTGATATGAGATGGAATTCAGAATTAAAATTAAGAGGTTAGTCTTAGGATTTGGGAATGGGTAAGGTTAAAAATATTAAAGTTTTAAAGGTTTGCCTTAGGATTTGGGAGTGGGTAAGGTTAAAAAGGTAGTGAATAGATAATTAAAATTTTGAAACAAATAACTGCCTCATATTTCCATACCTGTAGCCAGCTGCTTTTACACTAACTTCCTATCTGTCAAAGAATAGATTTCAAAATATTCCTGTTGGTTTATAAACCTCTGAATGGTTTAGGGCCAAAATACATTTCAGATCTGCTACTCCATTATGAACCACCCAGAGCCCTCAGATCATCAGCGTTAGGCCTACTATTTGTGCCCAAAGTTAGAACCAAACATGGTGAGGCAGTGTTCAGTTTTTATGCTCCTTACATATGGAACAAACTCCCAGAAAGCATCAGGCCTGCTGAAATTCTCAGCTGCTTTAAATCCAGGTTAAAAACGCTCCTATTTGCCGTGGCCTTTAAGTAGAACAATTGTTAATCTCCTACAGTGCACTGTAACTTTTATTTCTGTCGTATTTTAGCTTGTTTTTGTTTCTCTTTAATTTACTTTTTAGTTTGCTTTTAAATTCTTATGTATTCCTTTTGCAACTTGCTGTAATGCTTTAATGTTTTAATGTAAAGCACTTTGAATTGTCTTGTACACGAAATCTACTATACAAATAAACTGCCTTGCCTTAAGATACACATTAATAGAATGTACTGGCCAATCAGATTCAAGCTGTGTCTGTGGCAAGGATTCATGGGTGTGGTTCTGTATCCATAGCCACTACCTTTGGGGAATTCTTCTTGATCTTTGTCAGGATGGCTAAATAATATTCCTTGCATGAACCTAAGCTATGTTTTATGTTATTTTATGTTTACTAGTGCATACCCGTGCATGCCCGTAGAGGGGATGCATTGGAACAGAATTCTTGCCAGTTACAGGACAGTTGGTATAGCAACACAGCACTAAGTGGCAATCACATGTGACGGCTTTTGTATGCAGCAAAACATAAAAATCACACAAAATATGCTCTACCACCTGGGGCTGTTTGTCCTTGCTTGTTACTTCTTCTCCTGCCTGTCACTGTTCTGTGTTATGTTGCTTACCTGTGTCTAGATACTGTATATGTCTTGTAGGGAGTCATGTGCTCTGTCTATGTGCTGTCATACAGACATCATCTGGTGGGTCTTCTTCTTCTTCGTTCAGACCGCTGAAGGGTCTCCTCCTGCATGACTGTTAGGCAGTGTGTGTACAGGAGACATGGCTTCAACCTCACTTAGATTTTGTTATTCCAGGATACAGTTCAATCAGAAAGGATAGAATTAACACTGTAAATGGAGGAGGATGTGCCATTTTCATTAAAGATGGCCTGGCGTATAAGGTGATTCCCTCCCCTGAGGATATAGAGTGTAATATTATTGAAATATGTAGGCCAAATGGACAAGGAAATATTAAGCTGATTAATTATTGCAAACCATGTAGGAAGTTAACAGCAGATATTTTCAGTGCTATGGCAGGGTAAGGGCATATGAACGAGGTATGGTGTGGAGACTTTAAATGCCCAAAATAGCTTGTGGGGGAAGCACACATACAGATAACAATGGAAATGTTGTGGAAGAGATGTTAGATGAAAGATCATTAATTTGTCTAAACAGCGGTGAAGGTACCAGGGTGGATGTGCATAGGGGCACATTATCATGTATTGACCTGACTCTGGTATCTGATTCTTTAGTGAGCACCTGTGAATGGACGGTTATGAACAGGACAACTGTGGGATGTGATCACTTCCCAATACTTACAGTCATTAAGACTGAAGTATGTATTCAAGAGGGAAGATGTTTTACAAGATGGTGTTTTGACAAGGCAGATTGGGAAAAATTTAGGCAATACTGTGTTCAATCGTGTCATTTGGTAACATTAGAAGGTGGCGTAAAAGAGTGTTCAAGTCAGGTAATCAATCATATTCTGAATGCTGCAATAGCAAGTATACCTAAGAAAATAACAGGGTAGGAAGAGGGTTGTACCCTGGTGGAACGACAAATGTAGTATTGCAATAAAAGAGCGAAACAAGGCATTCAGACAGCTGAGGAAGAATATGACTAGTGAAAACTTAATAGAGTATAAAAAGAAAAGGGCAGTAGCTCGAAGGATTATTAAAAATAGGAAAAGGTCAACAAAAGGAAAAGGTCAACATGGAGAGAATTTTGTTCCACCCTTGGTAGGAAAACAGAACTACTGTAGGTGATATTTGGGGTATGTTTAAAAAAATGAGTGGGAAAAGGGTATCAGTTAAAATTCCAGCTTTAGTAGATGGAGACAAGATGGCTGTATCAGACAAAGAAAAGGACGGGTAGAGCATTTGCAGCAGTGCATAGAGGAGATCATCTTGGTGAGAGCCATAGACAGCAAAGGCAGCATAAACTCAGAGAAAATGCAAACTTAAAAAATGAAGTGAAAGAGGACATGACTGTGTTAGACCTCAAGCTCACAATGTCAGAGCTTAAGAGAGCTTTGCAAGATAGTGGATATACAGCTCCAGGATATGATCAGTTAAGCTATGCTATGTTCCGGCAGTTGCCTAGGCAATCAATGCAACTGGTGCTGAAATTGTTTAATAGGATATGGAAGAGGGGGTTATCCCAAGTGGGTGGAAAAAGACTGTAATTTTACCATTTAATAAGCCAGGGAAAGATCCAGCTCATCCAGGCAACTACAGGCCAATAGCATTAACGTCACATTTAGGGAAATGGATGGAGAAAGTGTTAGTTTACAGACTCTCAAATGTATTAGAGCAAAAACGATTAATAAACGACTACCAGAATGGTTTTAGAAGAGGAAGATCCACAGTGGATGCTCTAGTTAGGGTAATGATATTGAAAAAAGACCCTCAAAATGAAAGAAGTAATGTATAGTTTATCTGGATATTGAAAAGGCTTATGACTCACTGTGGAGGGACGGTCTTCTTATGAAATTGAATAAAATGGACATTGGTGGTAGGATGTATAATTGGATAATGGATTTTTTTTTTTAACACACAGGACAATTAGGGTTCAGAATCAGAATCAGAATCAGATTTATTGCCATTGTTCATGTAGTACACAAACTAGGAATTTGTCTCAGTGCAATGCTGCAACATTAAACATGATAAAAGAAATAAACTACACATGCAATAAAGTGTAGAATAAGAGTGAGTAATACTAGTCAGCAGTTTGAATATATTAGCGAGCAGCAGATAATGTGGAGAACCATATAGTGCAGTCGGTAATGCAAGAAGAAAACAGTGATGATTTACATGAGTCTGGTTGAGCTGCTGTACATAGTGCACAAGAGTCAATAAGTCACTTAGTGTTCAGCAGTCTGATGGCAGAGGGGAAGAAGCTGTTCATGTGACGGGAGGTTTTAGTCTGAATGGACCGAAGTCTTCTACCTGAGGGGAGAGGGGCAAACAGTACGTGACTAGGGTGTGAAGGATCGGCTATGATCCGGCCAGCACGCCTCCGGGTCCTGGAGATGTACAGATCCTGGAGAGATGGGAGCTTGCAGCCGATCACCTTCTCAGCAGTGCGCACGACGTGCTGCAGCCTTAGTCTGTCCCTGGCAGTGGCTCCTGCGTACCACACGGTTATGGAGGTGGTGAGGATGGACTCGATGATGGCTGTGTAGAACTGCACTAACATCTTGGTGGGTAGCTTGAGCTTCCTCAGCTGCCGCAGGAAGAACATCCTCTGCTGGGCCTTTTTGATGAGGGAGCTGATGGTCGGCTCCCACTTGAGGTCCCTGGTGATGATGGTGCCTAGGAAGCGGAAGGAATCAGCAGTGGTGATGGGAGAGCCTGTGAGGGTGAGGGGGGGCAGAGGGGTAGTGACTTTCCTGAAGTCCACAATCATCTCCACTGTCTTCAGAGCGTTCAGCTGCAGGTTGTTGTTGTTGCACCAGAACGCCAGCTGGGCCACCTCTCTCCTGTAGGCGGACTCGTCGCCATTGGAGATGAGCCCGATGAGGGTGGTGTCGTCTGCAAACTTGATCAGCTTGACAGACTGGTGGCTGGAGGTGCAGGAGTTGGTATAAAGGGAGAAGAGTAGGGGGGAAAGTACACATCCCTGGGGTGATCCGGTGCTGATGCTAACAGAGTCTGAGACAGTCTTTCCCAGCCGCACATGCTGCCTCCGGTCCGTCAGGAAGTCGGTGATCCACCTGCAGAGGGAGTCAGGCACGTTGAGCAGGGACAGCTTGTCCCGGAGCAGAGCGGGGCGGATGGTGTTGAATGCGGAGCTGAAGTCCACAAACAGGATCCTGGCGTAGGTTCCCGGGGAGTCCAGGTGCTGCTGGATGGAGTGGAGGGCCAGGTTGACTGCGTCATCTACAGACCTGTTGGCTCGGTAGGCAAACTGCAGCGGGTCCAGGAGGGGAGTGGTGAAGGACTTGAGGTGGGGTTAAAGTACGATCAGAAGTTTCTAATGACTTTGAAATAGAAAATGGAGTTCCTCAGGGGACTGTGATAAGCCCTGTTTTATTCAATATAATGATTAATGACATGTTTGAGAATCAAGAGGGATCCATCAAAACAGCACTATATGCAGATCATGGAGCCATTTGGACGAGGGGAAGAAATGAGAAATTTGTGTTCAAAAACATCTGGAAAGCAATGGAGAAAGTGGAAAAGAGGTCATATGACTGGGGATTTAAATTTTCAAACAGTAAAACCTGCTATATGACTTTCACAAAAAAATGTAGAACTGGTACAGAACCATTAACATTACATAATGAACCGATAGAGAAAGTCAGTGAGTTCAAATATCTAGGACTGTGGTTTGATAGTGCATACACATGGAGAGTTCATGTTGAAGATCTGGAGACGGGATGCAGGGAGGTCATTAATCTCGCGGAGACTGTGGCTGGACATGAGTGGGGTGCAGATGGACAGGCACTGATTGACATTTGCAGAGCGCTGGTGCGATCGACGGTGGACTGCGGATGCATGATTTGTGGAGCGGCGGCAAGGACGACTCTGGAGGGGGTGGATGGGGTGCAGCATGGAGCGCTTCGCCTGTGCATTGGAGCCGTTGGAACAACACCAAACAGTGCAGTTTTGATAGAGGCAGGGGAAATGCCACTGGATTTGAAAGGAGATGGACTTGCATTGTCGTGCTGGGTCAGGCTGAGGGGAGGTGACGAGGAAGGGGGATGTGGGTTTGGGTGGACGGTTGGGGGAGGGACCGGAATGTGTGGGCTGCACACTGTTGATTTGGCTAGCACCGGTCCAGTGAGTGGTGTTCCCCTTTGGTTGTTTCCTTGAGTGGGAGTGGATGCTGGTCTGCTGGTTGGGAGAGGGGATTGGCGTGTGGGTGAGGTTGGTGTTGAGGCGGGCATTTGCCTCGGGAACAGCTGCTGTGGCTTCTTGCATCTCTGTGCTGACGGTTCGGAGAGTGGGAAGGGCTCTGTTGGAGTATACATCCCAGAATTTAAAGTGACCATCACAAAAAGACTCTCCAACAATACATCCGTGTTTACAGCAGAGATGGTGGCAATAATTATTGCTTTGCAGTGGGTGGAGGAGGTCAGACCGGACTGGGCGGTGGTGTGAACGGACTCACTTGAAGCGCTAAAAACCATACAGACACTAAAATCTACAAGGGAAGACCTGGTGATTGAGCTATATCACAGTTTATTTAGGGTACACAAGGGTGGTGGAGAAGTTCAGTTTTGTTGGGTTTCTGCACATGAAGGGTTGAAAGGGAATGACTGTGCAGACAAATTAGCAAAAAGTGCTCTTGGAAAAGAGATAAGTATACCATTGTCTCTTGGAAAAGGTGAAGGGAAAGCAGTAATCAAGTGATTACCGAGAGTTCATGTTGAAAATTTGGAGACAAAATGCAAAAAAGTCATGAATCTCATAAAAGCTGTAGCTGGACACGAATGGGGTGCAGATAAACAGGCATTAATTGACATTTACAGAGCACTAACGCGATCGACAATAGACTACGGATGCATGATTTATGGAGCAGCGGCAAAGACGACTCTGGAAAAAATAGAATGCAGCATAGAGCACTTCACCTGTGCATTGGAGCTGTCAAAACAACACCAAACAATGCAGTTTTAATAGAAGCAGGAGAAATGCCAATGGATTTGAGAAGAGATAAAGTGGCATTATCATACTGGGTCAAGCTGAAAGGAAGTGACAAAGCAAATATTTCAAAAACAACACTACAAGACTGCTGGGAATACTCTAATTTCCAGGGACATCGGTTTGGGTGGACAATTGAAAGAAGGACCAGAATGTATAGGCTGCACACTATTGATATAGCTAACACCAGTCCAGTGAGTAATGTTCCCCCTTGGCTGTTTCCGGGAATAGAAGTAGACGCTAGTCTGCTAATGAGGAAAAAGGATTGGCATATGAGTGAAGTTGGTGTTAAAACAAGCGTTTACCTCAGGAACAATTACTATAACTTCTTACAGCTCTATACTGACGGTTCAAAGAATAAAGAGGGCTCTGTTGGGGTTGGAGTATACATCCCAGAATTTAAAGTGACCATCACAAAAAGCCTCTCCAACAATACATCCGTATTTACAGCAGAGATGGTGACAATAATTATTGCTTTGCAGTGGGTGGAAGGTCAGACCGGACCGGGTGGTGGTAGTGTGACAAATCTATATGTGACATCATAAAGACAAACTGTCCTATGATCTCTGTGGTCTATGTGACATCATAAAGACACATTTGTCGACACATAGACAGATCTATGTGTGACATCATAAAGACACATTTCTATGTGTCCTATGACGCCTGAGTTCATAGGACATCCTATGATGTTCAGGCAGAGATCATAGGCCGTCCTATGATGTCCTATGAAGCATTTTACCATTTTAAGCCACCTGTAGTGGTTTAAGTTCAACATTGTCAGAAATGTGAGGGATAATAAAATTATTGTGGGTGTCCTCTTTTAAATATTGAAGCAGAAACAAATCACAGTTATGATGTGATTATGCCAAGACAACCGGATGAACAAGTCCATCATAGCAATGACTCAACCATGGGTTGACACAAAAATGTTTACTGTAAGTGAAGAGCTTAGGAGACCTTACTGAGTCGAGTCATAAAAAATCATGCAAATAAATGAAAGCTATAAAAATACAAATCAGAATGAAGATTTTATTATCAAAGTGTTAAAGATACACTCCAGTGGCTATAAATCCCCTATAAAAACAAATCTACATTGTCTGAAATGTTAGCTTATGCCCTTTTTCCTACAAAAAACCCTTTCATTGTCTTACAGGTTTGTGCCAAAATCTTTTCACCCCCCCAAAAGCCAAAATTGGTCACTAGACCCAACCAACATAAAACAAGGCTAATAGTGGCTAGTGCTACATTAAACCGCATACATCCTGTGATAAAAAAACAAAAAACAAAAACACACAAACACACCATAGAGCAACATAGGCATCTTCTTCATTTTTGTGCAAAAAGTCAAACATTACATGAAATAAACAACACTCGTTCTCAGGTACAATGCCTGAGCAGTGTAGAAAATTAAGGAAAATAAAAGATGTTCGGTTTTAACAATGTTATTAATTTATTTAAACAATGGTGTAACAGTTTTCAGTAGCCAAGTATTTGACATTTCAAGACTGTCTCTATATGCAAGTGATTCTTGTTTTTATTTCTTCTTATATTCATATGCTTTTTATAGTGATGCTCAGAATCGTAATTGTGAGGATGGCAAGTCCAAACAGACAGGATGGGTAATATGAGAAGAGCTTACTTTTAATAATAAGATTTAAGAATGCTAGCACTATCACTACAATTAATAATTATAACAATAATAATAATAATTCAAGATTCAAAGGCTTTATTATCATGTGCACAGTTAAGAAATGCTACATTTCCTGAGCAATGAAATTCTTACTTTGCTCTCCAAACGAATGCCAAGGTAATACATACAGAAACAATAATTCTAGGTCATGACACAGTAACTTAATCCTAATATTAATGGATGCTAATAACACACACACCAACACACAGTTAGGCAGTTAGGACTCCTTAAGCATACCTTAATACTAAATACTAAAACTAATGAGTACTAATAACACTTTGTACAGTGTGCAAATAAGCATTGTGCAACCTGATGTGAACCTGAGATGGCATAGACCTATGTACAGTGTGCAAATGGACATTGTGCAAAGAGCAGTGTATAATTACAAATTATAAATTAGTACCCGGTGCTAATTTCTGTAACGGTAGTGCCAGAACTTTAAGTAGCAGCAGAGATGATATGGACATCAGACAGGTGAGACTATATCTACTGTACAGGTGAGCAGTGTGCAAATTTAGCAGCTGGTGTGTGAGTTCCTATATGCAAAGCTGTGTTACGGAGTTTTGGGAGTTGTTAGTATCTGTTCAGTAGTCTGATGGCAGTGGGAAAGAAGGAGTTCTTCAGTCTGGTTGTCCTGCATTTCACACTTCTGTACCTCCGGCCTGAGGGTAGAAGTGTGAACAGTCTGTGCTGGGGGTGGGTGGGGTCCTGGAGGATGGTGTCAGCTCTCCTTTGGACTCTGCGGTGGTAGATGCTCTGCAGAGAGGGGAGTGGAGTCCTGATGATCTTCTCCGCTGTTTTCACCACTCTCTGCAGGCATTTGTGGTCCAGGGCAGTGGTGCTGCTGTACCACGCAGTGATGCAGTTGGTCAATATTAATATTAATAATTATTAATATTATTAATAAATATTATTATTATTAATAATAGTAGTAGTAGTTGTTGTTCTTGTTTGTCCATTGTTCTTGACGATGACCAAGGACATCACAAGGAAGAGGACTGGGTGCGGTGTGTCTGGCTGTGGCTGATCAGTCCGATGCAGGCACGGGTGGTCTGCGCAGGCAGAAGATACAGGGGTGGCTCTGGACTTGCAAAACTCATGTTTTCTCTGGGCCTTGGCAGTCCTGTTCAACTCAATGGAGGCAGCACCTTTGCTGGTACGGCTACGCCAGTCTGGTCGGTGTAGCGCTAGGGTCTCCCAGATGTCAGGACTGATGTCAAAGCTCTTCAGGGAGGCCTTAAGAGTATCTTTGTAGTGCTTCTGCTGACCACCTTGTGAGCGCTTGCCCTCTGCTAGTTCACCGTAGAACAGTCTCTTTGGTAGGCGTGAGTCAGGCGTACGAGCAAGGTGGCCAGCCCACCTAATCTGGGCTCTCTTGAGTAGGGTGTGGATGCTAGGCAGCTCAACTCAGGAGAGGATCTCTGTCAGGGATTTTGTCCTGCCACGTGATCTTCAGGAGCTTTCTGAGGCAGTTCAGGTGGAAGCGGTTTAGCTTTCTGGCATGACGCTCGTAGACTGTCCAGGTCTCACAGGCGTACAGTAGGGAAGGCAGGATAACTGCCTTATACACCTTCAGTTTTGTGGTCAGCCTGATGCCTCTCCTTTCCCACACTGTTGCACATAGCCGTCTGAATGCTGAGCTTGCCTCGGCAATGCGTGAATCAACCTTGTCGTCAATGTTGACAGACCTGGAGAGTGTGCTGCCAAGGTATGTGAACTTGTTGACAGCCTTGAGGGTCTTCCCGTTGACAGTGATGGCTGGTTCCACGTAAGTCTTCTGCGGTGCGGGTTGGTGCAGGACCTCGGTTTTCTTTGTATCGATTGTGAGCCCAAAGTTGTTGCAAGCAGTGGAGAAGCAGTTCATGCTCTGCTGCATCTGGGCCTCTGTAGAAGCACTGAGTGGGCAGTCATCTGCGAACAAGAAGTCATGCACTTAGTCCCCTTCCACCTTGGTTTTGGCTTGGAGCCTCCGCAGGTTGAAGAGCCTGCCATCCATCCTGTACCTGATCATGATGGCGCTTTCTTTATGGTCGCAGAAGGCATCAGACAGCATGGCTGTGAACATCATGCTGAAAAGTGTGGGCGCGAGTACACAGCCCTGCTTGACCCCGTTGGTGACTAGGAAAGCTTCAGAGGAGTCTCCATTGTCCACTACTCGAACAAGCATGCTGTCGTGGAACTGGCGTACCATGCTGATGAACTTGTTCGGGCAGGCGAACTTTGCGATGAATCTTCCACAGCCCTCACGACTGAAGGTATCAAAAAGCCTTGGTCAGATCTACCAAATGTTGTGTAGAGTCCCCGTTCCTGCTCTTGACACTTCTCCTGAAGTTTGGCATGCAGCGAAGATAAGTCAGCAGTTCCACGACCCTCTCTAAAGCTACACTGCTCTCTGGCAGGTGACCGCCTTCCACGTACTGAATGAGGCAGTTGAGAAGGACTCTTGCGAAGATCTTGCCAGCGATGGTGAGGAGAGAGATCCCACAGTGTTGCCACAGGACTGCCTGTTTCCTTTTCTCTTGTAAAGATGGACAGTGGAGGTGTCCTTGAACTCCTGGGGGATAACTTCCTGCTGCCACATGGTCTGAAAGAGCTTGGTGAGTTTCTGTATTAGAACTGGTCCTCCTGCCTTGTAGATTTCCACTGGGATGGAGTCAGAGCCTGGTGCTTTGCTGTTTGAAACGAGTTTGATTGCTTTTTGGACTACTGATTCCGTTGGAGGTTCTGCCAGAGACGTGTTCACCTCTACTTGGGGCATGCAAATGATGGCTTCTGCAATGATGGACGAAGGTCTGTTCAGGACACTGCTGAAATGTTTTGCCCATCTTTCCAGGATTTCGTTCTTGTTGGTGAGGAGAGTGGACCCGTCAGCACTGAGCAGTGGTGATGTTCCAGAAGAATGAGGCCCGTAGATGGTCTTCAGGGTATCGTAGAAGCATTTGGAGTTGTTGCTGTCAGCGTACTGCTGTATTTCATCTGCATTTTTGCTGAGCCAGAAGTCCTGCATCTCTCTGAGCTTTGCCTGCACCTTTCCTTTGATGGAGTGAGGTTGCCTTCTTAGAGGCAGATCTGCTGTCTTGCTGGTACGCACTGAGGGCTTCACGCTTCTTGTCAGCAATGTTTGGATGTCCTCCTCGTTTCATCGAATCAGTCTGTTGTTTTTGCGTAGTTCTGGCCCAGTTGAGTGGGTGAGGTGTCCATACACCATGTCTCTGAAGCTGCCCAGTCTTCTGCTCCGTACGGCTGAGGTCGAGCTGACTAAGCTTGCTGTCCAGGCCCTCACTGAGGTTCTGTCGCACAGAGTGCTGTTCCAGCTTGCTGACTTGAGTTGCTTGTTTGCCTTTTTCCCTGTGGACACCGCTTGGGCTGGATGTGCATATTGAGCTTTGAGAGAATGAGTCTGCGATCCGTCCAGCAGTCTACGCCACATATCGCCTTCGTCACGCTAACGTCCTGCCTGTCTCTCCTTCTCACAATGATGTAATCGATCAGATGCCAATGCTTGCTGCATGGATGCATCCAGGAGGTCTTGTTGCGATTAGGCAAGTGGTAGACGGTATTAGTGATCAGAAGGTCATGAAAGGTGCACGTCTTCAACAGGAGAAGACCGTTGCTGTTGCACTTTCCAACTCCATTTCTCCCAAGGACTCCCTCCCATGTCTGGTAGTCTGTACCAACTCTGGCATTAAAGTCTCCAAGAACAATGAGTTTGTCTCCTTCAGTACACCTTCAATGAGAGTCTCTAAGTCCTTGTAAAACTTGTCTTTGATGTCATCTAGGTTTGTCATGGTGGGGGCATATGCACTGATGAATATGGCATAGCATTTTCCTCGGAGGGGGGACTGCAGGGTCATGAGGCGGTCGTTGGTTCCTTGGGGGAGGATGGTAAGTTTGCTGATCAGATTGGATCTGATTGCGAAACCCACTCCTGCTCACGGCATTCTCCACTGCCTCGGCCGCTCCAGAAGAAGGTGTAGCCGGCTTTGACTTCTGTCAGCTGACCTTCGTCTGCTAACCTGGTCTCCCTCAGAGCTGCAATGTGGATGTTGTACCTGCTCAGTTCTCTTGCGACAATTGCTGTCTGTCTCTTAGGTCTGTCCACTTTGGAGCTGTCCATGAGCATTTGCACATTCCAAGTGCCAATGGTGAGTGATGTTGCCTTAGTGGATTTCTTCTGAGAATTTTGACCGCTAGGGTGGGATCCCCACCAGCCACGGCTTGCTGGCCAGGGTGTAATGAAGCAGACTATGTTTCAGGCACCTTTTTTAGCCCCTTCCTCAGGCCATGGAGGTGAGCAGAGCAAATCCTAAAGAGGGCTGCTCAGACACCCAGGGGGCTGCCGAACTCCACTGAAGCTTCAGTCCAGTAGAGAGCAACCCTATGCCCTGGGCCACCTGTGTGGGGGACTGTGGCTATAGCTTCCAGTGTACACCTACTGCTTCGTCACTTGCCCATCGCCACAGGACATGGGGGGTTGGGTGAGAAGGAAATTGGAGGGAGGTGATGTCTTGACTTGCACGTGAATTTGATTTAGTGAGGGAGAGTTGCGCAGGGTCGTCAGCCTCACTCTCTCATTCCAGCCTATCTGGATCCAGTGGCAAGACGTAGTCAAGACAGCTGGATGTAGGTTAGGATGCAGTGGATGGCCAGCAATGTCCTACGTGTCTCACTGTGCCCTAGTTGCACTCCACAATGCTTTGCTGGGTCTGCCTTCCTGCCCGTTGAGCCAATCTGGTGGTTTCCTCCGTGCAATCCGCCAGGTCCAGTCTACGCATGCGTAGGTAGACAAGCCCTACCTCACCAAGGGTTTCAAACCCATCGGCTACCCTCACCTGATTTCACCCGCCAGTCAAAGCGGTTTACCAGGGTATGGCCGCTGTTGCATGCAAACAGCTACTTGGAGCCACAGGTGAGAGTTGAGTACCAAGTGGGAACCAAAGTGGACCGACCACCCGGAGGTGCGACTATTGCCCCGTCAGAGGTACTATCCCTCCCTGACACTCCATACACCCCAGTAGTAGTAGTAATGCAAACAATATCAAACAAGTAGCAACTTTTAAAGATTGTCTCCTGTACAGCGGGGAAAACCAACCAACTTCCGGCGCCACACGAGTAGGCTGCCTTTTTGCAACAGCGGATCAATTTCTTCCTATTTCTATTTACTATCTAGCTCTCTTGCTAACCTTTCTGGCCCAGCAACACCTTTATTCCATCCAGACACGTAGATCGCCCAAATGTCTCCTGAGCCAGCGGACGGAGCCACTGTTTATTGCAGGAGGCAGTACAATAGAGACCAGCTGTTAGCACTTAACCGGCCCATGATGCTAACGCAAAAACTCGACATACCGGGAGAAATAAGACGGAAACGGCGTGGATGTCGAGCTGGAGTAAGACGGCGGGCGAGGAATATAAGGTACAGACCCGTCCTCCCATCTGTTATTATGGGGAATGTACGATCGCTACTCATTAAGACTGACGAACTAGTGGCTATCTCCCGCTGCAAGAGTGTCTACAGAGAGAGTAGTTTGATGTTGTTTACCGAGACGTGGCTAACAGAACTAGCAACAGATGCTAACATCGAACTGGAGGGTTTCCACGCAATATGGGGAGACCGAACACCAGACAGTGGGAAGGCAAGAGGCAGGGGAGTGATAATGTATGTCAATAACTACTGGTGCAGACCTGGACATATCATGGTTAAGGAACAGTACTGCAGCAAAGACATCGAGTTGCTAGCTGTTAGCATGCGGCCTACCTATCTCCCGAGGGAATACTCACACGTGATCTGCATTGTTATTTATGCAAATCCGACGGCAAATGCTGTGACAGCGCGTGACGTCATCCACTCAGTAACTGGCAGGCTGCTGACAGAACACAAAGATGCTCTTCTAACTACTAACTAACTAACCTGCACTTATATAGCGCTTTTCTAGTCACAAAGACCACTCAAAGCGCTTTCATTAATACTAACCCTCTATTCTAAGGGCCTATAGGAAACAGATATCTAGGGACAATTTAGAACAGCCAATTAACCTAACATGCATGTCTTTGGCATGTGGGAGGAACCGGAGAAATCCCGGAGTAAACCCACGCAACACGGGGAGAACATGCAAACTCCACACAGATCACTGTTGGTCGGGGGCTGGGATCGAACCCACGATCCCCACAATCCCCCGGCCAAGGGTAAACTGTGCTGCCGCAGTGCTAACCACTGCGCCACCGTGCAGCCCTCTTCTCCTCATCTCAGGTGATTTCAACCATATTTCACTGTCCCCCATTCTACCCACGCTCACCCAGTATGTCACATGCCACACTAGAGACAATAAAACACTGGACTTATTCTATGCAAACACTAAGGAGGCGTACACCTCATCACCACTCCCCCCACTCGGGAGATCGGATCACAACTTGGTTCATCTCCTGCCTGTGTACAAACTCCTAGTACACAGACAACCTCCGGTCATGCGCACAGTGAAGTTATGGTCTGAGGAGGCAATGGACGCTCTAAAGGACTGTTTTGAAACCACTGCCTGAGAGCAGCTCTGTGATCCACATGGTGAGGACATCGATGGCCTCACTCACACCATCACGGACTACATCAGCTTCTGTGTGGACAACACCGTACCCACCAAGACCATACGGTGTTGCTCAAACAACAAACCCTGGATCAACCCTGAGATAAAAACACTTCTGAGAGAGAAGAAGCGGATCTTCAGGTCGGGGAACAGGGAGATGCTGAAGTCCGTACAGAGGGAGCTGAGGAGGAAGATCAGAGAAGGCAAGGACAGCTTCAGGAAGAAGATGGAGGACAAGCTGCAACAGAGCGACATCGGCGGGGTCTGGAGAAACCTTAAAACCATCTCTGGACTCCAGAATACCTCCCCTCAGGCTACAGGGAGCAGGGAGTAGGCGAACAATCTGAATCTGTTTTTTAATTGGTTTGACCAACCGCCCTCCCCCCAACTGCACACCAACCACTGCTGCCTCTAAAGTCATCGAGACCTGCTGTCCACACTCCACTCCACCAACACCCCCCGACTCCTAGCACACTGCCCCCCAACCTGACCCTCACTAAGACCCAGGTGAGGACGGAGCTGAGGAAGATCAAGGCGAGAAAGGCCTCGGGACCGGATGGCATCAGCGCCAAGCTCCTCAAGTCCTGTGCAGACCAGGTGTGTGGGATTGTGGAGCACATCTTCAACCTGAGCCTGAAGCTGGGAAGGGTACCACAGCTGTGGAAAACATCTTGTGTGGTACCTGTACCAAAGACTTCCCACCCCAAAGATCTGAACAGCTACAGACCAGTGGCCCTGACGTCTCACTTGATGAAGACCCTGGAGAGACTCCTCCTTGCTCACATCTGCCCCCTGGTGGGACCAGCGATGGATCCACTCCAGTTCGCCTACCAGCATGGCATTGGGGTGGAGGATGCAGTGATCTTCCTCCTTCACCATTCTCTGTCCCACCTGGAGAAGCCCGGGAATGCGGTGAGGATCATGTTCTTTGACTTCTCCAGTGCTTTCAACAACATCCAACCGATGATCCTGAAGGACAAGCTGCTGTACACAGGGGTGGACCAACACCTGTCATCATGGATCCTGGACTACCTCACTAACTGGCCACAGTTTGTGAGAACCTGAGATTGTGTGTCCGACACGATCATCGGTAGCACGGGGGCCCCCCAGGGAACGGTCTTGGCTCCCTTCCTGTTCACCCTTTATACTGCGGACTTCTCACACAACACAACACACTGCCATCTACAGAAGTTCTCTGACGACTCTGCAATCATCGGCCTCATCTCCAACGGAGATGAAGCTGAGTACAGAGGACTTATCCAGGACTTCGTGGACTGGTGCCATTGGAACTGCCTCCAGATCAATGCGAGGAAAACTAAGGAGCTGGTGGTGGACTGCCGCAGGCAAGGACAACCCCTCACAGCACCAGTGAACATCCAGGGAACAGACATTGAAATGGTGACATCCTACAAGTACCTGAGTGTTCATCTGAACAATAAACTAGACTGGTCACACAATACCGACGCACTCTACAAGAAGCGACAGCGCAGGCTGTTCCTACTGAGGAGGCTCAGGTCTTTTGGTGTACAAGGGGCGCTGCTGAAGACATTCTACAACACGGTGATGGCATCAGCCATCACTTTTGGAGTGGTCTGCTGGAGCAACGGCATTACAGCAGCCGATAGGAAGAGACTGAACAAACTGATCAAGAAAGCTAGATCTGTCCTGGGGCAACGCCTTGACCCAGTGGAGGAGATAGGAGAGAGAAGGATGGTGGCTACAACGGTCATCTCTGCTGGAGTCCGAGTCCCACCCTATGCAGGACATACTGAACGCACTGAGGAGCTCATTTAGCAGTAGACTACATCATCCGAGGTGCGCAACCGAGAGGTTTCGCAGGTCCTTCCTACCTATGGCTGTCAGACTGTATAACCTAAGCAGGGCTGCTCGCAGAGATAGCAAAAAAACGTGACGACCTAATAGTATTGAATGCAAAAGACGCAACAGACTTACACAAATGGTCCCCTCCAATATACAACTAGGACAATATCAGTCGCTACGGAGGGTGACAATATGTATGGGCACATATTCATTCTATGTAGGATAACTAAGTAGACGGTTATGCTGTTTATTCCATCTTGCTACAATGCTCCACACTGTGTATATATATTTATATATTTATGTGTACATATGTATATTCACTGCTATTATTATTATTATTATTTTTATTTTTATTTTTCTTATCTTCTTAATTATTGCTCTGAGTGTTGCTATCCCTGTGCTGTTGCAATCCTGGAATTTCCCCATTGTGGGACTAATAAAGGCTTATCTTAAATAAGTATTGAACACATCAACATTTTTCTCGTTAAATATATTTCTGATGGAGCCATTGACCTGAGATTTTCACCAGACATCAGTAACAACCCAAGTAATCCATGCATACAAAGAAATCAGGGCAACTGTGTTCACAAAAGAAGTTATATTTAATAAAGTGGAATGACACAGGAAATAAGTAGTGAACACATGAAGAGGTGGCTTCGTTGGTAGAGCATCTGCCCCACAACCGGGAGCCTGGAGTTCAAATCCCAGACGGGTCATACCAGAGACCATATAAAAATGGTACTTTCCGCCTTCTAGCTTGGTGCTCAGCATAACGGAATGGGGAAAGGAAAGTTAATGCACAGAGCTACCAGAGGACTGACCCCCCACTGTAGCTTTCACTACTCACAGTAGCTGTGTAGCCTAGGGTCAGAGAAATGGAGACAGGTGCAGACCCATACACCACAGGTGTGGAAGGGGATTAGAGAGAGACATGAAGAGGTGCAAAAAGGCATAGAAAGCCAAGAAATCAGCTGAAATCTATCAGAATTTAGGAAGCCATCCCATCCCGAAACAGTGCAAATTTATTTCTGCTGGTTAAGTCCTGACTGACTGCCTTTAAAGGTGTCATTGATTGCACTTTTTCCACATTTTAATAGCTCACACATGTCTTAATGAAATGTTTGTGACATATTTTGTTCACATTTTCTGTAATCTTCTTAATTATTGAAGCAAATTAGTTTTTTTTTTAATTTTTCATGGCTTTCTATAAGTGCTCTGATTTAAGGCCTGTCACTTTATAAACCATCCTTCACCGTTTCAACTCCACCCTCCCTCTTACGTCAGTTAGCCATTATAGCTGACTAGCGTCTAGCTGCCCAGCTCTTTTGAGCAGCGCCCTGGTTCACTGATCCACAGTCAGTGGTGTATCTCACATCAGTCCGGTCTATCTCCCAATAAATGTTGGTGTGATTCCACAACAAATCGCTAGCACCGCATGCTGGACGATCGCCACAACCCGAGGTGAGCTACCGAGTCAAGGGATCTCAAAGAGCAGTGTGTCTTGTGAGGATCAGCTCTGCTCTCACAGGCAGCATACAGTGGTGTGAAAAAGTGTTTGCCCTCTTCCTGATTTCTCATTTTTTTGTATGTTTGTAACACTTAAATGTTTCAGATCATCAAACAAATTTAAATATTAAACAAAGATAGCACAAGTAAACACAAAATGCAGTTTTTAAATGAAGGTGTTTATTATTAAGGAAAAAAAGTCCAAACCTACATGAGCCTGTGTGAAAAAGTGATTGTTCTCTCAACCTAATGACTGGTTGTGCCACCCTTAGCAGCAACGATTGCAATCAAGCATTTGCGATAACTGGCAAAGAGTCTTTTACAGTGCTGTGGAAGAATTTTGGCCCACTCATCTTTGCAGAATTGTTGTAATTCTGCCACATCGGAGAGTTTTTGAGCATGAACTGCCTTTTAAGGTCATGCCACAGCATCTCAATCGGATTCAGGTCAGGACATTGACTAGGCCACACCTAAGTCTTCATTTTGTTTTTCTTAAGCCATTCATAGGTGGACTTGCTGGTGTTTTTTGGATCATTGTCCTGCTGCAGAACCCAAGTGTGCTTCAGCTTGAGGTCACGAACAGATGGCTGGACATTCTCCTTCAAGATTTTTTGGTAGACAGCAGAATTCATGATTCCATTTACCACAGCAAGTCTTCCAGGTCCTGAAGCAGCAAAACACCCCCAGACCATCACACTACCACCACCATATTTTACTGTTGGTATGATGTTCCTTTTCTGAAATGCTGTGTTACTTTTATGCCAGATGTAATGGGACACACACCTTCCAAAAAGTTCAACTTTTGTCTCATCAGTCCACAGAGTATTTCCCCAAAAGTCTTGGGGATCATCAAGATGTTTTCTGGCAAAACTGAAATAAGCCTTTATGTTCTGTGTGCTCAGCAGTGATTTTCATCTTGGAACATTTTTGCCCAGTCTCTTTCTTATGGTGGAGTCATGAACACTGACCTTAACTGAGGCAAGTGAGGCCTCCAGTTCTTTGCATGTTGTTGTGGGGTCTTTTGTGACCTCTTGGATGAGTCGTCACGGCACTTTTGGGGCAATTTTGGTCAGCGGGCCCCTCCTGGGAAGGTTCACCAGTGTTCCATGTTTTCGCCATTTGTGGATAATGGCTCTCACTGTGGTTCGCTGGAGTCCCAAAGCTTTAGAAATGGCTTTATAACCTTTTCCAGACTTATAGATCTCAATTACTTTGCCTCTCATTTGTTCCTGAATTTCTTTGGATCGCAGCATGATGTCTAGGTTTTGAGGATCTTTTGGTCTACTTCACGTTGTCAGGAAGGTCCTATTTAAGTGATTTCTTGATTGAGAACAAGTGTGGCAGTAATCAGGCCTGGGTGTGGCTAGAGAAATTGAACTCAGCTTTCCAAAGATGTGATAAACCACAGTTAATTTATGTTTTAACAGTGGGGGCAATCACTTTTTCACACAGGGCCATGTAGGTTTGGATTTTTTTTTACCTTTAATAATAAACACCTTCTAAAAACTGCATTTTGTGTTTACTTGTGTTATCTTTGTCTAATATTTAAATTTGTTTGATGATGTGAAATATTTAAGTGTGACAAACATACAAAAAAAAAAGAGAAATCAGGAAGGGGGCAAACACTTTTTCACACCACTGTAGTTGCTCCAGCTTTCAGCTAGCTGTGAGAGCGGAGTGGTGGGGTTGCTGGGCGTGAGAGCCAGCAGCATCTGGTCCCAGGACATTATGACTGTAGGGAGCCAAAGGCTTCGCCGTGATTCCGCGGCCGACTGCCTGTGTCTTGGGCTTTTAGCTCACACGATCAGCCCACGAGCTAACACTGTTACCAAGACACTCACTCACATCAACCTTGCAAGACACTCACTATAAGTGCAGCTTACTGTATGATCAAGTTTTTTTACATTCTGAGAGAATTTACATCTGTCCTACTAGTTGCCCTGTATGTCCCGCCCACCGCCATCAGCGAGAGGAGTAAAGCACTAAAGGAACTCGATCAGGCTATAAAGTGAAACACAAACAGTGCATCCAGACGGATTCCTCATCACAGCAGGAGGCTTCAACCACGCAGGTTTAAAGGCCCTCCTACCAAAACTACACCAGCATGTGGACTTTACAACAAGAGGAAACAATTTGCTGGACCTGGTGTACACAACTCACAAGAGAACATACAGGGCCTCCCCGCTTCCCCACCTGGGTCTCCCTGATCACATCAGCATCTTGCTAAGGCCTGCATACAGACCCAGAGTGAAAACAATCAGATAAACAAAAAAGCAAGTACATGTGTGGCCAGAGGTGGCCTGGGATGCTCTGAAAGACTGCTTCAGCACTACAGACTGGGGCACTTTCAAGAATGCAGCCACACACAATGGACACACAAACACAAGAGGAGTACACTGAGGTTGTAGGATACATAGCTAAACGCATTGATGATGTCACTCGCTGCAAAACCATCGCTGTTCATGCTAACCAAAGCCATGGATGACAGCAGAGGACCACAGGCTCCTGAGGGCTTGGGATGCAGCCTTAAGGGCCGGCAACACTGCAGGACTAACAACAGCTAGGGCCAACCTGTCCCATGGCATCAAGGAGGCAAAACGACAGTCCAGCAAGAAAATATCCAGCCACTTCAGCAACACCAGAATCAGAATCAGAATAGCTTTATTGCCAAGCGTGTTTACAGTGTAAACAAAAGAGGAATTTGACTTGACATTGGGTGCGCTC
Organism: Pholidichthys leucotaenia; assembly: GCA_020510985.1. Lineage (NCBI taxonomy): Eukaryota > Metazoa > Chordata > Actinopteri > Cichliformes > Pholidichthyidae > Pholidichthys > Pholidichthys leucotaenia. The sequence goes on along the minus strand of CM035844.1, from coordinate 60,380,481 downwards.
GATAAGCGCCTCCAATGACACGGCAGCCATGAAGGCGCCTGTCATCAGTGGAGGGTAAAGAGGGGAATGGGGGAGGGAATGACACAATGGGCAGAGAGAAAAAGCATAGTTAATCAAAATAAAGCTCGTATGAGCAAAATTGTGATTACATAGAAAAAAAACCCTCTAAGCACAATTAGCAGACCAATACAGATCACACAATACAAAGAAAAGGGAGACCAGTGTGTGTAGTCAGCATGTAATCAGTATGAGTGCGGTGCTGATGTATCAGTTGCTGGTGCACAACAAAGGGGCGCCTCCTGGCAACGGATGGGTGTTATGTTCATGTATTCAAAACACAGATAAGCATGTCCCAGAGTCTGTCTCTCTTTGTGCATGCCAGATGGCAAAGTTCTGTATTAGACACATGATAACGCTGTCCTTGAAGAGTCCGGTTTGCTGAACAACAGCAAATGTTGTTAATTGTTTGGGTTAAAGAGAAGCCAAAACACCTTCCTGCAAAATCTCTGCACCTGGAGGAATGAGTTCCCAAGGACGCCGAATCAAGGCCTGATGAGAACAGTCACTTGGAGCATAGTAATTTCCACTCTCTTGCGATTCTTTGCATCACAATTAATTCAATTCACAGGCTTAAAATCACTGGTCGAATTGTTGAAGGAGCTTCGCCGGGATCCGCATTTTGACCAGCTCCTCCAACTTTTTTAATTTCCGATACACTAGGAAACTCCGGAGCCAAACAGTAGAAATCCTGTGATCATATCCAAACAGATAGATGTCTTCTGCATCTTCAATCGAATCACACAGACACATGAGTTCCAATTAACCCATGAGTCACACATTTGGGCTCCCCCGGGCCCGATTTTCTGTTGAAAAGGTGGTGTCAATTGCATTTAAAGCCCGAAATTCCATTTTTTCCGTTTGGATTGAGATCCGCGAGAAGGAGCGAGACACAGACACAGACGAAGCAAGCTGGGATCAGTCAGGGAGGCGGGAGGAGGAGAGGAGTGAAAATGTGACTGCTCTCTCTGAAAGCCAGAAGAAGAAGGCGAGATGTGACCAGAGACGCACATTCCCTCTGTTGTGGCATACAGACCCTCACCAACTACAAGCCTCCACCTCAGACCTGTGCGAGTGACATCACACTGCTTAACAACCTAAACGAATTCTTTGGCCGCTTTGAAACACAAAACAGCACAACAGCACAGAAGATCACTCCGCTTCTAGACGAGCAGGCCATAAGTTTATTTATTTTATTTTATTTGTTTATTTGACAGGGACAGTGCAATAAACATAGACAATTAATCAAATGACAATCAATCTAATGTATTGCACAAGGAGTGTATAGCTATTAGCTAATTTGCAACTCTTGTCCCTGGATGGGCTTTAGAAAGAAGAAACAAGTAAAAAGAAAGAAGGCTAAGGAAAAGAAAAAATGAAAACAGAATAAACAATAATCACATACATCAATGCAAAAAAGATTATAAATACACAATATAAAAACCTGATTCACTTATGCCTATTTCAGGCCTTCCTCCCTTCATCACTCACTATAAACAAACGCATTCATTCCTTCCCTTCATTCACTCTCACCCTGCAGACACTCATTTCATACATGGGTACATTCTTGTTTATTTTTCAGCCAGTTTTTAACCTTTGTAGTGAATGTTTTAAAGTCTGTTATTATTTTAATTTCATTTGGCATTGTGTTCCAGATATGACTGCCCTTTATAGAGAAAGCTGTTTGTCCAAATGTGGTTCTGCGGTGGAATATTTTACAGTTATTGTTAACAGAACTCCTGGTGGCTCTGCTGCTGTCCTGTCTTTGTATGAAACCAGCAAATGGCTCAGGCGCTGATTTATGGAAACATTTGAAAATTAATTTCAGAAAACAGAGGTCAATGAAACTCTCAAAACTCAATAGATTGTATTTTTTTTAAAATATAACAGTGATGCCACCTAATGGGCTTTTTATCCAAGATTTTTAGAGTTTGATTATATAATGAACCTATATGTTTTATTGTGGAAGGGGCTGCTTGAGCCCAGACTGTCAAACAGTATGATATATGAGAAAAAACCATAGAATGCATATACAGTACAGCTGCTTGGTATGGTATGTAATATCTAATTAATTTAAAGCAGTTCAGATTTTTTTTTACTGTTTTAGAAATTTTCTTTATATGAAGATTAAATTTCAATTGAGGATCTAGTACAATGCCAAGGTATTTGAATTCTGTAACTAAACTGATGTCTTGATCATGTATATTAACTTTAAAACGTTGCAGGTTACATTTTTTGATTGAAAAGCACATTGAAACTGTTTTCTGAAGGTTCAGCAATAGATGGTTCTGGAAGAGCCACTCTTGGACATCAACCATACTTGTAGACAGTACATCTGCAGCCTGTGCTGGAGTCTTGGCAGCTGTGTAAATAACTGCATCATCTGCATAAAGTTGACATGTTGCAGCTGAGCAGTGTAGCGGCAAGTCATTAATAAAAATGCTGAAAAGTAAAGGACCAAGAATGGACCCTTGTGGGATACCCATACAGTTGTTTAAAAATAAGGATTTATCCTGGTGAACTTTTACACACCGTTCTCTATTCTGGAGATAAGATGCAAACCATTCTAATGTATCTGGAGAGAAGTTAAAAGATACCATTTTGGATAAAAGCAAACTGTGGTTTACAGTATCGAAAGCCTTTTTGAGATCTAGAAAAACAGCCCCTACCACATTACCCCTGTCCAAGGACTGTTTGACATTTTCAATAAGGCAACAATTTGCTGTTTCTGTTGAGTATCCTGGTCTAAAACCAAATTGATGTGGATGAAGAAGTTGGCTGTCTTGTAAATAGTCTATTAGCTGTGTAGCTACAACTTTTTCAAGAACCTTAGACAGGACTGGTAAAATAGAGATTGGGCGGTAATTGCATATATCGTCTTTACTGCCTGATTTATAAACTGGTATGACGACAGCTTTTTTCCAACCAGATGGAAATGCACTAGACCTAATGGAGAGATTAATGAGATGAGTCAGTGGTTTGATTAATATTTTGCTGTGCGTTTTGAGAAAGGAAGTGCTCATATTGTAAGTATGGATCCAGCTAGCGTGAAGAGGACCCTCTCCAGGATCAACCCATGCAAAGCAGCTGGATCAGACAACATACTGAAGGACTGTGCAGAGAAGCACAAGAATGTCCTAGCTGACATCTTAACATCTCCCTGAATCAAGCTGTTGCCCCCATATGTTTCAAAACTGCTATCATAATACCAGTCCCAAAGAAGCCCATCCCATCCAGCTACAATGATTACCAGCCTGTAGCACTGACCCCCATCATAATGAAGTGCTTTGAGCGGCTGGTCATGCAGAACATCAAGTTTATCCTCCCTCCCACGACCTCTCTCAGTTTGCATACAAGTCAAACAGATCCACAGAAGATGTCATCTCTGCTGCTCTCCATCCAGCTCTCACCCAAATGGACTCAAAGAACTTCAACATGTGAATGCTGTTCTTGGGCTTCAGTTCAACACAATCATCCCCCAGCACCTAATACAGAAACTCAGACACTTGGGACTCAAAACCTCTCTCTGTAACTGGGTGCTAGACTTTCTCAGAGGGAGGCCACAGAATGTGCAGGTTGTCAGCAACACATCCAAGACCGTCACACTGAGCACAGAGGCCCCACAAGGGTGCATGCTCATCCCGCTTCTCTTCACCCTGCTGACCCATGACTGTGTACCAGCCTACAACACCAACCACATCATCAAGTTTGTGGATGACATAATGGTGGTGGGCCTCATTACCAACAACAAGGAGGCCAACTACAGAAATGAGGTGAGCCAACTGGTCCAGTGGTGTAAAGACAATAACCTCTTCCTGAACATGGGAAAAATCAAGGAGATTGTGGTCGACTTCAGGAGGGGACACACACATCATCCCCTTCTGATCATTGATGGAGCAGCTGTGGAGAGGATGAGCAGCACCAAGTTCCTGGGGATCCACATCTCTGAGGACCTCTCCTGGTCCAACAACACCACATCAGAATCAGAATCAGAATCAGAAGAAGATTTATTGCCAAGTACATTAACAGATCACTGATAACATACGAGAGAATTTGACTTGACACAGTAATGAACCTGCATTTCCGTGCCGCGGCGCATCTGCAACGCGCCTGTCAGTAGGAGGGTACAGGTCGCATAAAGATGATACAATAGGAAGGAGCAAAAAAATCATTGATTCAAAATACTGGTTACATACTTAATCAATATTAAGAGTTCAAGGAAAAAAAAAGCTCAATGCACATATATTCGCTACACACAGAATTCACAGGACACAAGAGAGCAGTGTTATCTTTATTCAGTTCATGGATCAATGTGTGTGCGGTGTTGAGCAGTGTTGATGATAATAAGAGAGACCCAAGGACCCTTGGCAGAAGATGTTTTGTCTGTCTGGCGCCAGTCTTATCTGGCGCTGCAGCTGGCTGTCCAAGGCCTTGTGCTCATGATTTTGAAAAACACAGTCTGCAGACAGCCAGGAGGAATTTTCATGGGGAATAATAATGCCAAATAGGACTGATCACAGAGAAGACTTGTATTTCTTCTGTAGATTCAGTACATTAATCCTTCATTGCGCAGCTTTGAATTCGTGGAAAGACCTGAGCGAACCCATGATGTAATCCACCTTACGAGACAGTTCTCCAGTAGTCGCTATCAGGGTCTTCTCCAGTTTTTCAATTTGATGGATGCACCTCGCCTGGTCAGCATTTTGATAGGTTGAATCCATCTTCAGCAATTTGCAGTAAACCAGGACGATTCCAGTCCCAATCAGAAAAATCCCGATCACCAATATTACGAAGATAAACAAATCTTCAATATCTTCGATAGAGAGATTAGAGAGACACAGCATTTTCCAATTACCTGTGTCACGTAAATAGCCCGCTGGAGCCGTTCCAGCGGGGCAGACAGCTTCCCCCGGAGCACTTTTCCTCCAAGAAGGCTCAAACTCGCCTCCATTTCCTCCACAAACTGAAGAGAGCACGAGTCCCACCTCCCATCATGTGCTCATTCTACCGGGCAACCGTTGAGAGCATCCTCACCAGCTGCATCACAGTGTGTTATGGAAGCTGCACCGCCTCCTGATGGAAAACACTACAACACACAGTGAAAGCAGCTGGCAAGATCATTGGTGCCCCTCTGCCCCCACCCCCAGACATCTGCCTCACCCGCCTCACTCCACAGCTGTAGAGAGGATGAGCAGCACCAAGTTCCTGGGGATCCACATCTCTGAGGACCTCTCCTGGTCCAACAACACCACATCACTGGCCAAGAAGGCTCAAACTCACCTCCATTTCCTCCACAAACTGAGGAGAGCACGAGTCCCACCTCCCATCATGTGCTCATTCTACCGGGCAACCCATTGAGAGCATCCTCATCAGCTGCATCACGATGTGTTATGGAAGCTGCACCGCCTCCTCCCGGAAAGCACTACAACGCACAGTGGAAGCAGCCAACAAGATCATCGATGCCCCTCTGCCCACCCTCTCAGACATCCACCTCACCCGCCTCACTTGCAGAGCCATCAACATTGCAGGTGACACCTCCCATAACTTCCATTCCCTCTTCAGCCCCCTGCCCTTGGGGAAAAGGTACCAGAGACTGCTAAACAGCTTTGTTCACCAGGCCATCAGGACCCTGAACTCCCCCCCCCCCCGGACCATAACACATTCACCTGCATAATAACTACCTCAGCTGTTGGCACAGAAAGACTGGCACACCAACAGTAATACATTTGCTGCTGTATGACTCTGCACTTTACTGCAACCATTTGCACAAATGCCATATCTGCTGCTGTCCGTTACTGCAATATTGATCAGATGCAGTCCTATCTGTCACTGTCTGCACCTACATTACCGCATTGAACCTGCAATGAGTATTACTGCTCTACTTTTTCTGTATATAGGATTGCTAGGTTTTATCGTTCATCTTTATTTCCACTATGGGATGTCTGGGTTTATTTTTTGTCGCTATTTGCACTATAGGTAGCATTACTGTACAAAGACCTCTGTTGTTGTTTTTCCAGCCTTATTCCATTTTTATACTGTGCACACCACTGAAGAGAGAGAAACGGCATTTCAATTCTCCTGTATGTCCTGTATGTACAGAAGTACTGACAACATCTTTGAATCTTGAATCTTTGAAGTAGCTAACTTTGAGAGCTTTGAAACTTGAATCTTCATCAAATATTTGCCCATCGCTGTTTTCCATCTTGTCACCCTCACCTCTCACAGGAATCATTTTACAAGTTAACTAACCTAACACTGAATGACAGGGGCAGACTGAGATAAAAATTCAGGCTGGGAATTTGACTCCATCGCAGGCCACCCCATTGTTATGAACCAGAAACCACTGCTGCTATGTTTGTACACCACCATACAGTCATGTGAAAAAATGAGGATACCCCATTAAATATTCAGTTCTTTTTTAAGAAATGTTCACATATCTATGTCTAACCTTGTTTTTGTTTTTATTTGCATTTTTTAACATTTATTTTAGCCATTTTAAGAGGGAATGAATGTGGAGGGTGTCCTAAAAAGATGGGGGGTATCCTAATTTATTCCTCACTATTTGTTTATAATTATATTTTACAGAAAATTTGAAAAGTCTTTAATTCATTTTTAATTGTTTAGTTTTATTACATGAATCTCCTAGTATTTTAAACACTGATATTAAGTATCCATATGTCCAAATATGTTAAAAAAAAAAACACCACCACACAGGCTTATACGGGGTATCCTAATTTTTTCACATGACTGTATATGCATATCAGGTGTCAGACTAGTTATAAATTTAGTTACAACCTTTAGGTGGGAGGATACATATCCATGTTCATTATTTTTCCTTTTTTGTTAGAATGTTTTAGTAATCTGCACATTATATTACTGATGCATGGTTTGGTTAGGTTTAAACAACCAAGAGAAATGTCCATCAAAGGGAAACTTTATGACTTCTACTAGAGTAAGGTAGGGGTGGGAGAAATAATCATTTTTCCGATGCATCTCGATGCGAACATGAACGATTCTGAATCGATGTACAAATGCCAATTAATGACATAATTAATTTGGTTAGAATGAAAAAGTTGCCACCCGGACTCTTTATGGTGTGACACAAAAGAAACAAAAAATATTTTTCAAATGTTAAGGATTGTTTTTTGTTTTTGTTTTTTTTTTTAATATTTAAGATAAGATAAGATAAGCCTTTATTAGTCCCACAACGGGGAAATTCCAGGATTGCAACAGCACAGGGATAGCAACACTCAGAGCAACAATCAGAAGGCAAGAAAAAACAAGCAAGCAAGAGCAGCTAATATACATATGTACATATTACTATAAAATATATATATACACACACACACACACAGACACACAGTGCAGAGCATTGTAGCTGGATGGAATAAATATATGAATATATGAACACACAGTGCAGAGCATTGTAGCTAGATGGAATAAATATGTAAATATATAAACACCCACAGTATGGAGCATTGCAGCTAGGTGGAATAAACATGCAAGTATATAAACACACACAGTGCGGAGCAATGTAGCTAGATGGAATAATATGTAGATATATAAAAACACAGTGCGGAGCATTGTAGCTAGATGGAATAAATATATAGATATATAAATATAAACACACCCAGTGCAGAGCATTGTAGCTAGATGGAATAAATATGTAAATATATAAACACACACAGTGCAGAGCATTGTTGCTAGGTGGGATGAAACAGCATAACCGTCTATTTAGTTATCCTACATGGTATGATTATGTGCCCATACATATTCTCACCCTCCATAGCGACCGGTATGTTCCTAGTTGTATGCCGGAGAGGACCATTGTGTAAGTCTATTGCATCTTTTGCATTCAAAAAAAAAAAAAAAAACAAAAAAAAAACTATTAGTTTGTTACGTCTTTTTGCTATCTCTGCGAGCAGCCCTGCTTAGGTTGTACAGTCTGACAGCCGTTGGTAGGAAGGACCTACGAAACCTCTCGGTTGTGCACCTGGGATGATGTAGTCTGCTGCTAAATGAGCTCCTCAGTGCATCCAGTATGTCCTGCATAGGGTGGAACTCGGACTCCAGCAGAGATGACAGTTTAGCCACCGTCCTTCTCTCTCCTATCTCCTCCATCGGATCAAGGCGTTGCCCCAGGACAGAGCTAGCTTTCTTAATCAGTTTGTTCAGTCTCTTCCTATCGGCTGCAGTAATGCCACTGCCCCAGCAGACCACTCCAAAAGTGATGGCTGATGCCACCACCGTGTCATAGAATGACTTCAGCAGCGCCCCTTGTACACCAAAAGACCTGAGTCTCCTCAGCAGGAACAGCTGAGCATTTAGTGAGTAACCTGGTCAAACCAGTCATATTTATGGCTTATTTTGCCAAAAGCAGATGCAACAGATATTTGTTTCTTTTTTTTTTAATAACTTCTCAAGACAACAGCCAAAATTTGGCAGCTAAAATAACTTAGACTTTTCATTTTTATTAAAACCATAACCTGCCTGTGCACTTGGTGTTCCAAGAAAGTGGAATTAGAAAAAATATTGTTCCTCTTCTCTAATCAGGTCCAGTCTTGCAGCAGGAATGAATATACAACACAGCCATCCATCCATCTTCTCCGGCTTTTCTGGGGGTCCAGGTTGTGGTGGCAGCAGTCTAATAAGAGAAGCCCAGACTTCCCTTTCCCCAGCCACCTCCTCCTGTCACGATGGGATGAGACGCCATCTCGGCGCTCAGCCCATGTCTCCTCATCCCTGCCTCTCATTAGGCAGCATCTCTGTCACCATGGGAGGAGATGCCATTTCGGCGCTCAGCCCATGTCTCCTCATCTCCGCCTCTCATTAGACAGCGTCTCAGCTGGCTCTCAGCTGTCAGTATTACGGGACAGCTGGGGCCAATTAATCCTCATCAGGTGGGGCGCTACTAATGAGAATAAAAAGGAGCAGCCTCGATCACTCGGGGCTGCGACTTAAAGCACTACAGGCTGAAACCCCTATTCCCGGCGTCAGCCCTTACTCCTCTTGCAGTAACCTTGTGAGTGTTCCCTGCTGTGAGTATTATGCCTTGGCATCCTATTCTCCGGTGCCAGCCCTTTACTCCTGTACCGTCCTACTCGTGAGTTTAACCTGTTTATGAGTAGCTGTGCTTTGGGTCTACAACGACCGTGTTCCTTACCCCGTGTCCTTATCCCTTGTTCCTAACCCTTCCTTATAATAAACATCTCAACTCACTGGCTCACCCTCGGCTCTTATTGCGTGGCTCCCTAGAGCCACGTGTAACAGTAAGTCGCAGCCAGACGAGTTGCCGGCGGCCGTGAGTTTGTGGAACTGTACCTTTCTTGTCCGGGTGTTAGCGCCATTAGCACGCCGTTTCCCAGGAGTCACTCCCGACGCCAGGGCGACGAGCTGAGGTCCATCTCGGGGGCTGTCGACAGGACGCTCTTCACCCTGCACGACGCCTCCAATTCGAGACGCTGGCATCCGGGCCGTGCTGAGGATCTCCTGGACTGTCACCCTCTTTCTTTGTTCCATCTCGAGGACAGTGCCAGTATTGACGCCATGGTCACACAGCGAGAGAAGCTCCGCGGGTTGGATGGAAACCCCGGCAGGACGCCGAAGTGGATGACGTTTCCCCCCGCTTCGGGACCCCGTTCCTGCTGCCATTCCTGCCCGGGAGTCCGCGGGTTGGATGGAAACCCCAGCAGGACGCCGAAGTGGATGACGTTGCCCCCCGCTTCGGGACCCCGTTCCTGCTGCCGTTCCAGCCCGGGAGTTCGCGCCACTCAGAGGGCTTCCCCCGTTCTGCATTACGTCACTCGGGATTCCCCCCATGGAGCCGCAGCTGACAGCAGTTACGTCTGGGACCGAGCGGCTGACGCGATTCCCGCTGTGTATCCATTCACCATCTGCAGGCGCGTGGCGGCGGCAGTGAGATTGGTGGAGAGGACTCCAGAGCAACGAAGCCTTCCCAAGCTCAATGCCTTCCTCGCCTCGGTCTCTGATCAGGAGCGGCGATTCCTGGGTTCCCCCCTCGCTTCGTCCCCTGGGAGAAGTCGTCGTCACATCGCCAAATCACCTCAGCATGAACCCCGTCCGGACCCATTTCTGGGCTGCTGCCAGGACCTCTCCTCCCACGCAGCTGTCACCTTCTCGCCTCGTCAGTGTGGAGATTTCACAGCCTCGCTCCCTGAGCCTCATTCCCCCGCTGTCATCCCAGGACATTCGGGCTGGCTCACCGCGGCTGTCACCCCCTCCTCCTCGACGCGTCTCCTGACTACTGTGTGTGCCTGGAACCCCGGCCTGGTGAGCCCTCTCCTGGAGACAACGCGAGCGATCCCCAGACGATTTCCCAGGGGGTCCTCCGTTATCACCTGGCGGGGAGAGGAAGAAGCTATGTCCACGACAGCAGGCGCCATCGAACCTCCAGGATGCAGGCAAGTCTTAGTTTATTTACATCAGTTTTATGATTTGCTCTATCACACTCCTGGAGGTGGAGTTTGGGGTCCGCAGCTCCCTGAACTCCCATCACCTGCTGTAACCTGTGCCTTTAATCCTGCATCCTCTGTGTCTCTCTCCGCCGAGCGGTCCCCGGCTCCGGGTCAACGTGGTGGGATAAGGAGAGGGCCTGCGGTTCCGCAGCTACGTTGTGGACGGAGGAGGAGGACTGACTGCTACGTGGAGTCTGCGCCAACGACCAAGCGTCCCCGGGCCTCCACGGAGGTGCGGTTCGGTCCAGCGGGACGAGGTTCTCCTGCCATCACGCCGCGTGGACCGTTGGTGTGGTTACCAATGCGGGAGGAACCTCAAGCTGCGCTAACCATCGTGTTGGCTGCGGGGCCCGACGCAGCCGAGTGGGAGCCTGACAACGACCTCCGGACGACGGATCCTGGATCTTCGCAGTCCTGGACGGCGTTGGAACCCGAGATCAGGCGAGTGCTCTCCTCTCTTTTCTCCCTCTATTTCTCTGAGCACTTTAGCCTGTCTCTAGGGGGGATGAGCCGGGTGCAGCCGCCCGCTGCATCCGAGCTCGTTTCGCCGGGTTCTGGCGCTGCCGGTGATCCTGATCCCGGTTCTGTTTTTTCTCCCGAGCCTTCTTCCAGGGTCACCGGCAAGGAGTTGCCGTTCTTCGTGATGCTGGAGGGTCCAGGTTCAACGTTGGAGGTCGGTTCTGGTGCAGTGCCGACCCAGTCGGGGTCCGATGCGGGTGCTGCCTCGGCGGTGTCCGACGTGGGTTCGCCTAAGACCCAATCGGGGTCCGACGTGGGTGCTGCGCCAGCGTTGTCTAGGTCCGGTGAGGAGGTGGCTGTTTCCCTGCGGCCTGACGCTCGTCGCCCTCGTCATCGGCTCTCCCCTGAACCTCTTCCACCGGGGCCCGCTTTGACCCTTCGTCCGTCTCAACGGTCCTGGTGGTTGAGTGATACGGGTCGACAGCCCGACCCGCAAGACGTCCGGTTCGGCGATCTGGTCCAGCTCCCTGACGAACTTTGTGCTTCTGGGTGGCCTGGCACGGCTACCGGCGGACTGGTTTCTCGGGATCTGGGTTTGGACTTAGCCACCCGAACATTTTCCTCTTCCTCTTATATTTAGTGCTGTGTATTGTGTTTTTCCCTTGTTAACCGTACTCAGCATCTTATCCCACTGTTATCCTATGTACCTGTCACCGTTATTCCTCTAGGTGACCCCTCGTATATTTAGCGCTGTGTATTGTGTTTTTTCCCGTATTAACCGTACTCAGCATCTTATCCCATTGTTATTTTATGTACCTGTCACCAGTATTTCCCTAGGTGACCCCCCCCGTATATTTAGCGCTGTGTATTGTTTTTTCCCTTGTTAACCGTACTCGGCATCTTATCCTATTGTTATCCTATGTACCTGTCACCAGTATTTCCCTAGGTGACCCCCCGTATATTTAGCGCTGTGTATTGTGTTCTCTCCTTATCAACCATACTCAGCATCTTACCTCATTATCCTGTGAACCTGTCACCATTCTCCCGCTAGGGGACCTCCCCTATATTTAGCGCTGTGTATTGTGTTTTCCCCTTATTAACCATACTCAGCTTTTTACCTTATTGTTATCCTGTTACCCTGTCACCGTTACTTTCCTAGGTGTCCTTCTTTGCATATGGTACCGTGTATTTTGTTATCTTTCTACTTACCGGTGCACGTCATTCCTACTATTTTTGTCCTGGTCTTAGCCCGCTTTTGTTTCATGGAGTAATGTGTTTTGGTTCCTTTATCAACCATGCTCTGTGATCACCTTCCTGTTCTATTTAGCGTTGTGTATTGTGTGTTTGCTATTTATCACTTGTACTCAGCGTTTTTGCCCCGTTACGTTTTGGTGTTTTTTTCCTTGCCCTGGGCCACACATTGTTTGTATTCTGAGTAGTGGGTTACCAGTGTCTGACTCAGCTTTCTCCCCATCTGTGCCCTGGGTTAATTATTCCCTGTTTTGTAACGTATTGTATTTGGGTTTTTTCTTCTCTCTGCCCTGCTACCCTACATTGTCCATTGGGTTTTTTTTGTCCTTCCCTTTGCATCTCCCCCTCCGGTCCTGCCCCCCTTCCGCCCACCCTAGGTGTGGGGGGGGGGGAGCTGGGATGTTCCTGGTCGTTGGGGAGCCCGACCTTGAGGGGGGGGGGCGCTGTCACGATGGGATGAGATGCCATCTCGGCGCTCAGCCCATGTCTCCTCATCCCTGCCTCTCATTAGGCAGCATCTCTGTCACCATGGGAGGAGACGCCATTTCGGCGCTCAGCCCATGTCTCCTCATCTCTGCCTCTCATTAGACAGTGTCTCAGCTGGCTCCCAGCTGTCAGTATTACGGGACAGCTGGGGCCAATTAATCCTCATCAGCTGGGGCGCTGCTAATGAGAATAAAAAGGAGCAGCCTCGATCACTCGGGGCTGCGACTTAAAGCATTACAGGCTGAAACCCCTATTCCCGGCGTCAGCCCTTACTCCTCTTGCAGTAACCTTGTGAGTGTTCCCTGCTGTGAGTATTATGCCTTGGCATCCTATTCTCCGGTGCCAGCCCTTTACTTCTGTACCGTCCTACTCGTGAGTTTAACCTGTTTATGAGTAGCTGTGCTTTGGGTCTACAACGACCGTGTTCCTTACCCCGTGTCCTTATCCCTTGTTCCTAACCCTTCCTTATAATAAACATCTCAACTCACTGGCTCGCCCTCGGCTCTTATTGCGTGGCTCCCTAGAGCCACGTGTAACACCTCCAGCTCTTCAGAGAGTACACCAAGACATTCCCAGACCAGATGGGAGACATAGTCTCTCTTTTTTATTTCCTTATAGTTTCCTCATAGTCTCTCTAACATGTCCTGGGTCTTCTCCAGGGTCTTCTCCCTCCTCCCCCCACAACACACACATAAAAAGTAATTCAATTTTTGTACTTGGTCTTTCCTTCGCCTTCAGTATATTGTCATTCACATGATGTAGACCAAGCAAACTCATTGCAGCACTGCTGTAGTCCTAAAAATGTCTAGTAGTTCACATACTGTCATATTTATAATGCTGTTAGTCTGTGATGACATTTTCTTAGAGACTGTCCTTTTTTACATCAACAAATTGTACCTGACTATAGTAAAAGAGGTCAATACTGACTTTGGGGACAACAAAAGCTTTCCAGAGTGTGTCCTAATCCTGATTTAATTAATTTCTGTATTGCTCTCTGTAACAAGTGAAATTGCATTATTGTGACTTTGAGGGACTCTGTCTTCATCACCTTCTTGTGATGTCGTGGGAGTGTGCCACGACACTGATTTTTCGGCGGGAAGGAGTTCAACAATAGGCATGTATGCTGTTGTCTAAAGCCCCAGGACTATTATTAATCCTCATTTTGTCTGCAACGGCAGTCCAGGTATGTGAAAGGCTGAGTGCATGTGTGACACATCAGTGGCTCTACAGCCAGTCTGTATGCAGTTTTTTCTTTATTAAAAACGTGCAGTGTGATTTCCCAGCTTCATGGACATCAACCGTGAATGGTGTAACCTTGTGAGTTGTATGCACTTCGTAATTCAATCAGTACAGAGTGTTATTTTCAATGACTGAGACTGAAGTTTTATTTTTGTTTCTGCCACTTGATTTTTCTTCACTAACTCTGCCAAATATCTTCAGATTTTTTGTTATATTTTATATTTTTTGTTATATACTGTGTATATATAATTTATTTTGGATTTTCCTCATTGAAGGTGTCTTGGAAATCAGTTTTAATACTGTTTAAACTGCATAATACTATTCACGTTTTTTCTCTTTCTTTCCTTTTTTTCTTTTCCACATTGTATTCTGGTATCAGAGGGTATATCATAACAAGTTGCAGTTTAGCTGTCATTTGATCTCGACAAACAAAAGTATAATGGCTACTCACCCAGATTTAACAGCTTGACAATGACATGGATTTTTTTTTTTACCCCTTCCTGCTTGGCCTACACCACAGCAGATCACTCCTTTCCTTGAAATGAAAGTAAAAGCCTTACAAGCTGAAGTCGATATGCTTCAAATATGTTTGCAAAACTCCCTTGATTTACAAGTAAATCTTTTGGAGCAGTGGGGGCCAAACAGTAAGGGTGGCACCAGAGCTGTCCCCTTGCACCCTGCCAATCCTGTCCCAGTGGCTGCTTCAACACCATATGCACCTGACCCTTTCAGCAGTTCTGTGGACACTGACACAGTGACACATGGTCACACTTCAACTGTCAAAACCTCACCGCACATTCAGTCAAATTCCCACAACAACAATGCAACCAGGGTTCTCGCAGCTGCCCTGCACCAAGCCAAACTAGAGCTGCCCATGTTCATAGGGGATGGTACAATCCATCCAGAGGACTGGCTGCATGCTGCTAATACCTACAGGTTCGCCCTTGACTTGACAGATGCTCAAATTCTCAGTGAGTTACCACGTTTCTTGGCTAAGGAACCAAAAAAGTGGTTTAGTGCACTCAACACTCATATTAATCATTGGAATGATTTTTGTGAACTGTTTAGGGTAGTCCTTCTACCTGCAGACAACCAAGAGTGTGTCATGAGAGGCATCCTGGACTGGGTCCAAAGACCTGAGGAGCCTCTTCCCACATTTGTTGCTCATATGCTTGGTGAATTTTAAAAACTGAGAAGTCCACCACCAGAACAAGAACAAGTCGAGCTGATCTGTAAACACGCTCTTGAGAAATATAGATTCGCACTGTACAGCATGTCTGTCAAATCAGGGATCAACCTAATGTTGCGAGCACACAAACTTCACTCTATTCTTGGCCCTAACACCCCACTGTGGCCCCACGTTGACATTAAAAGTAGGTTTGACAGCGGAACATTCTGCTTTAAATGCTCTATGCCAGGTTTTACTTCTTGCACTTGCCCTAACTGTGCCACAGCCCCCCCAAGAGACAAGTCACACTCTTGGGTCCACTGTGGAGTCTCCGCAAACCCTGCGCCTAAGCCAAGATGTAAATGTAGATGTGGCGAGAGCTGAAAACGATAATTCAGTGGGGACAACAAGACGGTTCACCAAGAGACAGGGAAAGTACCCGGGGGGGGGGGGTCACAGAGGCAGCCCTCCCCCCACATGCTAGAGTTGCCTCTTCTTTCCAATTCAGCCAACCATCCTGTGCTCGGTCATGTGGAGGACCTAACCTCTGAGTCACATTAGAACACCCCACTTAAAGTTGAAGTAAGTTTTAAAGGTGCCGCATTGCATGCCACACTGGACAGAGGTGCCTCAATTTCAGCCGTGAGCACAGACCTGGTCCAAGAGCACACTCAAAACCAATCCATAACGAGCAAATGGTCAGTTCCACCGGTCAGACTGGCAAATGGTACTCCCTGTGAGCCATGAGATATCACCTAGCTCACCGCTAGTTTCATGGGCAAGTGTGTCTATCAGCGGTTTGTTATAGTTGTAGATCTCTCCTGCCCCTTTGTTCTCGCAATGGATTTTATGATTCCTGCCCCTTTGTCCTCAGAATGGATTTTATGACTCATGCCTCTGTCACCATATACGTGCCCACCAGAACAGTGAACATGGATGTCAACTTACTCTACCTTGAGGAACTTAAGGAAGATGGTCTGAAAGGGACTTGTGTAGCTGGTGAATCCATGATGCTTCTTGAATCATCACCACCTTCTCTTAATGAAAAGGTGGAGGATGCCAACTTAACAAGCATCAAAAAAGCCCAGCTATTGGAGCTGCTTGAAAGATATGGTGATCTATTTGATGGTCACATTGGCCGCACCTCCTTACTGAACACATCATTGTGACTGGTGAGGCAAAGCCTGTCAACCTTCCGTACCTCTCCTGTTAAGAAGCAAATTATTGAGGAAGCTTTACACTCCCACTGTCATGTGCGGTTGTTTGTTGACATATTATCATTATCATCCTACTGCAGGACATTTGGGCGTCACTAAAACACTGGCGCATCTACAGCTCAGATTCTTTTGGCCAAATATGGCTTCTGATGTCAAGAGCTATGTAGTTTCTTGTGCGGTGTGTCAAATCACCAAGCCAAGCCATAGGAAACCAGCCGGGCTCATGGTTCCCATCAAACCACAGAAACCCTGGGAATACACGGGTGTGGACTACATTGACCCGCTACCCCGCACACCCAGTGGAATGCTTACATCCTTGTCTTTGTGGATTATTTTTCAAAGTGGATTGAAGTGTGTGCAGTAAGGGAAGCCACAGCTCAGGTTGCAGCTAACAGGTTCATTACTGACATTTTTGCCCGACTTGGTGCTCCCTCGTACCTTATTTCAGACAGGGGGCACCTTTCGTGATTGATTTCTTTAAGCATGTTGTGTCCGCGCTCGGAACTGACTCATTACATTGTATCACCCACAAACGCCACAGAGCGTGTCAATTGCACTCTCAAGACAGCTATACGTGCTTATGTGCGAAACAAACACACTTCCTGGGACAAATTTATTCCCAAGATCTGCTTCACACTGCGTACCGCCCCTCACGAGAGCACTGGTCTAAGCCCATCTATGATATTGTATGGACGACAGTTAGAGACCCCACTTGACCTTGTCACCCAGCCCACTTATGATGGAGTGGATGACCTGGGCATCCCTTATTCAGAATGCCTGAGAGCCTCACTCCAGGAAGCACTTTATCACGCCTGAGTTGTGCTTTCTGGAAGTCATGAGCGTCAGAAACATTACTATGACCTAAGACGGCGTCAAGTCTCCTACAAGATTGGAGATCTTGTCAGAGTGAAATCGCATCCAAGGTCTGATGCCCTAAATAACTACACCGCCAAATTGGCCCCTCTGTACTATGGCCCATATTGCATTTCCCAGCACCTGTCTGATGTAAACTACGGCCTTACTAACACTGACACTAGGGAGGATGCTGGGGTTTTCCACATGGTGAACCTACAACCTTTCCACACATGGGCCACAGCTTCAGCCAAGAAGCGTAAAAAGCAAATGACCTCTACCAGTCAAAGCCATAACCTATCCCTTGATTTGGATTCTACAGAATCAAACGTCCCTGATGGAAATGGCACAGTCGTGGCAGACCTCCTTAGAGATGTATCTACTGACAACAGTGTCTACAACACAGATTCTGACCTAATTCACTCTGCGGATGGGATGGGTGACTTGAATCAAAACAATGAAGCTCTTGAGTTGTCACCAACCGATGTCACCACTAGCACTGTTCCTTGTTACATGTTAAGGCCGAGACGGGCCCCAAGAGTCACCTTTGGATGGTCAAACAATACATAGGTGGACAAACCCCTATCACAGTGACAGACCTAACTTTGTTTAAATACACCTTGGTTCGTAGTTTTATTTCAGTGTTATGTGGTTGTTGCACAACAAATATTTCAAGTTTCTGTGCAAGTTATCAGAAAGGTACGGTAGATGTTATTTTGTTTTCAAAGTGTATTTTGTTGTCATGCCTCTGGTTTTATTGTGTTCCTTATTAAAAAAAGGGGGGGATTCACACTCCGTCTTGAATACTTTTTTTCTCAAGGACTTACAGTGTGCATTGTACTGTCATGTATGTCAGTCGCCTGTATGTCTCCCTCTATATCACCCTGGTTATTTTTACCAACTTAAATGTTTCTCATGTCTGAAAACATGTTAGGTTTGATCTATTTCTGTGCGGCTGAGGACAGCCTTTTTCTCTCCGGGGGTGGGGGTGGGATATATAACAAGTGAAATTGCATTACTGTGACTTTGAGGGACTCTGTCTCCGTCGACTTCTTCTGACGTCATGGGAGCGCACCCCGACACTGATTCTTCGGTGGGAAGGAGTTCAACGATACGCATGTATGCCGTTGTCTAAAGCCCCAGGACTATTATTAACCCTTGTTTGTCTGCCATGGCAGTCCGAATATGTGAAAGGCTGAGTGCATGTGTGACACGTTAGTGGCTCTAAAGCTGGTCTGTATGCAGTTTTTCTTTATTAAAAATGTGCAGTGTGATTTCCCAGTGCTTGTGTACTGCTGCTTCTCCACACACAGTCCCACAACCCATCACATCTCCCGGATCTGCCCCATGGACCCTGCATCTGGACTGTTTATTGTTTGAATAAATATTTTCCCCCAAATAAATTCCTGTTTGTTATATATTGACTCACTTGATTTGAGGTTAATTTTCTTTTACATTCTACTCATCCACTTTCAAAAGTTGAATATTGTGGTAAATTTATTTTTAGAAATAACTCAAATCTAAAAAGTAAAACTTTCATATTTTGCAACAATCCAATTTAAATTTAGCTATTTTAAAATGTTTTTGTTTGAAATTTGGATGAATATATCTGAGCTAGTTGATATAGATCTGAATGGTGATGTCCTAATTTTTGGAGATGCAGTACTATTTTTACACAATATTATTTGCAGTGTTGGACAAGTTACTAAAAAATAGTAACCAATTACAGTTACTAGTTACTTCTTTTCAAAAGTAATTGGGTTACTTTACCAGTTATTGCATGATTAAAGTAATTGGTTACTTGGAAAAGTAACTTTCACATTACTTTTAAATGCATACTTAAACCATCTTGCACACATAGCAAGATAATTTAATTAATGGATTACATCACGGGCTTATTAATGGCAGGCTGAAAACAGACCGTTTCAGACAGACCTTCACAGACAGTTTTTAAATGCTGGTGTTGCTACACATGCGTCAGTGTGGGACATGAAAGCGGTTCATGTTTATCTTACCTTTATGTTATGGATTCATCCAATGTGCGGTGATCCAAAGAAAACGTTAATTTTCCACAGTCCAAACATCTGCTGTGACAGAGACATGATCCAGTCTCAAATTCCTTTTGGAGATCAAAATCCATTTTTGAATAATCTTTATCCAGGTAGCAAGTAAATGTGTTTTAACTTCAGTGGATCACAGTCCAGCTGTTTGATGGAAAGCGACTGTTATCATCTTCATTCTGTAACGACATATCTTGCAGTCAGTTGGTTTAATTCTTGCTGGGTCACAAACAGTCAAGATGCATACCTGTACTTGAAATCCAGCCATGGGTGTTCAGATAAGAGTATTTCAACTTTACATCCTGCTGTGAGTTCCACTTCACAGTGTTAGTTGTTAGCATAGCTAGCAGTCACTTAGCACTAGCTTTGTCAGAGCTTGTTGCCGTTTTCAGGCACTTCTGAAGAGGACTCCATTGGCACTTAGTTTGCAACCCACCAATATGTTTTTGTCCTTAACCGTGACAAAGGAAAAATAATCTGTGTATGTCCACCGGTAAATCGACAGCTTTGCTTTAGAGCTCAGCTCCCTCTTCACGACAACAGACTGGTACAACGTCCACATCACTGCAGAGGCTGCTCCAGTCCGTCTGTCAATCTCTCACTCCATTCTCCCCTCACTTGTGAGTAAGACCCCAAGATACTTAAACTCCTCCACTTGGGGCAGGAGCTTATCCCCAACCCGGAAAGGACAGTCCACCTTTTTCCAGCTGAGGACCATGCACTCAGACTTGGAGGTGCTGATTCTCATCCCAGCTGCTTCACACTCAATAGCAAACCATCCCAGCAAGGCCTGTAGGTCATTGATCAATGAAGCCAACAGGACAACATCATCTGCAAACAGCAGAGATGAGATCCTGTGGTCACCGGGCATGATACCCTCTGATCCTTGGCTGCACCTAGAAATCCTGTCCATAAAAATTATGAACAGGATCGTGACAAAGGGCAGCCCTGGCGAAGTCCAGCTCTCACTGGAAACGAGTTTGACTGGGTGTTGGCAATACAAACCAAACTCTTGCAATGGTCGTATAGGAACTGGATAGCTCGTAACAAGGAGCCTAATACCCCATACTCCCACGCCCCCCCCCCCCACCCCCCCAAGAGACCACGAGGGACACGGTCGAATGCTTTCTCCAAGTCCACAAAGCACATGTTTGGGCCATGGTTGGGCAAACTCCCACGAATCCTCGAGGATTCTCAAGAGGGAAAAAGCTGGTCCAATGTGCCACGGCCAGGATGAAAACCACATTGCTCCTCCTGGATCCGAAGTTCAACCAGCAGTCAGACTCGCTCTCCAGTGCCCTGGCATAGACCTTCCCAGGGAGGCTGAGAAGTGCGATCTCCCTAAAGTTGGAACACACCCTTCGGTCCCCCTTTTTAAAAAGAGAAACCACCACCTCAGTTTGCCATGCCAAAGGCACTGTCCCCGACCTCCATATGCAACATTGCAGTGGCATGTCAACCATGACAGCCCTACAACATCCAGGGCCTTGAGGTACTCAGGGTGAACCTCGTCCACCCCTGGGGCCCGGCCACCAAAGAGTTTTTTTAACCACTTCGGCAACCTCAGTCCCTGTGATGGGCAAGTTATCCCCCTTGTCCTCAAGCCCTGCTATCCTCTGTGTCAGTGGGATTGAGGAGATCCTTGAAGTATTCCCTCCACTGCCCGATGATATCCCCAGTTGAAGTGGAGGATAATGAGCAATTGCAACTACCACAGTGTTCACTTTTTTGTGTGTGTGGCTAAATCTTGTTGTTCACTTATGTGCCCCTATTGATTATCAAATAAATTGTTAAATGTTAAGTGTATTTCTATTGCCAGCGGCATATTTGCACCCAGTACTGTGGAAGCTTCCACAGCACCGGGTGCAAAAAATAAAAAAGATGGCAGCTATGCTGGTTACCAAGCCAAAAACAACATCACCGGTTTGGAAACATTTCGGTTTTGAGCCAAATGAAAAAAGAGAGCCAGCTAATTTAGAAGAGGCAATATGCAAAATCTGCGCCAAAAAGGTCCCAGTAAAACAGGGAAATAGATCAAATTTGAGGTTTCACCAGCCTTAGAAGCTCACTACTGCTGACAGCACCATGTAGGGCACTCTCGAGACGAACTCCAGCAGGCCCCAGCAGGCAGTTAGGAGTGGCGGAAGTGTTTGGACGAATTGCTAAATACAGTACAGCCATGACAGTGAGCACTGAAAGGGCACAATGCATGTTATTTGTGCTACTTTTGTGTGAGATCAGATTGCTTGTGGCAGATGTGAGAAAAACAAGGTGAGAAAATATCCTAAAGGTAATAAAATAATGACTGGATGAGCTCCTTCTCAGTGGAGTGCTTATGATCCTGACAATTAAGCTCTGAGAGCAAAACAACTGCTGCACAGTGCATTGCTTCTTTGCTGTGTGAACGTGATTTTTTGGACAGCAGCATTGTCCAAAAATCACTATGGAGAGACACAGAGAGAAGAGCCACGTGGGGTCCAGCATGGAGTCTATCCTGTTTAATTAAGCTGAATGTTGCAGCTGTCTCCAACCAGTCCACACACCCTGTAGTTGAAATGCTGACATTACCGCCACTGCTTTATGAAAATGATCTTTTTTTTTTTGTTTTTTTTTTACAGAATTAGCAGTTCATGACTGTAGGAAGACCTGAGCTCCACACGATTGTCACACGTGCACATAAGTCGAGAGCAGAGCTGCAGCAAGTTTCTCAACACAGCTTCCATTGTTTGCCACATAAGTTATAAACCCTGTCTAAATTACGAGACCACAGGGTCCTAGAAACATTTGCAATAATACCGAATATCACGCTGTTGAGCTATCCACCATCACCGCAGGGGAAATTCCTCCACTGTGGCAGCCCTGTGCAGAAAGAGAAATCTGAAAGAGGTAAAAGAGACTGCAAGGTGGTGGCAGGGGAGAATGCAGCTAGACAGCATTGGATGGTAGTCTGTAGGATGACTTTGGAAAGCAAAAAGAAGAGAGTGAAGCCAGAGCCAAAGATTAAGTGGGGGAAGTTACAAAAGGAAGAAGGTTGCACAGAGTTCAGGAAGGAGTTTATACAGGCTCTGGGTGGTAGGGAAGAATTACCAAATGACTGGGAAAGTACATCAAAATTATTGAGGAAAATGCGTAGAAAGGTATGTGGTGTATCCTCTGCACAGAGGAAGGAAGACAGGGAAACTTGGTGGTGGAATGAGGAGGTACAGTGAAGTATTCAAAGGAAGAGGTTAGCAAAGAAAAAGTGGGCGAGTCAGGGAGATGAAGAAAGTAGACAGGAGTATTTGGAATGTAGGCACATGGCAAAGAGACAGGTGGCAAAGGAAAAGGAAAAGGCATATAGTGAGTTGTATGAGAGGCTAAACACCAAGGAAGGAGAAAAGGACTTGTATCGATTGACTAGACAGAGAGATCGATCTGGAAAGGATGTGGAGCAGGTTAGGTTGATTAAGGACAGAAATGGTAATCTACTAACAAGTGACAAGAGTGTGTTGAGAAGGTGGAAAGAGTACTTTGAAAAGTTGATGAATAAAGAAAATGAGAGAGCGAAGAGGATGGATGAGGGAAAGATGGTGAACAAGGAATTCCTGGGGATTAGCAAGGTGGAAGTGAGGGCAGCTTTGAAGGGGATGAAGAATGGAAAGTAGGATGGTCCAGATGACATACCTGTGGGGGTATGGAGATGTTTAGGAGAGATGGCAGTGGACTTTTCAACCAGATTGTTTAGCACAATCTTGGAGAGTGAGAGGATGCCTGAGGAGTGGAGAAGAAGTGTTTTGGTACCAATTTCAAGAACAAGGGTGATACTCAGAGCTGTAGTAACTACAGAGCCATAAAGTTGATCAGCGAGCGTTGATCAGTAAGCAGCAGTACGGTTTCATGCCAAGAAAGCGTACCACAGATGCAATGTTTACTCTAAGAGTGTTGATGGAGAAGTATAGAGAAGGTCAAAAGGAGTTGCACTGTGTCTTTGTGGATCTAGAGAAAGCATATGATAGGGTGCCAAGAGAGGAACTGTGGTATTGTATGAGGAAATCAGGAGTGGCAGAGAAGTATGTGAGGGTGGTGCAGGACATGTATGAGGACAGCGAGACGGTGGTGAGGTGTGTTGTAGGAGTGACACATGGGTTCAAGGTGGGGGTAGGGTTACATCAGGGATCGGCTATGAGCCCCTTCTTGTTTGCCATGGTGATGGACAGGCTGACGGATGAGGTCAGGCAGACGTCTCCGTGGACTATGATGTTTGCAGATGACATTGTGATCTGTAGTGAGAGTAAGGAGCAAGTGGAAGAGAATCTGGAGAGAAGAGGAATGAAATCAGTAGAAGCAAGACAGAATACATAAATGTGAATGAGAGGGAGGCAGGTGTAACAGTGAAGATGGAAGAAGTAGAGGTACTGAAAGTAGATGAGTTTAAATACCTGGGGTCAGTCATCCAAAGCAATGGAAAATGCACAAGAGAGGTGAGTGGGTGGAGACGAATGTCGGGGGTGATTTGTGACAGAAGGGTAGCAGCAAGAGTGAAAGGGAAGCTTTACAAGATGGTAGTGAGACCTGCGATGATGTATGGTTTGGAGACGGTGGCACTGACAAGACAGGAGGAGGAGCTGGAGTTGGCGAAGTTAAAGATGCTAAGATTTTCATTGGGAGTGACTAGGAGGGACAAGATTAGAAATGAGTATATCAGAGGGACAGCTCAGTTTGAGCGGTTTGGAGACAAAGTAAGAGAGGCAAGGCTAAGATAGTTTGGACATGTGCAGAGGAGGGATATTGGATATATTGAACAAAGGACGTTTTAGATGGAGCTGCAAGGCAGGAGGAAAAGAGGAAGACCACACAGAAGATTCATGGATGTAGTGAAGGAGGACATGGAGAGGTTTGGTGTTACAGAGGAAGATGCAAGAGACAGGGTGAGATGGTGGCAGATGAACCGCTGTGGCAACCCCTAAAGGGAGCAGCCGAAAGAGGAAGAAGAAGAAGATATGTGTAGCTTGTGGAAAAATTTGAACGGGATCAAAAGATAATTTCGTTATTGCCATTCATTTCAATGGAGAATTTTTGTCATGAACCGAGCTGGTTTGCTCTTCAGGCTCGGTTCTGACCGTTCTCTGTGGCTCAGGTTATCTGTGTATTTATGTATTGTGTTATCTTTTGAGTTTATTGTAGTTTCTATTTTTCCTTGTTTATTTCCCTACCTGTAGCCACTGTGTTCTGGCCGGCACCTGTGAGGCAGCCTCCTTTGGCTTACACTCGTGTGGGCGCTGTCTGACACTTGCGGGTCCAACCATGCCCCCTCTCTCATGACAGCCAGCTGGTTTCACTCCAGTAATTGCCTTTCCCGCGCTTCGCCCAAGTGCACCCAATCTACCCAATGCTTGTACTTAAGCAGCTCTTTCCCTGTCAAGCATTGCTGGACTATTGTATTGTCATTGGTGTTTGTGGTGCCACTGTTCACTGTGGTCTACCCACTTCACATCCCGCCGTGGAAGCCAGTAAGTGAACCCTGTCGTCCTTTGTATTGTTTTTCGCCTTTTTTTGTGCCACTGTACACTGTGGTCTGCCCGCTTCACGTACTACCATGTAGCTGTTAAGTGTACCCTGTCTACCATTTTTGTATGTCTGCTTTTTGTGAAGTGATTCTTCTTTCTTTAATAAATGTGTTTGTGGTGTAACCTGCTCGTAAATCCACCTTCCTTCTACTCCTCTGTGCGCTGCGTAAAAGCAGACAGGGAGAACATGACCATTTTTTTTTTAATTTAAGGTCCCATATGCAGAAGTAGAGGGGGCGTGACTTCGGCTCTCTATGGAGAGTTGGTTACCCAGCCACTGAGGGGAGCACAAGCCAGTGTACTCCAAGTGCCGGCCCCAAACCCAGATACATATGGAGGGTTGCATCAGGAAGTAGTGATAGGATCCACAGTTCACTAATATGTACTGAATCACTGTTTGTTCACCAAATCACTCAGTGCTGTACTGGAGCTCTCACTGCCTACCACTCATTGAACTGGAAAACGCGCTGAACTGAGCGGGCGGGGCTCACTCCTTCACTGCTCTTCAGTATGCTCACTGACTGAACTGATGAGAACGTGAGGAAGACAACTGTTGTACGAATCAGCAGCTGCACAAATCAGTTGGTGTGTCAGTCTCTGAACGAAACACACCTGCTCCTCAGTACACGTCCATGATGTGCTGGAGGCGGCTGTGCGAATCAGTGGCTGTATGAATCAGCTGGTGGTCTCTGCTCCTCAGTACACGTTCATGTACTGACAACATGAGGAAGGCTGCTATGTGAATCAGCAGCTGGGCAAGGCGGCTTGGATTCGTGCTGTGCGTTTAAACATGGTAAACAGATGTAACGTATTATTATTATTATGCTGGATTATTTTAAGTGTATATTTAACCTGTTTATTTTAGTACTTGGGGGTTTTATGCATTTTATTGGTTTTAATTGAGTTTGCTGTTTTCCTGTTTGTTTTTTTACAGGTTGATTTGCTGCATGTTATTATTATTATTGCATGTTTTGTTGTGGTGCTTTGGTGTGTGTGTTTTTTTTAAGGATAACTTAAAAAAAACAGTGATTGTAAATTTAACTCCACTCCTGTAGCCTGACAGTGATTGGTAATAAACCTTGCTTAAACACTATTGCCTATTGTTCCTTACTGAGGTGCATCACCCAAATGAGGAGTTCTGTTATTTAGGGAGCTTTTGCCCCAGTTACAGTCACCTTTTATGAGTCTGGCATTTTAGAGGCTTGCTTGACAATTGTTAGATAAGACCACAGGTTTTATTATGATTTTTTACATCTTTTTAACTGATCTGGATCATGTTCTTAGACTTGCTAAGTCTGATTCCAGCAGCAGCTGTCTCAGTCAGAGCTCACATACTGTACAGTATGCCGTTACCTCGCATTGAAGTTTCCTCACAAATTTTACAATGGAATGTAAACAGGGAACGAGGTGAGATCAGAGAGTGCATACTTTTTAAGTTTAAATAACGACTGAAAGAAAACCACTCTTGGTTTTTTTTCCCACTCCGCCGCTCCCCATTCATTGTCTGTGTGGAAAGCTTTGTGGTGCACTTTAGGCAGGTCGCGCACCATTTTTTTCAGCTGTTGAACTGAGTCAACTAAAAACTTTTAAAGGAGCAGGTGTGTGTGTCACATAAAAACAGATTCAGCAACTAAATTATATATTTCTCACTTCTAAATCACTTTCGCTGTTTTCATTTTGTTGTGTTGAATCCATCCATTATTACTTCCTGGTTCCTGCAGGCCAGGCAGGAGGAGCCTTTTGTGAACGACTCGTCCAATAAAAGCAGCTTCTTCTGGAGTGCCAGGTTTGCAAGGCTATAATAGGCTGTAGAAGGCTAGGAGAACTACCAGTCAATGATGTGTACATGATTTGGAAGCGGGGGATGAAATGGCTGCTATTTCCTGTGATTTGTTCAGTTATGGTAAGTGATTCAGTACAGTTCATTCACCCAAAAGAACTAGTACACTTGAACGAATTGTTCATGAACGTTCCAACTCTATCAGGAAGGGCATCTGGTGTAAAATCCTTGCCAAACCAAATGTGTAGACCCATGATTTGCTGTGGCGACCCCTGATGAAAGGGAGCAACCGATAGAAGGAAAATGATGCTGACTGGAATGTTTCATGTTTGTGCACCTATGGTTTTTCCTCCCCATGTACTTTTAGTAGTAAAAAAGTAAAAGGAAGAAGAATTTAAAAAAAACATGCTTGGAATGCTAATTAGGTAATTAAAATAAAAACAAAATTTCTCCAAATATTTTCTACTTTTCTTTCTGGCAACTAAAGCCCCTTTTCCACTAGTCCCCACTCAGCCCTACTCGCCTTGACATGGCTTTACATGGCTGAACACGCTTTTGCTTCCATTACAGCTGAATACCGCCTGGGGTGGGTGGGATTTTTTTTTTACTACAAGGCAGCACTACCTTCCCGTGACGTAAAACACGCAACACAAGCAAAACACAACATGGTGGCTTACGAGGCGACTGCTCGGTGTCTGGCTTTTTGTCAGAGTAAAGGCAAAAAAGGACAGCCAGACAAGGGTACAGGCAGTGAGACAAAACACTCTGGAAATGTACTGGAGCGTTTAGGAAGCCACAGAGCCGAAGACGTGAGGATACGAACTAGATCACATCCGCCGTACTACATTATAATGTCTGCAAGTTTTCGCTATTAGGTACTAAAATATGTATGTTGTGTGTGTGTTTCAGATGGCTCTCTTGTGGGAAAATTACCACTTCAAACCGTGGGTCTGGGCGTTCAACACAGCCTCTCACTGATGTCCCCCCAGCTTACAGCTTATATTAGCCATAAAATATATATTTCAACAGGTAAACAGTACTGAGTTAGGTATAATAAGATATATTTAACAATTATGATGCATTTTAGGGTAAAACAAGCTTGATCTAGGATTAAAAGCAATTAAAATAAAGCAGTTACAAGGTTACATGGAAAATACTTGGATTCACTGGATAGATACATGTAGATACTGTATAAATATATATTCTCTGCATCAACAATGTACTGTACATGTATTCATGTAGTATTGCACTGGGAATTTGACAATAAACCTTTGTACTTTTTGCAGATCTGTCTCCACTTTTGTTTTATGTGTGACAGTTACCACCAAGTGACATAAATTAAATACTAAAAGATTGTTAAAGCTGTCTAAGAACAATCCCGCAGTTTGAGAAATAACTTTTGGTTTGGTGTAAGTCTGTCAACAGAATTATGAACCATAAAGCAGTCTGTGTTAAAATGTTAAATCCCATTAAACCCTAACCCAAGGGTGTCCAATCATGTGCCATGGAGGGCCAAGACCCTGCAGGTTCTCTTCTACCCAGTCTCTTCAGCAGGTGTTTTCACTGATCAGCAGTCAATGAAAGAAATTCAGTGGAATCTGCTGTTGAAGATACTGGTTGCAGGTAAAGCCTGCAGGGTCTTGGCCCTCCATGGCACATGATTGGACACCGCTGCCCTAACCTATTATGAGAAAATACAGATGCTAATATGGCCCAGAATTCCTCCATATACTGGTACTATCACTAAAGTGTGCAGGGTCTTCTGCACTGGCACATCCAGCAATACAGTCTTCAGTAAACAAAATAATAGTTTTTGGTTACTTTTTCTTAAAAAATGAGCCATTATTTTCAACATCACTGATAAATGGTTTGTACTGTTGACTCTTTTCACACCGGTGTCTTAACAGACAAAATAGAAAATCATGATGCAAACAATTTTTTTTTTTTTTTTTTTTTTTTTACTTTTTCTGAACCCCTTAGCATTACTGCCAATTTTCCAGGGTGGAAAAGTAGAATTTTGGTTAAAAAAATCTTTCATTATTTACCATTACACACAGTAAACTGGAAACATAGCATGGCTGGATTACCAAAATGTGTCTATTTTTTAACTACAATGTCATGATTCACTGCATCACAAGATTTTGTTTGTCCAAAACTGCTTCCACAACCTACAACCTGACCTTGATCTATAGACTTATAGGATGTTTTAAGTAATTAAGACTCCATAATATACTCCAATAAAATTGTCTAGCAACGCTGTTTTTCCTAAAACTTTGAAGAAAGTTGGTAATGTACTACAGACACATAACCTGATTTACAGCTGAATTTGGTCAGAGGAGAGGATGTGTATGTAATTATTGACTCTTTTCCCGCCAGTGCCATAACAGACAAAACACAGCCATGATGCAAACCCAGTCACTGGTTTATTACAAGTATCAGCACAATTACAGACCATTTTGTTTCGTATCTACACAAGTTAAAAAAAACACTGGGGATGGGGAACTGGCCACTCATCACATTCACAAGCTTGCCCAGTTCAGCCAGAAAAGCTTGATTGAAGGCAGCAGTTTGTGTCATCTCCTCCCTTCAGAAGGCGACTTCTTGCTCCCTTGCTTCACGTGCATCATTGGCAAGCCGGTTGGTGGAAAAGAAACAGCACAACAACACTGTTCCCACACTGTTTTTGGAAAATCCACAGAATAGGTATGTGGGTCTATTATGAGGCTTTAGGAAATTATATGAATCACTTTAGAAATCACTTTAGAAATCACTGGTTTGAAAATACACTTGTATATGTTGAGATTTTGGATCCTGGGGTCCACTTGACCTGTATCCATATAAACAACATGCTGAGGGAGGCGGACCCCTGGCATGTGGAAACAGATTCTAGAAAGAAAATACACACAACTTAATGCACAACACCAAAGTGCAACACATACACAAACCAGGATTTTAACCAGGATTAGCATATTTCATCATTTTGCTCTCACAAGCAAATACTTCAGACAAAGCAAGCACGAATCAGCAGAGGTGGCTGCTAGCTACTACCTAGCTAGCGCTCCTCGCTAACACTCGTTAGTCAGGAGAGAACGGCGTTGTTTGCTCAAAAAAAGTGAGCTTGCCACCAATAGGATAAATAAGCAAAAAGATGCACAATATCATAAAACACTCACCATTCATGGTTCTCTCACCTTCAGCTTCTCTCTACATTGTTTTAATGCTGTATCCGTGGGCTGTCATCTGTTTCGTTGCGGGTCACTCCATCTCACTCTGGATATTATCGTCAGCCACCAAGCACAGAAAAGTCCGCACCTCTTCATTGGACCACGCCGTACATGTCCGCGAAACCATCTCTATTATTACTGCATTTACTCGCTGACCGTGTTTGCTCGCTGAACATTTTTTTGCAAATTGCGGTTGTAGATTCTATAGAAGATGCTGCTCTCATGACGTTACGCCCTGACCAATCAGTGGCCTGCAGTCTGATAACGTCACATTTTCAGCCCGACTCAGCATGGTTAGAACCCCAGTGGAGTGGGTGTGAAAAAAGTACCTGGTGCCAGGTACCAGGTACTAATGGAAAACCCTACAAACGGGGTAGAGTCAAGGCGAGTGGGGCTGAGTGGGTACTAGTGGAAAAGAGGCTTATATCTCTTCTGGTGTTCAGCTTGTCACTCTCAGAGGTTTATTTCTCCTCCAACACAGAACAGCATAACTCTGAGTGCCAAAGCGATCTGCTTTATACATTTTCTCCCCGCCTCTGGCACTCAGGATAAACACATTTACATACCTGCTACCAAGTGTGAACACACATCAACATACACATTAACGCATTCACACCCCTACGTCCTCAGGTGTGAGCCTGGCACAGCGGGGGCGAAAGGCACATCTTCATTCATTCATTCATTCATTCATCTTCTTCCGCTTAATCCTTTTTCAGGTCGCGGGGGGGCTGGAGCCTATCCCAGCATCTTTGGGCAAGAGGCAGGGTACACCCTGGACAGATCGCCAGTCCATCGCAGGGCCAACACAAAGAGACAGACAACCATTCACTCTCACATTCATACCTAAGGACAATTTATAAATACCTCTCAGTGCTCTCGCGCCCCTGGCTAGCACCCCCGACACAATGAAGTACTGGGTGGAGTGTCATCTCCTTTGTGTCACCACACAGCCCCCCCCCCCCGCCCCCCTGAACACCCACAAGGGGTTCTAACCCTCTGGACCTTTGGGCTTGAGCAAGCGCTCATAGCAGATGTAATGTGCGCCGGTTGAAGCGCCTTCTTGTCTAGACGGGTAGGAGAAAGGCTTGGTCTCTGGAGGGGGAAAAATTAGTTTCCTGAAAACAGTCCTCTGTCGGGGGAACACTAACCTGCGGACCCACTGTAGGAAGGCGCCTGCGGTGGGGAACTTGAGCCAACACCACCTGCTCATCTGCCAACACATAAGCAGGCATCAGCCTGTCTATGAAGATGGTTTCCTTACGCCCCCCCCCCCAAGTCTAACAAAATGTTTCTCCCCAGTTTCCAGCACTCTGAACGGGCCATCGTACGGCGGACGCAGCGGGGTTCTGTGGGCGTTGTGCCTGACGAAAACGAATTTGGCATTCTCTAAGCGCTTTGGAACAAAAGTGCATGGAAAACAATGGTGCGCTGGGCCTGGAACACTGGCAGCCTCTGTACCAGAAAAAAAGTGCACGAGTGGATCGGTACCGGGTGCGGAGCTCTCTGGCAAAAAGTCCCCCGGGATTTGCAACGGCTGAGAAAAAACGAGTTCTGCCGGGGAAGCTGCCAAATCTTCCTTAGGTGTGAAGCGCAACCCCAGTAGGATCCAAGGCAGGCGGTCGACCCAATTTGCATCCGTTAGCGAGGCTCTGAATGCTGCTTTAAGCGATCTGTGAAAACGCTCGCACAAACCATTAGCCTGTGGGTTGTACACGGTGGTGCGGTGGATTTTGACCCCCAGGCTGTCGGTCATCGTGGACCAAAGTTCCGAGACAAATTGTGGACTCCTGTCAGAAGTGATGTTTGACAGGGATCCGTGGAACCGTGCGACCCAAGATAACAAAAACGCGTGGGCTCCATCAGCCGATGTCATGGAACTCAGCGGAACCACCTCTGGCCAATGTTTAGTGTGGTCCATGATTGTTAAAAGGTGTGTGAACCCCTGCGACGGTGAAAGGGGATCCACTAAGTCCACGTGTACGTGTTCAATCCTCCTGGCTAGAATTTGAAAAAGCTTGAGGGGGCCTTTGGTGTGCTTGTGCACCTTAGCCTGTTGGCACGCAATGCATGCTGCAGCCCGTTCTTTCACATCCATGTGTAAGTGAGGCCAACAAATTTGGAGCCCAGTAGTTTAACTGAGGCTTGCACGCCGGGATGTGAAAGGGAGTGGACGGACTCGAAAATGCGGTGGCGCCAGGAGCTCGGAACTACAGGGTGCGACCGGTGGAGATGTCACAGAGCAAAGGGGGCACCCTTCTTGTACCACCCTGCTCTCAAGTTTTAATCTGGTAGCTGTGGACTGGAGCGCGCAAATGTCTGTGTCTCCGGTTTGGTCGGCGGCCATTGTGGAAAAATCGATGCCCATGTATACCGGAGAGACCAGCACGCATGACAAGCAGTCTGCCACAACGTTCAATTTACCGGCTACATCTTGGATGTCAGTCGTAAACTCCGAAATTGCAGCCAAGTGCCATTATTGCCGAGCTGACCACGGTTCCAAGACTTTGGACATTGCGTAGGTCAGTGGTTTATGATCAACAAACGCGGTAAACTTGCGACCCTCGAGCCAGAACTGAAAATGATGCGTAGCGAGGTGGAGAGCCAACAACTCTCTGTCGAAAGCGCTATATTTACGCTCGTTGTCGTGCAAAGTACGGCTGAAAAAGGCAAGGGGCTGCCACGAACCGGAGATGTACTGCTCCAATACAGCTCCTACCGTGACATCAGATGCGTCTGTGGTGAGAGCTATCTGCGCTGACGGGGCTGGGTGGGCCAGCAAAGCTGCTTTAGCGAGCATCGTTTTGGCATTTGTGAATGCCTAGATCCGTTCGGGGGTCCAGTCGATGCAATCCGCAGGCTTCTTTCTCTTGAGAATAGAGCGGCTGCAGCAGCTGGGCTGCATAGGGGAGGAAGCTGTTGTAAAAAGAGACCATCCCCAAAAATTCTTACAGTGCCCTCACGGTCTGTGGACGCGGAAAATCCGACACTGCGTGCACTTTATCCAGCAGCGGGATCACGCCATCTCGTGATAGCGGTAATTGCGTGGCCCAAAAAGTCGATTACAGGCAACCCAAACTGACACTTCGCTGGGTTAACAATCAGCCCGTGCGCTTCCAAATGTTGGAAAACTTGTTTGAGATTGGCGAGGTGCTCCTCCTCTGACGCGCTAGCCACCAAAATGTCGTCCAAGTAGACAAAACTGAACAGCAAGTCACAGAGCACCGCGTCCATCATCCTTTGGAAAGTTTGTGCTGCACCCTTTAACCCAAACGGCATACGCAAAAACTCGAAAAGACCAAAGGGAGTTATTACTGCTGTTTTGGGGACATCCTCTGTGCACCGGGACCTGGTGGTAACCACGGACCAGATCCCCTTTTGAAAAAATGCGCGTCCCGGCCAGGTGCATGGAAAAATCCTGGATGTGCCGGATGGGGTAACGATTGTGTTCAGTGGCATTGTTTAAGCGTCGGAAATCGACGCACAGCTGCCACGACCCATTGGACTTGGGCACCATGTGCAGCAGGGATGCCCAAGGGCTGTTGGAGCACCAAACGATGCCTAAGTGTTCTAAGTTAGCAAACTCCTTATGCGCGATGGCTAGTTTAGCCGCAACCAGGCGGCAAGGGAACGCAAACATGGGCGGACCTGTCATGGTGATAAAATGCTCAACCCCATGCTTGGTTAGCGTAGCAGAAAAAGTGGGCACCGTGAGTGCTGGGAACGCAGAACGCAAACACTTGTACTTACCCCCTGGAGCTAGAATATCTGCGTGTGTTGGTGGCCCAACTCCCCGAGCTGTGCAGGGCAAGGAGGAAAAAGATACAGTGTCTACTAAATGCCTGTTGGCAACATCAACAAGTAGTCTATGAGCACACAGAAAATCAACACTTAAGATGGGAACCGAACATGCAGCTACCACAAAGTCCCACTGGTAATTGCGTCCATGTAAACATGCAGTCACCGTCCTTTCTCCAAATGTCCTGATGCGGGATCTGTTTCCAGTCGTTAAAGATGGCCCACAGCCTTCTGCCAGCCTGTCATGGCGCCCGCAGGGCCATCATCTGTCTCAGCTGCGTGCCCACCTGTTGCCAATCGCCAGCGGGCTTTAAGAGCCAAGCCTGCCAGCGACTCAGCACGGAGCCGTCTGTCAAACTTAAGAAGGCACGTCTCTCGTCCTCAGCCTCGACTTGGCTCTACACCTGACCAAGAGCAACACGCCAACGCACATAAGCGTTTCTTGCACTCACCTTGTCAAGCTCCTTTCCCCTGCTCACAGGTGGACCTCCCAGGCGGCGGATCCTCTCTCCCCGGCGGCGGCGCAGCACCTCCCCGGCATCAGAGTAACTCCCCCGCTTCCCGGCACAGAGCTGGACGCTCTCCCTCTGGCAGTCGCCCGCAAGGCAAACTGAAGCTTAGCATCGCCATCTGCAAAGTAAGCGGCAGACTTTATTACACTCCCCGCACTGGTGCAGCGCTAACCTCTCTGCCTTGTCTCCTTAGGGTTGCCAGGCAGAACGGAGACCTGCTCAGCTCCAGCACGAGACTAGCACTTCACACCTCACTGACCATACACACACTCACACACAATACACTGGGTGAAAATAAAAGGATAATTGTATCTCCTCGAGTCTGTCTTCTGTCCCCTGGGTCCAGAAATTATGTCAGTACGGCTCCGTCAGGGCGACCCAGCGGACAGCATGCTAGCATGCTGTTTAAACACCCTAGACGCTTGAGTTGAGCAACTAATTTACCAGCAGAACGTTATCCTGGCCCAGTTAACCCAAATAAACAGCCAGTTGGATCGTCTGGAAGGACAGCGGGCGTTCCCACCAGTTTCCAGGGCCCCACCGGGTCCCGCTAGCTCCCTGCCTAACCAGGTTAGTCAGACTCCTTTGACCTGTCTCACACCAGTGCCCACGCCCGCTCGCTTCAGTGGGAAGCTCGGGGAGGCCCGGGGGTTTATCCTGCAATGCGAGACGGTTTTCCAACGAGTACCGGGGGACTTCCCCACGGACCACAGCAAGATAGGCTACATTGCTTACCTGCTAGAAGGTAGGGCGCTAGCCTGGGCCTACGCCGTTATGGCTAAGCCCAACTATGCCAATTTAACATACCAGCAGTTTCTGGCTGAATTTCTTGAAGTGTTTGATCACACCGACCGGGACACCATGCTTACAACCCGGTTGTTAAACCTTCAACAGGGCGGTAGGTCCGCTGCGGACTATGCGGTCAATTTCCAGGTGGTAGCCGCTGAGGTCGGGTAGGAGGACGCTTCATTGTGTAGCATATTTATCCGTAGCCTAAGCCCTGGTCTAAGGGATGAACTAGCTACGCGGGATAAACCAGAACGACTAAATGAGCTAATCTCACTCACCATTAGCTTAGATAACATGCTGAGAGAATGAGCAGCCGAGCGAAGAGCTTCCAGCCGCTCGAATGCGCAGTTTTTTCATTCCTCACAGTCACCTTAGTTGGCCCTGCCCTCCTCGGAGGAACTTCCAGGGCAGGAGGATATGGTAATCGGGCACTCTAAGATTCCACCTGCTGAGAGACAGCGCCGTAGGGAGTTAAGGCAGTGCTATTATTGTGGTAGCAGTTCACATGAATTGGCAAATTGTACGAGTCGGTTAAAAGAGGAGGTCCGTGGGTCACAGTAGGGGGACTCACGGACGCGTCCCAGTCAAAACCCCTCACCTGCTGTCTCGTGCCCATCCGACTCATTTACAAACATACTAAACATTCCACTCATGCACTGATTGACTCGGGGGCTGAGCAGAGTTTTATATCAAGAGACCTGGCAACCCGGTTAGGGCTCCCATGTCAAACTCTTCAGCCACCGCTCAAGCTGACTGCCCTATCTAAAGCCCCTCTAACGACCATTTCTCAGCAGACTGCCCCATTGTCGGTGATTGTTTCGGGGAGCCACTAGGAGGATCTATGCTTTCTGGCGCTGCCCTCTTCCACTTCCCCGATCATCCTGGGTTACCCCTGGCTGCGGCTGCATAATCCTTCATTCGACTGGCAGACAGGAAGCATCTCTTCATGGAGTTCGTTCTGCCTCAGCGCATGCCTGCAGTCCACAGCATGTGCCCTGTCTGTGTCTGTGGCCCCGCGTGTGTCCCCTCCCCCGGATCTGTCCAAGGTGCCAGTTGAGTATCACGACCAGGGGACGGTCTTCAGTAAGTCGCAGGCACTGTCCCTTCCCCCCCACTGCCCTTATGACTGCGCTATTAATCTCTGGGCTGATGCCCCGCTACCGTCGAGCCGTTTGTACAGTCTGCCTGCTCCGGAACGGGAGGCAATGGATACGTATATCAAGGAGTCCCTCAGCTCTGGGATCATCCGCCCATCTTCCTCGGCGGTGGGGTGGGATTCTTCTTCGTTGGAAAGAAGGACGGCTCCCTGCGACCATGCATTGACTTCAGGGGGCTTAACGACATTACGGTGAAGGACAAGTATACCCTGCCCCTCATGGACACGGCCTTTGATTCTCTCCAGGGGGCCTCGTGGTTTACCAAATTGGACCTCCGCAACACATACCATCTCGTGCGGATCAAGGAGGGAGATGAGTGGAAGACGGGCTTCCGGACCCCAAGCGGTCACTTGGAATACCTGGTGATGCCGTTTGGGCTGACCAACGCTCCGGCCGTCTTCCAGCGCCTAATCAATGACGTCCTCCGGGATTTCTGGACGCTTTCGTCTTTGTCTACCTGGACGACATCCTCATCTTCTCCCGATCGTTTGAGGAGCACCAGGTGCATGTGAGGCGGGTCCTCCAACGACTCCTGGAGAACCAATTGTTCGTGAAGGCCAAGAAGTGTGAGTTCCACGCTAGGAAGACGTCCTTCCTCGGCTTTGTGATCTCGCACAACCAGGTTCTCCCCGATCCGGCCAAGGTCAAGGCAGTGTTGGATTGCCCGCCCCCCTCGTCCAGGAAGCAACTGCAGCAGTTCTTGGGGTTTGCCAATTTTTACCGCCGCTTCGTGCCCAAGTATAGCATGGTGGCTCACCTGCTGACCTGTCTCACGTCCCCGAAGGTCCCCTTCCACTGGACGGAGGAGGCCGCAGCAGCGTTCGACGCACTCAAGAGGGAGTTTTCATAGTCCCGCGTCCTGACGCAGGTGGATCAGGCTCTCCAGTGCCTGGTTGAGGTGGACGCATCAGACTCCGGGGTGGGGGCAGTACTCTCTCAGCGCTCTCCAACAGATGGGGTGATCCGCCCCTGCGCCTTCTTCTTGCACCGCCTGTCTCCAGCGGAGAGGAATTACAGCATCGGCAATAGGGAGCTGTTGGTGGTGAAGATCGCATTGGAGGAGTGGCGTCACTGGCTGGAGGGTGCTGCCCAGCCTTTTGTGGTTTGGACCGACCATAAGAACTTAGAATATCTGAGGACAGCTAAGCGGTTGAACTCTCGTCAGGCCCACTGGTCTCTCTTCTTCGGTCGGTTCGACTTTACTATCACCTACCACCCCGGAGACAAGAACGCTAAGCTGGACGCCCTCTCCAGGCAGTTCTCGGCGGAGGTATCCGAGGACCAAGAACAGACGATCCTCTCCCCATCCTGCATCGTGGGCACCCTCTTGTGGGACATCCGGGAGAAGGTTGTGAAGGCGCAGGAGGCTGAGCCCGATCCAGGAGGCGGCCCCCCGGGGCGGTTGTTTGTTCCCACGCCGGTCCGTGGTGAGGTCATTCAATGGGCTCATGCCTCGAAGTTGGCATGCCACCCTGGGGTGTCTCGCACAATTGTGCTCCTCCAGAGGGCGTTTTGGTGGCCGGGGCTGCGGAAGAACGTCAATACCTACATTCGGGCCTGCGCTCAGTGCGCCACCGGGAAGTCTTCCTCCTCTCCTCTGGCCGGACTGCTCCACCCCCTGCCGGTTCCTAGTCATCCCTGGTCACACATTGCTCTGGATTTCGTGACAGGCCTCCCACCATCAAATCATTTTACAACGATCCTGACCATTGTCGATCGCTTCTCCAAGGCGGCCCACTTCGTTTCCCTCCGGGGATTGCTGACAGCGTGGGAGACAGCAGACCTGCTGGTTCAGCACGTCGTTCGCCTCCATGGGATCCCCACGGATGTCGTCTCAGATCGGGGGCCCCAGTTTGTCTCACAGGTTTGGAGGGCGTTCTGTCAGGCGTTAGGATCAACAGTGAGCCTGTCATCTGGTTACCACCCTCAGAGCAATGGGCAGCGTGAACGAGCGAATCAAGAACTGGAGGCCACCCTACGCTGCGTCATTGCCTCCAGCCCCTCTTCATGGAGCAGCCACCTGCCGTGGATTGAGTACGCCCACAATTCCACGGTTTCTTCTGTGATTGGGATGTCCCCCTTCAGGGCATCTTTGGGGTATGACTCTCCACTGTTTCCGGAGAAGGAGAAGGAGGTGGCGGTGCCTTGTGTCCACGCCCATGTCAGGCGCTGCCGCTGGCTCTGGACCACCACCCGCAGAGTTCTCCTCCGAACCACAGAACACAACATCAGGACGGCCAATCGCCGCAGGAGACCGGCCCCCGAGTACAAGGTGGGTCAGCAGGTATGGCTATCAACTCGCAATATCAATTTGAAGGTGGAGAAATGCAAGCTGACCAAGCATTTCATTGGGCCTTATCCTATTGTTCATGTGATCAACCCTGTGGCTGTCCGCCTAGCCCTCCCCCCGTCCCTCCTCATCTGTCCCACCTTCCATGTTTCACAGGTGAAGCCCGTCGTTGCCAGTCCCCTCTGCCCCCCCCCCAAGGATGATCGATGGCCACCCGGCGTGGGGAGTCACTACCATCTTGGATGTCCATCAGCGGGGTCGTGGTCTACAGTACCTGGTGGACTGGGAAGGATTCGGTCCTGAGCATAGATCCTGGGTACGTCCGTCTCTGGTCCTCGATAAACAACTCATCTGTGACTTTCACCGGACGCACCCAGGTAAGATAGCTACTAACTAACTAACTAACTAACCTGCACTTATATAGCGCTTTTCTAGTCACAAAGACCACTCAAAGCGCTTTCATTAATACTAACCCTCTATTCTAAGGGCCTATAGGAAACAGATATCTAGGGACAATTTAGAACAGCCAATTAACCTAACAGGGTTAGGACAGGTGCCAGGAGGCACCTCTAGAAGGGGAAGTACTGTCATGGCGCCCGCAGGGCCATCATCTGTCTCAGCTGCATGCCCACCTGTTGCCAATCGCCAGTGGGCTTTAAGAGCCAAGCTTGCCAGCGACTCAGCACGGAGCCGTCTGTCAAACTTAGGAAGGCACGTCTCTCGTCCTCAGCCTCGACTTGGCTCTACGCCTGACCAAGAGCAACATGCCGATGCATATAAGCATTTCCTGCACTCACCTTGTCAAGCTCCTTTCCTCTGTGCACAGGTGGACCTCCCAGGCGGCGGATCCTCTCTCCCTGGCGGCGGCACAGCACCTCCCCGGCATCAGAGTAACTCCCCCGCTTCCCGGCACAGAGCTGGACCCTCTCCCTCTGGCAGTCGCCCGCAAGGCAAACTGAAGCTTAGCATCACCATCTGCAAAGTAAGCGGCAGACTTTATTATACTCCCCACACTGGTGCAGCGCTAACGTCTCTGCCTTGTCTCCTTAGGGTTGCCAGGCAGAACGGAGACCTGCTCGGCTCCAGCACGAGACCAGCACTTCACACCTCACTGAACATACACGCACTCACACACAATACACTGGGTGAAAATAAAAGGATAATTGTATCTCTTCGAGTCTGTCTTCTGTCCCCTGGGTCCAGAAATTATGTCACAGCCTGTCTGCACTGACTGGGAAAATGAGGCTCTTCTGGGAGCCAGAGTCTACCAGAAAATGTCTCCCTGAACATGTGTCCGTGATGAAAAGCAGCTTCTCCCTGTTGCCAGCAGTCGCAGCTGCTACTGACTGCTGGCTGTCCCGTTTCCCAGCTTCTTGAAGTGGCACAGCAGCAGACAACGTTGCACTTGCCAAAACGGCGGTGATAAAAACACAGCGTCCCGGCCATCACCATTGGCTCCTCAACCTCACTGGGTTCCGCCGGAGATCCCAGTCTCACTGCCTGAATGCCGAAAGCCTTGTTTGCTAGGATGATGCGGTCTGCCTTCTCTGCCAGTGTGCGGTAGTCCCTGGCCGCCAGCAGCGGTGAGTTATTTTTGATTTTTTTTTTTTTGATTTTGTATACTTTATTGATCCCCAGAGGGGAAATTGAGGGCATCCACCTGGATGGATGAAGCAGCCATGGTACGGCGCTATCCCTTAACCATTCACACACACATTCACACCTAGGGCCACTTTAGAGTCTCCAATTA
Organism: Pholidichthys leucotaenia; assembly: GCA_020510985.1. NCBI lineage: Eukaryota > Metazoa > Chordata > Actinopteri > Cichliformes > Pholidichthyidae > Pholidichthys > Pholidichthys leucotaenia. The sequence goes on along the minus strand of CM035844.1, from coordinate 60,340,374 downwards.
ACCTAACCTGCATGTTTTTGGTCTGTGGGAGGAAACCCGAGAAATCCCAGCATAAACTTATTCTGGGACTTCCGGTTATGGCGGCCACGTAGGAAGACGCGTTTCACTCTACTCTGCTCCTAAAAATAAAAAGTCGGCAAATAACTCTCTCATTTGGAACAAAACCTATCCCAGCGTTTGGGCGAGGATATGCCGGTAAAGCCTAAGGCTGGGAAATCAGGTGGAGAAAAAACCGAACCACCGAAACAGTCCAAGTTAACGGACTTTCACGTTCGTGACAAAGCAGAAAAATCTCCAGATATGGCGGAGCAAGCTAGCGGTGGAGCGGTGACTGCTGGCGACGGCACAGGTGCGGTGCTCGCTGCCATTAGCTCAATGAGAGCAGACTTTTCCACTAAATTTGATGAGATTATAGCAGCGATAGGAGGAATGAGAAAGGAATTAAGCGACTGTATGGAACGAGTATCGCAGGTGGAGCTCCGAATTTCCAGCGCTGAGGATGACGTCACCAGCCTACAATTAAAGGTGCGCACTTTGGAATTAAAAAATAAACGTCTGGAAGATAATGTCCTGGACTTAGAATCCCGGTCGAGACGGAACAACCTAAGGCTGGTGGGTCTCCCGGAGGAAACGGAGGGTCGGGACCCATGTTCCTTTTTGGAAAAGTGGATTCCAGAAGCGCTGAACAACGCGGAGCTGCAGTCATCGGTCGTCTTAGAGAGCGCCCACCAAATCGGCCCACCGAGAGATAATAAGGCACCACCAAGGACGCTGATTATGAAGTTCCTCAGCTACAGAGACAAGATGACGATCTCCAACGCGGCGCGAGCCAAAGGAGAAATTAAATACCAGGATCAACAGGTGCGGTTCTGCCCAGATTTGGCCACAGGAATCCAACAATTAAGGAAACAGTTTGACCCCGCCCGTAAAGGGCTGCGCAACCTTGGGATTCGTCATGGAGTGATTCATCCTGCAAGATTGCTGGTCACATATAAGGGCAGAAACCACACCTTCAAGACCCCTCAGGAGGCGCAGGAGCTCATCAAGCAGATCCAAGAAGAGACTGGTGGGAGCTAAGCATGAACAAAATATAAGGTAGAATATTTAAGCATTTGCACAGGCATCTGACTGATCTGAAGCATATAGCAAGTTTACAAAATATAGATTGTATTATATATTAAAAAAAAAAAACAAAAACCTATGATGTACAAAGTTGCTATAAAATTTTGGAGTTAAGTTGAAAAACTACAGAAGAGAGTAAATGTTACGTCATTAAAAGCAGTAGAGTTAGGGTGATTGGGAGGATGAAGAAGGACTGGCTTTGGCTGGTCCTTGCGGGTGTGGAGCGGTCGATGGCTATAGCGGGAGACGGAATTTTTTTTTGATTTTGGGGGGATTACCACGAATGTGGGAAGGGGGAATTTGTTTGTGTGTAGTTTGTAGGATGAATGTTCAACCACTCATGTTTTTGCTTCTCTGTGTGAGCATGTTTACATTGCGAGGTAATCTCAAACTCCTTATTGATCATAGACCAAAAGCGTTAATCTTAATTTAACTTCATGGAATTGCAGAGGTCTACAAAATTTAAAAAAACTTAAACAAGTTATGAATAAAATAAAAGACATTGGTTCAAAAATTGTGTTTTTACAAGAAACTCATCTAATAGAGGAGGATGTAAAAAGAATTAGGAGAAGATGGCAAGGAAGTGTATTCACCTCATCATTTTCATCCCGAGCCAGGGGAGTTATGACTCTCATACATAAATCAATCCCATTTCAAGTGAAAAATGTAATTGGAGACAAATTTGGAAGATATCTAATCATTCAAGGATCTTTGTTATTAGAAAATATAAATCTGGTGAACTTTTATGGTCCCAATATAGATAATCAAAAGTTCTTTGCTAATTTATTTCTTATTTTATCATCACTTACAGGGCAACATATAATAGCAGGGGATTTTAATTGTACATTGAATCCCGGTATAGATAGATCAACAGGACTGGACTGTATGCACAATGGATGCAGGATGATCATTAATCATTTTATGAAAGAATTGAGATTGCTAGATATATGGAGAGAAATGAAACCACAAGTTAAAGCCTACTCTTGTTATTCTAATACCTACAAGACATTCTCACGTATTGACTATTTTTTGATCTCCACAGAATTAAGGTCCAAGATTCAAAACTGCTTTTATGATAATATTGCGATCTCTGATCATGCACCCTGCTGTCTAATATATGTAGATAAGAAACTGACAAAGGAACCAGGTAGGTGGCAATTTCAGCATAAATGGCTTCAGGATGAGGAATTTGTTAAGTACATAGAAAAACAGATAGATGAGTTCTTTGATATCAATACTACACAAACAACGGCATGTATAAAGTGGGAGGCTTTCAAAGCTTTTATTAGGGGGCATATTATTAGTTATACAGGTTCAAAATCTAAGAAGACTCAAGAGGAGAGAGTCCAATTGGAACATAAAATAAAAATTCTTCAAGAAAAAGTGTATGCAGGAAGTGACCCAAAGTTAGAGAATGAATTACTGATTCTGAGAGCTGAATATGACAAAAAAAATCAGCGAATAGAGCTGCCTCGAGTCTTCTAAGATTGAAGCAATCTTTTTATAACAAGGTGAAAAATCAGGAAAATTATTGGCATGGCAGATTAAACAATTAGAATTTAAAACACCAATTACCAGTATTATAAGTAACGGACAGGCAGTTGTAGATCCTTTAGAAATTAATAGTGCCTTTAGAGATTACTATGAAAAATTATATGATACAAAAAATGAAACTGACTTAACAAAACTAAATGGGTTTTTGGACGGATTATCTATACCGTGTATTCCAAATGTAAACAGAGAGATACTGGAGTCTAAAATTAGTCAAGAAGAAGTTGGGCTAGCCATTGATAATATGAAATCAGGAAAAAGTGCAGGTCCAGATGGTCTTCCAGTTGACCTCCATAAAAAATTTAAGAATAAATTAATAAAACCATTTTTGGAAATGGTTTTAGAAGCATTTCAAAATAGTAATTTACCACCATACATGAATAATGCCTTAATTATACTGTTGCCAAAACCAGGTAAACCCCCAAATAAATGTGAAAACATGAGACCAATAAGCCTATTAAATGCTGACCTTAAGATAATCTGTAAAATTTTAGCAAGACGACTACAAGAAATATTACCAAATATTATTAACCGAGATCAGAATGGCTTTATAATGGGAAGACAAGGCTTCCATAATGTAAGAAGACTATTTAATATTATCTATTCTAATAAAGAAGCACCGGATACAGCTCTCCTATCACTGGACGCCGAAAAGGCCTTTGATAGGGTCGAATGGCCCTTTCTTTTTGAAGTCTTACAAAGGTTTGGACTTGGAAATAATTTCATAAAATGGGTTCAGATAATATACAATAATGCTACAGCAGAAATCCTAACAAACAGCAATATTTCAAAATCAATAAATATCAATAGAGGATGTTGACAAGGCTGTCCACTTTCACCTTTACTGTTTACTATGGCAATTGAACCTTTAGCAATGGCAGTACGTTTACATCCACAAATATATGGAATTAAAGTAGGACCAACAGAACATAAAATCTCCCTGTATGCCGATGACATAATTTTGTTCATGTCGAATCTTAAAAAATCAATTCCGACCTTGTTGAATTTAATAAAGAATTTTGGGGAAATATCAGGATATAAAATAAATAAAACTAAATCTTCAATATTAATGCTAAATGAGACCCAGAGAAATCACCCAGCTCCTGAGGTAAATCAATTCAATGTTGTAAATCAGTTTAAATATTTAGGAATTCAAATTGTGCCTATGTGGAGAGCGTGAAAAGATGAGGCTGAGTTTATTTCTCAATTCAGGTTTATTCACATTCACATATCTCCAACATCCTCTCAAACAGAAAAGAGGAAGCATCACTCCACATCTGTCCTATTTATACCAGGACATCAAAGCCACAGTTACATTGCCATTTTAATGCAAAGACACAATACATCTTCTTCCCGGTCTTGTCCCCTTCACCCCCACACCACTGGTGGTCAGGAAATCCCTCAAGGCCATCTCTTTGCATAACACAGAACACATTTCGCATCCTCCTGTTAATCCCCAGGAGACTCAGACCTATTGTTCATTCTCAGACGTGAAGCAACATTAATATACAAATAGAGTCTATGAAACTACATATCTGTGTATCACACCTAAGCTAGAATTAGTCGCCAGTGCCAACTATGAAGCCTTAATGACAGACATTAATGAGTTACTTCAGAGATGGATGTCACTACCAATGTCGATGATTGGGAGAATCAATATACTTAAAAGTAATATCTTACCCAAAATACTTTATTTATTTCAATACATTCCTTTACCACCAGCTTCAGATCTATTCTCAAGAATTAAAAAAAAGTTAGTGGAATTTATATGGAACAATAGGAAGGCTAGATTACTATATTTACCATTTGATCGTGGAGGTCTGAAATGTCCAAACTTTATGTTGTATTACTGGTCAGCACAACTGAGGTCTATGACATATTATTTTTCATCAAATGATCTCCCTCACTGGACTGAAATGGAATCATACAATTTACCTTTACCTCTTCCAATATTCATATACTCAGACTCGCCAAAAAAATTACAGAAACAAGTTAAAAATCCATTTGTAAAGCATATGATCAAAATATGGTGTGAAACTAAAAAATATTTAAAAGAACCACACTTATTGTCACAATTTAGCCCAATATGGGGTAATCAATATTTTAAACCAGGGAGAGCGGATGCTGTATTTAAAGTATGGAATTTAAAAGGGATTTAAAAGATTCAAGACTTAATCTGTCATGTTCAGATAACATAATGTCTTTTGAAGAACTGAGGATCAAATTTAATCTTAATAGAATACATTTTTTAAAATATCTTCAGCTTAGGAACTTTATTCGATCAAATCAAAATAATGCTCTCACCCGACCTATTTATTCATCCTTGGAAAAAATTTTGACGAAAGATAGTAAGAGAAAGGGTATTATTTCAGAGTTTTATAATTCATTGACACTATCCTCAAGTGAAAAGTCACAGAAAAGAATGAATTATTGGAAAGAAGACCTGCAAACTGAAATTTCAGAGGAACAATGGGAATTGGCTTGTACAGAAGCTCAAACCAAATCAATAAATGTACGTCTTAAATTGATACATTTTAAATGGTTAATGCGGATGTATGTTACACCGGTGGAGTTAAATAGATATAACAAAAACATACCAGATACGTGCACAAAATGTATGGAAAGTAAAGGAACCTTATTTCATTGTTTATGGGAATGTAGAAAAATTAGAATGTTTTGGGAAGAGGTGAGGGTAACAATTGAAAAAATAATTTCAAAACAAATCATATCAAATCCTAAATTGTTTTTGTTGGGTCTGCATCCAGAAAAGCATAACTTTAATAAAAGTGAAATAGCATTCATAGACCTCAGTTTGCTTAACGCCAAAAAATGTATTGCACTATTGTGGAAAAAAACTTATAGACCAGATGTGACTCAGTGGTTAAGACAGATGTTAACAAACCTTCCACTAGAAAGAATAACATACATACTGAAATCAAAGGAAATTGTGTTTGAGAATATATGGAGACCTTTCATTGATTATGTAAAGAATTTAAACATAACTTTTGAAGAAGAAGGTGAATGATGTGTGTGGACCTTGTAAATTCCAAATTGGTGAATGTATAATATGTATACTTATGTAATGGATTGCCTAGACTAAACAGAGGAGCATTGTTGAAGACCTGTTCTTGTTAGTGGTTGTCGATGTTTTTAGTACATTTTTTTTTTAATTACTTTAGTGTTAGTGTTTGATTGTTTGTGTTATGCTTGTAAAAAAAAAAAAAGGTTCAATAAAAAATATTGTTGAAAAAAAAAAAACTTACTTATTCTATGCTAACACTAAGGAGGCGTACACCTCATCACCACTCCCCCCACTTGGGAGATGGGATCACAACTTGGTTCATCTCCTGCCGGTGTACAAACCCCTAATACACAGACAACCTCTGGTCATGCGCACGGTGAAGATATGGTCGGAGGAGGCAATGGACGCTTTAAAGGACTGTCTTGAAACCACTGCCTGGGAGCAGCTCTGCGATCCAATGGTGAGGACATCGATGGCCTCACTCACACCATCAAGGACTACATCAACTTCTGTGTGGACAACTTCTGAGAGAGAAGAAGAGGATCTTCAGGTTGGGGAACAGGGAGATGCTGAAGTCCGTACAGAGGGAGCTGAGGAGGAAGATCAGAGAAGGCAAGGACAGCTTCGGGAAGAAGATGGAGGATAAGCTGCAACAGAGCGACATCAGCGGGGTCTGGAGAAACCTTAAAACCTTCTCTGGGCTCCAGAATACCTCCTCCCAGGCCATGGGGCGGGGGGGGGGGGGCAGGGAGTGGGCAAACAATCTGAACCTGTTTTTTAATAGGTTTGACCAACCGCCCTCCCCCCAACTGCACACCAACCACTGCTGCATCTAAAGTCATCGAGACCTGCTAGTCCACACCCCACTCCACCAACACCCCCCCACTCCCAGCACACAGCCCCCCAACCTGACCCTCACTAAGACCCAGGTGAGGACGGAGCTGAGGAAGATCAAGGCGAGGAAGGCCTCGGGACCGGATGGCATCAGCGCCAAGCTCCTCAAGTTCTGCGCAGACCAGCTGTGTGGGATTGTGGAGCACATCTTCAACCTGAGCCTGAAGCTGGGGAGGGTACCACAGTTGTGGAAAACATCTTGTGTGGTACCTGTACCAAAGACTTCCCGCCCCAAAGACCTGAACAGCTACAGACCAGTGGCCCTGATGTCTCACATGATGAAGACCCTGGAGAGACTGCTCCTTGTTCACCTCCACCCCCTGGTGGGGCCAGCGATGGATCCACTCCAGTTCGCCTACCAGCATGGCATTGGGGTGGAGGATGCAGTGCTCTTCTTCCTTCACCGTTTCCTGTCCCACCTGGAGAAGCCCGGGAATGTGGTGAGGATCATGTTCTTTGACTTCTCCAGTGCTTTCAACACCATCCAACCGATGATCCTGAAGGACAAGCTGCTGTGCGCAGGGGTGGACCAGCACCTGTCATCATGGATCCTGGACCACCTCACTAACCGGCCACAGTTTGTGAGAACCCGGGATTGTGTGTCGGACACGATCATCGGCAGCACGGGACCCCCCCAGGGAACAGTTTTGGCTCCCTTCCTGTTCACCCTTTATACTGCGGACTTCTCACACAACACAACACACTGCCATCTACAGAAGTTCTCTGACGACTCTGCGATCATTGGCCTCATCTCCAATGGAGATGAAGCTGAGTACAGAGGACTTATCCAGGACTTCGTGGACTGGTGCCATCAGAACTGCCTCCAGATCAACGCGAGGAAAACTAAGGAGCTGGTGGTGGACTGCCGCAGGCAAGGACAACCCCTCACAGCACCAGTGAACATCCAGGGAACAGACATTGAGATGGTGACATCCTACAAGTACCTGGGTGTTCATCTGAACAATAAACTAGACTGGTCACACAATACCGACGCACTCTACAAGAAGGGACAGCGCAGGCTGTTCCTACTGAGGAGGCTCAGGTCTTTTGATGTACGAGGGGTGCTCTTGAAGACATTCTACGACACGGTGGTGCCATCAGCCATCATTTTTGGAGTGGTCTGCTGGGGCAACGGCATTACAGCAGCCGATAGGAAGAGACTGAACAAACTAATCAAGAAAGCTAGCTCTGTCCTGGGGCAGCGCCTTGACCCAGTGGAGGAGATAGGAGAGAGAAGGATGGTGGCTAAGCTGTCATCTCTGCTGGAGTCCGAGTCCCACCCTATGCAGGACATACTGAATGCAATGAGGAGCTCATTTAGCAGTAGACTACATCATCCTAGATGCGCGACCGAGAGGTTTCGCAGGTCCTTCCTACCTACAGCTGTCAGACTGTATAACCTAAGCAGGGCTGCTCGCAGAGATAGCAAAAAACGTGACGATCTAATAGTATTGAATGCAAAAGACAGGTTCAGGTTCAGGTTACTTTATTTGTACCCGTAGGTAGATTTGTTAGGTAGACGCAACAGACTTACACAAATGGTCCCCTCCAGTATACAACTAGGACAATATCAGTCGCTATGGAGAGTGACAATATGTATGGGTACATATTCATACCATGTAGGGTAACTAAATAGACGGTTATGCTGTTTAGTCCATCTAGCTACAATGCTCCGCACTGTGTATATATATTTATATAGTTATGTGTACATATGTATATTCACTGCTTATTTTCTTATCTTCTAAATCGTTGCTCTAAGTGTTGCTATCCCTGTGCTGTTGCAATCCTGGAATTTCCCCATTGTGGGACTAATAAAGGCTTATTTTATCTTATCTTAAACCCACGCAGATACGGGGAGAACATGCAAACTCCACACAGATCACTGTTGGTCAGGGGCTGGGATCGAACCAAGGATCCCATGGCCAAGGGTGAGTTAGTGAGAATTGCTCTTGCAGAAACTGGTAGGTTTCTGAGAAAGAGGTGGCCGAAAAGGAAAGATCCGTCATCCATGCCCATCAACGCAAGCATGCTCTCCATCAGGCCCACAGCCGATCTGTCTCGTAGCTCTGAGCGGGTGAGGAGCTTTTCTGCCCTCTCTACATCTGAAAGGGTATAACGGCGCAGCAGCAGTCGCTTGCAAGCGCTGTATTTTCCTTGGGCTGGTGGGGCTTGGAGTAGACTCATGGTACGCTGTGTGGCGCATGCATCCAGCGATGCCACCACATGGTGGTACTATGTGCCGTCTGCCACAACTCCACAGAGGGCGAACTGGGTTTCCATATGAATAAACCAAGCCGCCGGGTCTTGAAGCCAAAAATCCGGGAGTCTGACTGCAACGGCGCATGCAGCAGTGGGAGACTCCAACGGGAGTGTCTCCGTCGTGGTGCTTTGTACGTTTTCCATTTCAGGTCTCTAGGTCACCAAAGTGGAGGATGAAAGCAGACGAGACACGAGCTGACAGGAGGTTTATTTCTCCTCCAACACAGAACAGCATCGCTCTGAGTGCCAAAGCGATCTGCTTTATACATTTTCTCCCCGCCTCTGGCACTCAGGGTAAACACATTTACATACCTGTTACCAAATGTGAACACATATCAGCATATATATTAAATTGGCGCCCCTGCGTCCTCAGGTGTGAGCCTGGCACAGCGGGGGCCAAAGGCACATCTTTATTTACTACATACCCCCCGATGCTGTGGCGCCCCTGGCTAGCACCCCCAGCACCCTGAAGTACTGGGTGGAGTGTCATCTCCTTTGTGTCACCACATCATAACAATTTATGTGGTGCTGATGCCACAACAAAATCAAAATATACCAAAACAGAGGATGTTCATCTACTGTATTTTCAAAAGTACTTTATATATAATTACTGTGATTATATGTGATCTGTGTTAAATCTAGTCATATATTTATTTAAGTCTTTTGTGCGTGTGTGTGCGTGCGTGCGTGCGTACGTGCGTGCGTGTGTAATACAGACACACTCATTAGCCACTTTGGCCAGTTGTAGTTTTCAAATGGCATCTAAAATAATAAACCCACTGCAATGTGAGACAATGAAACTACAACTCCCATAAATACTGTGTTTTTTTCTAATCAGTTTTCTTTTTTTCTCTTCTTTTTTCTGGTGAAAACAGGGAGTGTCCATTTAGGTTAAATCCATCAGCAACTACTAATGGTCATGCAGCCATGAAGGGCTGTCACAATTCATAGGGGTAGACGAGGGGGTAGGGGTACAAATAAGAACTGCGACAGACCCAAATCTACCTGCACTTCCCTCTCAAATTGCACATATTTTTTCTTTGCAGTTTTACAGTATTTACTGCTCTTCATAAGTAACTTGAAAAGCACTACCTCCGTCAAGGCTCCTTCCGTCCCTCATGGATCACCTCCAAAATGTAATGGGTTTGTTTTGTAGTATTCTTGCTAACACACTGTCAGAAGATAAGAGCCTTGGTGGAGGTATGCATTCTCGGATCATCACCAAAATGTTACGGGTTTGTCTCTAGCCCAAGGATTACCTCTGGTAAAGTTTCATCCAAATCCATCCAGTAGTTTTTGTATAATCCTACTGCACAAATACAAACAAGGTCCTTGGTGGAGGTATGCACTCTCAGATCATTACCAAAATTGAATGGGTCCATCCTTGGCCCAAGGGCTACCTCTGGTGAAAATTTCATCAAAATCCATCCTGTAGGTTTTGTGTAATTCTGCTAAAAGACAGACAAACAGACATACGGACAAACAAACACAGACAGACAAACCACCCCGATTATATAACCTCCTTGGCGGAGGTAATAATTAAACAGACGGTGTTTCTCTTACTATTTTAATCAAGGAGGTTATGTAATCGGGGTGGTTTGTCTGTCTGTCTGTCTGTTAGCAGGATTATGCAAAAAACCACAGGATGGATTTGGATGAAAATTTCACCAGAGGTAGCCCTTGGGCCAAGGATGAACCCATTACATTTTGGTGATGATCCCAGAATGCATACCTCCACCAAGGCTCTTATCTTCTCACACTGTGTTAGTAAGAATACTACAAAACTATTGGATAGATTTGTAATGCAATTTTCACCAGAAAATGGTCTACACATGAACCCATTACATTTTGGAGGTGATCCATGAGGGGCAGAAGGAGCCTTGGTGCAGGTATGCGCTCTCTGAGTGCCCTCTAGTTTACATTGAAAAAGGTTGTAAGTTTAGTTCAAGTAAATTTTAGCATGCCATAGTCCAATTTAATCATATTTAACATAATTTTCCAACTACAAAATTATGGCTAGTGAAAAGGATGAATAGCTAGTAACTTTGGAAAATCAGTAGCCACAGCACCTGGTGAGCAAAAACGTTATTATGAATCTTTATGAATCTTTATTTATTTCGGATAGTACAGGTTAATAACAAGCCCTGCAAACATGGTACACATTTATTTAACATATTATCAGGCAGACAGTATCTGCAATGGTGAAATGAATACACAGTGGCACTACCATCTATGCAAACATAGTACACATTAGTTAAATGGTTTTCTATGACCCTTTTGGTTTCTGTTGAAAGCAGCAAACTGGTGGTCATTGCCTCTGCATTTCACTTTTTAAGAATTTCTTTGTTTATCCAAGTCTTCCAGGTCAAATATTTTTTGTCAGTCTTACCTGCTACTTTCCTTTTTGTTGTCATGAGTCTCTAGCGCACAGAAGAGCGAGGAGAAAGGACGGATTTATGCGCAAGGGTTACACCACAAACACATTTATTAACCCTCCTGTTGTCCTTGGGTCAAAATGACCCGCCACTGTGTTAAAAACCAAAAAAAATCCCCCTAAACAATATTTTTTCAACTTAAAATTTTATGACTTTTCATAGATTGACCCCAACATTAGGATAAGTGAATTGCTGCCTTTATTCACATTTCCATGTAAGCTGTACAAAAAAAGGTACAAAGGTCGTCTTCGGGTCAAAATGACCCGACAGTCAAATTGAGTTGAAATCACAGTCACTGAGTTATTTACACACCACAGAATGTGAGAATGTTTTAGTTCTGTCTCAGATCAATCAGTAGCAGATGTAAACAACACAATAGCAGACGTAAACAAGACAAGACAGGTGGCCTTCTCGCGGACTGCAGTGCCTTTGATTGGTCTCAGATCAATCAGTAGCAGAAGTAAACAAGACAGGTGGATTTCCAGAGGTTATAAAGGTGCTGCAGATGACAGTACCCCGAATTCTCTCTGTGCTGAAGCCATGAGTGCGCGTTATACCGTCGAACAGACTATAGAGCTGATTTTTTTCAGATGTCCAGCAAGACAACTCTGATTCAGAAGAGGAAGTGGAGGATGTATCAGAAGAAGAGGATAGGGAGGAATACAACCCAGAGCATGATGAATCATCTTCAGAAGAAGAAGAAGAAAACCCTGAAGCTGAAAGAGAGACTTTCCTTTTAACAAACAAGAAACAAGAATGTAGTACTTCTGAGCACACAGCACAAAGGCGCTGCCATTAGCGATCGCGAGGACAGGAAGCCAGCCATCATCCTAGACTACAACTGCAACAAAGGAGGTGTGGACAACCTAGATAAGGTGATTGGGACATACAGCTGCAGAAGGATGACTGCCCGCTGGCCCCTGGTCATCTTCCACAACATCATTGATGTTTCCTCCTACAATGCCTTTGTGATTTGGAAAGAGCTCAACCTGACCTGGATGCCTCGTAAGCAGAACAAGAGGAGGGTATTTCTGGAGCAGCTAGGAAAGGCACTTGTAACTCCACTCATTAAAAGAAGGAAGCATGTCCCCCGCACAGAAGCCTCTGCAGCAGTTGTGAAAGCTATTCAGAGTGCAGGAATTCCTGATCAACCTGAGGATCCAGCTGCCACAGCCGCTACCCCAGCTGGGGCAAGTAAGAGGAAGAGATGTCAGTTCTGCCAGCCAAAGAAGGACTGTAAAACACATACAGTGTGCTGCAGGTGTAAGAAAAAATATCTGCAAAGGCTGTGCACTTGCATACTGCCCTACATGTGCTAATTAGTTGAATGAGTTATGTTGTTTTTCACATTTTTGTATTGTATATTTTCTTACATTGTTCACTAGCAAAAAAAAAAAAAAAATCAAAAGAAACTGAATCATTGGGATGAATAAAAATGCATTCAAAACTCATTTTTGCACATTTCTATTCTTTCTTATACAAGTGAAGAGGGAAAACTCAGGTATTCACACATTTTGTGGTGAATGACAAGTTGTTTCTTCAAGCAAAATAAAATTTGGTGTTTAAAATTCAATTAAGCTGCTTATATTGGGGGTTTAGTGAAGATGGGTCATTTTGACCCAGAGGACACGGGGTGTATACAGAATATGAGGACAACAGGAGGGTTAAAAGAAAGACGAACAGTTCCAAAAATCGTGCAGACATACAAAAACAACAAGCAGGGTACACTTACTGGCAAGTACGGAGCAATGTATTGCGGGCGCACCACAGTGTACAGTGGCATGTGCTGCCACAGTGAACCGTAACCGAGACAGGCACATGTGACAATACAATGATCCAGCAATGATGGACTGAGAATGAGCTGCTTAAGTACCACCATTGCTGGAAGAGGGAGATTGAGAATACCTGGGTGAGGAGCGGGAAAAGTAATCAACGGGAGTGGGACCAGCTGACCAACATGAGAAAGGGGGCGTGGTCGGACCGGCAAGCTGTCAGAGAGCACCCACACGAATGTAAGTCAAAGGAGGCTGCCTCACAGCTGCCGGCCAGAAACTGTGGCTACAGGTACGGAAAAGTAACCAAGTGGGGAAAAAAAAAAAAAAGTGAACATAGAGACTACAATAAACTCAAAAGATAACACAATACACAAATACACAGATAAACCTGAGCCACAGAACGTCAGAACCCAGCCCGAAGGACAACCTGCCTCGGTTCATGACATTTGTGGTTTATTTACTAAATAAAACAGATTTTCACAAACATTTGAATGAATTTTCCTGATTTTTTTTTTGGTCACATTTAATGTCCTCTCAAAAGTGCTCAAAAAGGCCATTTTCTGAGAAGTTGTGGCTCACCCAGATCTGATTTATTGTTTGATTGGTTTTTATCCTCTATCACAGCCTCCAGCAATGTCATGGTGCTATTTCAACTGACTGTGTTAGGGTGTTGCCAGCTCCTTGCCAGTTAGAGCGATGATTTAGAGTATAGTACATGGTGGTAATGCACCTGTAAGCTGGTTGCCAATCAAATCTAGAATAAAGAAGAAATAAACCTCTGTGTCGTCAGCCCGTGTTTTGTCTGCTTTCATCCCCCACAATGAGCTGACACTGACACAACAGGTAAATCGAGTTTGACTAGCCCCATTCTGCAAACAAAGTGTACAAATCAGGTACTACCACCAGGACTTCAGAGACATTTGGAACGGCAACAAGGTCAGCAATCTTTTAATTCTGTCATGTGCTTGAAAGAAATCGGCATATTTATTACAGAAGATCTGCAACATTAAGAAGTAAAGTAGTATGAAAGAGATTCTGAGATTATTAAGTAAAGTAGTATGAAAGGGATTCTGAGATTATTAAGTAAAGTAGTATGAAAGGGATTCTGAGATTATTTCAGATAGTGCATATCCCTGTTTTAAGTGATATGCACTTTAGCTGTTATGTAAGCTTTTTTTTGTCTTTATTGTTATTGATCAACTCTCTTAACTCCTAAATACATAATTATTTCTCTGACAGTCATATAAGGATATGTTTGTACTGTACAATGACAATAAAACCTATTCTATTCTATTCCATATATTTGAGGCTAAAATGAAAAAGAAATGAAAACAACTGTCTCGCACATTCTCTATCATTACAAGACAGTGAATTTAGATGAACTTTTCCTCCTCAGGCTATTTTACAGGTCAGGGAGTGATGTCTTCTCTGCTGTATGTGCTGCATTGTCTGCTCCTATTTGCTGGAGCTTCAGGTTTTGGGATTTTACCGGACAGGTCTCTGAGTCACCTGGAAATCACAGAGCGAGCCATTTTAAACGCCACTGTGCAGATATGCCATGCAGTGGCTCGAGCTGAAGGGGCAGACTTCACTCCTCCTGTAAGAATCCACTTTGGTGAAGTTATTTTACTACAAATTAGTGAGTGATCTAAACTGCCATTGTCTCTGTGTATAGGCACAGCCTTTCACTGCAGAAAATGTTGCCGTCGCCTGCCGTGCTCCCAAGTCCATCAAGAGTTTCCGCACAGCCATCAACTCCATCATCATATATAACGTCCGGGTGGATCTCCGCCATGTCCTCAACGCCAGCTTCCACTTTGATGATGAGTCATTTGTTCAAGGGAAGAAAATCATCACGGACGGGTTACAGGCAACCAAAGCAAGCATCAAGCAAAGGAGTTTTGAGGCAGCATGGCAGACACTGGGAAAGTTACTGCATCCATTACAGGTTTCTGTCATCATTGTAAACAACACAGTAACATGCTTTTCCTTTTTTACCTGGACTGCTTTTTAAAAATAATCAGCCATCTTCTTATGAATGTAACAGTACTACGTAAGTGAAAACTGCTTTATAAGTGAAAAAATCCACAAGTCTTATCTTTCACTGGTGGGCTGATGTAAAATGTAGAAAGACTGTGTTCCTATGTTAAAAATGCTCACAATAATTGGATTGATTGATCAACTGCATCATAATTTCTGGGAAGGCACATTTCAGCTGAGTTCATCCATCCATCCATCTTCTTCCGCTTAATCCTTTTCGGGTCGCGGGGGGGCTGAAGCCTATCCCAGCATCTTTGGGCGAGAGGCAGGGTACCACCCTGGACAGATCGCCAGTCCATCGCAGGGCCAACACAGACAGACAGACAACCATTCACTCTCACATTCATACCTAAGGATAATTTAGAATCCCTAGTTTGATGCCAATTAACCTAACTTGCATGTTTTTTGGCATGTGGGAGGAAACCGGAGAAATCCCGGCGTAAACCCACGCAGACACGGGGAGAACATGCAAACTCCTCAGATCACTGTTGGTCGGGGGCTGGGATCGAACCCACAATCCCCCAGCCAAGGGTGAGTTGCTGTGCTGCTGCAGTGCTAACCACTCCGCCACCGCGCTGCCCTCAGCTGTGTTCTTCAGCTGCAATTATTTGGCACAGCAACAAAATGGAAGTGCCTTTGATTTTCATTATGTTCAAAACAAGAGACATCGTTTTTTGTTGTTGTTTTTTTTAACTCATCTGTGCCCAGAGACCAGATTGTGCATGTTATTGCCATTATTGCTGGTGGAGTGGGAAATGTGAAGGGCCAGGCTAAAGTTTTTTGTTTGTGTTTTTTAATCCAAATGAGCCTTTGCATGCTTTGTTACCCACTTCAGGGTAATATATGCCCTGAAATATATTCCATATATGCAAACAGGGCAGTTTGCATATATGGAAACCTGGGTTGCAGTGACTGCTTGTATTCACTAAATGAAAAGCTCCCCATTTACTCCATTTATTTCTGACAAGAATGGTTGGTTGAATACCCTGCCAGAAATGAGGAAAGCATTTCAAATGGCGTCATCTAGTTGCTATGAAAGCACTCTCTTTAGTGGTTGAGAAATGTGAAAAAAAACTTTTAAAACTGATTTAAAATGAGACCTTCACTTTAGGGGTGGGTGGTATGACCAAAAATTTATATCACAGTATTTTTTGAGATTGTGACAGTTTTATGGTATATCACAGGATTTTTTTAAGACTATTTGGCATTTATTTGGCTTTTCAGCAAAAATATACTATATACAAACATTTTATCATTTAGGTACATTATTAATGGCTTTGATCTGCTTTGCTCCACACGCTGACCCAATAAATGAAGAAACCAGCATGAGTGAACCAGTTAAAGAAAGTACACTACCGTTCAAAAGTTTGGGGTCACCCAGACAATTTTTGTGTTTTCCATGAAAAGTCACACTTTTATTTACCACCATGAGTTGTAAAATGAATAGAAAATATAGTCAAGACATTGACAAGGTTAGAAATAATGATTTGTATTTGAAATAATATTTTTTTCCTTCAAACTTTGCTTTTGTCAAAGAATCCTCCATTTGCAGCAATTACAGCATTGCAGACCTAACATGATTGCACAAGAGTTTTCTAATCATCCATTAGCCTTCTGACGCATTCAGCAAACACATTGTACCATTAGAACACTGGAGTGATAGTTGCTGGAAATGGGCCTCTATACACCTATGTAGATATTGCACCAAAAACCAGACATCTGCAGCTATAATAGTCATTTACCACATTAGCAATGTAAAGAGTGTATTTCTGATTAGTTTAAAGTTATCTTCGTTGAAAAAAAGTGCTTTTCTTTCAAAAATAAGGAAATTTCTAAGTGACCCCAAACTTTTGAACAGTAGTGTAAACAATTTTATTATTTTTATACTGTAACATTAAAAGCATAGATAGACAGACAGATAGATACGTAGATACTTTGTCATTATCACTTCCACAACAGTGAAATTAAAAGTGTATCCTGCAGTGTGGAAAAAGTTTAAAACTATAAAGGACCATTAAATAAATGAATAAATAACAAACAGTAAGAAAAGCATTCACACAAACTGACACAGAACTGACTGCATACAGTATCTCCCATATTGCACTAAACGACCAACTGTGTGCATCATTCAGCATTAAGTGCAGTTATGGCTTTGGGATAAAAAACTTTTTAAATGGTTGATTTTTATTTTCACAGCTCCGTATCTCCTGCCAGAGGGTATGAGCTCAAACAAGACAGTTTCCTGTGCTGTGTCTTTAAGGGTGTTGTTTTTTTTTTTAAGAGACAGCATGAGGCATAAAGTTTTTCCAGGGTGGGGAGCGGGCAACGAACAGTTGTGTAAGCACTGGTAATAACCCGTTCTAGTGCCCTTTTCTCTGCTAATGTGCAGCTGGCATACCACACACAGTATGTGAGCACACTTTCCACAGAGCAGTGATAGAAAGCCAGAAGCAGCTTCTGATAGAATTGGTTCTTTGTGAGGATTCTCAGAAAGTATAGTCTATGCTGTGCCTTCTTTATTAGGTCTTTGGTGTTTGTGGTCCAGGTCAGGTCCTCCTCAATCTGAACACCCAGAAACCATAATAATGAGACTCTCTCCACACAGTGTCCTCTGATGTGCGATGGTTAAATGTCTGTTTTATTCTTTCTGAATTCTATGATCATCTCCTAAGCCTTGGTGATGTTAAGGAAAAGACTGTTGTCCCTGCACCACCCAGACAGCTGCTCAACCTCATCATTATAGGCAGACTCATCCCCCCAGAGATGAGACCAACCACCATGGTGTCATCCGCAAACATTATGATTTTGTTGCTGTTGTGAGTGGGGGTGCAGTACTAAGTGTAGAGGGCGTAAGTAGGGGACACAGCACACAGCTCTGTGGAGGGCCAGTGCTGAAGGTGAGAGCTGTAGAGATGTGGAGGCCTACTCCAACCCTCTGAGCGATCAGACAAAAAGTTCAGGATCTAGGAGCAGATGAATGTTGATATATCTAGGTCTGTCAGTTTGGACACCAGTCTTGTTTTGAAAAGAGCTTCCTTACAAAAAAAATTTTTTTCAAGATTTTATCTCTGTTGGACAAATAAGAAATGACTTTAATACAGCAGATTATGCATAATTATTTATTTTATTACTCCACTCTCATTAAAGGGAGTGTACTCTCTGGTGTATGTACCGTCTCTTACCACTGTGCATCAGTTGGTCCAGCAGAGGGAGGGTACAGTACTAATCTTACCAAGTGTGATAAAAAGCGATAGTAAAACACACTGCATGTTATAGTAACCCTATTCTTCTATCAATTTAAAGGACTTCTACAGTCACACCAACCATTTGGAACTGGGAAAACTGTTCCCAAACTCCAATCTGATCAAATCAAAAGCGAGCATCGGTAAAATAGCAGGTAAACAGAGTGATGGTGGAAACTATGCTGTTGTGCAATACATGTTTGTATGTGTTCATGCTGCAGAATGTCATTTTTAAAATTATTCATGCCTTCTCAGATAAAAGCAGACCGACATGTCGCAGCTGTGATGGAGATGACTGCAGAAACAACATTTTAGAAAGTATCAGAGAGGAGCAGATCTTAACCTCTGGGTACTTTAATCTTTTTGACTCAGAAAAACCTTCAGGTAATTTGTCCATTCATTTCTTTAAAATATTTAAAAAGTCACAAGGTTATAATTCTGTGAATTAGCCTATACGATATGTTGAAAACAACAAGTATATCTGTGCTCCTCCCTAAATGTGATCTTGAAAAACCCGTACTCAGTCTTAAGTATTTCTATTTTCTATTACTTTACATTTCATTAAAAAAAAAACAAGTTTTTTCACATCACATTCACCTGATAGCTGAAGTTGTATTGAAAATATATGGTCTTTATTTGGGCCTTAACCACTTCTTTGTTATTTCATCAAGCCTTCCTCATTCATTTTTCAAGTTCATAAGGGACTATTATTCCTGTAGAGCACTTCAAAATTTGCCTAAGCACTACAGAATAATATGAACTACTACTGCTACGACTAGAACAGAGAAGACAGACTGTCACCCTGTTCACATACAGTAGCACAATGATCCCTATGATCCCTACTGCAGGTGGTGAGCCCACTGGAGGACGGATTCATGTGGCTTATTGTGTACATTGGGTCCTTGTTTTAACTTTTTCATGGGGATCCACTCCACCGTTCTTAGTTTGGCCCTTTATCCAGGACCTGTTTGCCACGGGAGACCATACCAGGGGCAAGCTGCCCCTGACAACATAGCTTCTGGGATCACGAGGGCTCAAAAACCCCTCCATCACGATAAGGTGGTGCTCCACAGAGGAAACTACAACTTCTTATTCTTCACTAAAAGTGTATAAGCAGCAAAAAACCCTTAAGGTGCAGACCCCAAACTTTACATACTAGGGCAGAAATTCTCCCTACCACATCAGTCTTCCTCCAAACTGTAGGACTTTGTTTTCCAAATGAAATGCAAATTTTGCTTTCAACACACCTTTGGTGGCTTTTCCTTATGTGGATTGTGATGATGATTCTCTTCTGGACAACCATGGAGTACGTAGTCGCATGATTGTGAGGTTGTGCTGAACTGGCAGAGACATGTGGTATTTATACAGATAGATACTGTAGATAGATAGACAGATAGTATATAAGCATCTGTTGGCTCAGTGGGTGATAGCAGACTACAGAAAACCCTAAAGCAGTCATTTTTTTTTGTTTATATATTTTAATTTGTAGTGTGGTCACCTTTGCATTCTAAATTGAAAATGTAAATGTGTTCCAGCTCTAATGTGTTTTCCACGATAGAGCTGTAACACAATTGCCAGCTATAAGGTTACAAACAAAAGGTCTGACTTTTCTGGCTTCATTAAATTGGAATGTATTTATATCAGTCATAGTACTAACACACTTATAGTATGTTTTCTCTAATGATATAAGGGCTCATTAAAGTTTATTCTTTTCCATAGCCACATCTAAAGTTTAAAACAGTTGTGTATAATTATCTACAGAAATAAATAAGAAAGGGTTAAAATAATTGAAAAAGTTGTGTTCAGGGGTTGACCTCTTTTCTCTTTTGCTGTTTTGCTTTAAGGAAAGTGCAGTCATGGTGGGAGATTAGATCAAACAAGTAAGAAAGAGCCTAAAGGTGGGATCAACAAAGACTCGTTTGATGCCAGCCATGGACATCTCCACTCTGAAGCAGCAAACATGGCTATAGCAGCAACCAGTGAGCTACTGGCAGACATCCAAGGGGATGTTGGTGACAAAAAGTTTCTAGAGTATGCCGCCCATGCAACAAATCTCAGCTTTGTTTTGTCGGGGGATTTGCAACAGTTTGAGCTATATTTTTCTCTCTATCCCTCAGGATGGTGGGAATCTTCAGAGGATCCAGCAAAGCTCTTTGTTTTGTCATCGACACCACAAATAGCATGAAAGAAGACATTGAAGCTGTTAAAAAAGTGACTCACACAATAATCAACAGGGAAGTGGAAACAGACAACAAATCATCAGTTTATATTCTTGTACCCTTCAATGACCCAGGTATAGGATCTTGTGCTCCCTTTACACAGAGGTGGAGATTGTTGAGAGATTGATAAGCGATGAAAAAATGGTCAGATCTTTCAACAGTCTTTCAATGAGTGCCCAGTGATTGTCAAGATCACTGAATGATCTTCCAGTGATCTCCATGGCTTCCTCAAAGTTTTGACTCAGTCCAAAACACACTAGGATCTCCAAAACATTTAAACAGAAATGGCTTTTTCAAGGCTTTAAAAGATCATTGAGAGACTGGACCAATTTTTGACCTCTCAGTAGTCACCCAACAATCTCCACACTGTATAAAGGGGTCCTTCGGACTTGTACATGTTTGTTTCCTAACTGACCTATGGTGTGAAGATTGAATAATCAAAACACATTTCTGAACCTTAGAATTCGGGCCCTTAATTAAGACGACAGACTCAGCAGTCTTCAAGACAGTTATTAACACACTGACTGCCAGCGGTGGAGGTGATAACCAGGAAATGAGTCTTTCAGGGCTTCAGGTAACGTAATGTGTGTTTGAATAATATTGCTTGCTGAGGTGGATACAGTTTTAACTAAAACTGTCTTTGCAATTCAATACTGTCTTCCTCATATAGTTGGCTCTGAGCGCAGCTCCGTTCAATTCTGAGATCTTCCTCTTCACAGATGCACCGGCTAAAGACACACAACTTAAGAGTACAGTGATTGCATTCTTAGAGCGGACTCAAACAGTGGTGAGCAGCTATCTACAAAAGAAATCATGGGCAAACTCACAAATCCATATCCTAATATATATTTATAGGTTCAGTGGTTTTAAAGAAAAAAAATTATTTGCTGTCACCTTAAAGAGACTGTATGGAACTATTAAAAACTGTGGCTTTCATGACACCTTATGGTTGCTAAGAGAACTGCTGTCTCATTGACACTATTCATTCCAGAGGAGGGCTGTGGTGAATTTTTAAAGCTTGGGAGTCGCACTGCTACTCAGAAAGCAACTGTCCCTCCTGTGCAAAACATCTCCAAAGGTCATTTGTACAAAGAGATTTTATGAGAGTTACAGTTTTACTGTTAAATGTAGACCATTGGTGTCAAACATGCGGCCCGCCAGAGGGTCCAAACTTGCCCAGTGGATGAATTTGCAAAGTATAAAAAACATAGGCTGCTATTTTTAGTAAAGTAACCGCTATTCCCAATTTGGGGGTCATACTGTCTTAATAAGAGTAGCAGAGACAACACTGAGATTCAGGGTGTCAAGGCATGGGCTGGGTCCCATGCCCTCATCCTGATTTATTGTGTTTATTTTGTTTCCAGGGCATGGGTCTCAGCTCTCGTCGTCACTTTGGGTTTGCGTCTTAGGATTTTCTGCAGTTATTATTATTTGTTATTATAGTCTTGATTTTGTTCTTGTTTTATATTTTCTCCTGCTTCACCTTGGGTTTTGATTATTATCATTATTATGATCAGGAGGTTAGTTCAGTCATTATTTTCATTATGATTGTCATGGTCTTGTCTCCCCTGATCCTCTGTTCATGTTCTGTGTCTCCTCTGTCTGTGGTTATGTGTGTAGTCCCTCCCGTCCTGTCCCTTTGTTTTCCTCATGTATCAGTTGTCAGTCATGATTGGTCTCCCCACCTGTGTTGTGTTGTCTTGATTTCCCCCTTGGTTATTTAAGTTGCACCTCTGCTCTGCTCGGGTTCCTTTTGTCATATGGCGTGAACAACACGTTCCTCGTCTTGCCTGTATCCTGCTGTTGTTTGCCTTGTTTTTGCCATAGCTTTTGTTGCAGCTTCCAAGTTGCATATTATTTTCTGTTTAAGCCGTCAAGCTACATCAAGGTGACCAGCTCACAATAAAAACAGTTTAAACTCATGTCCAGCATTTGGGTCCAGTTTACCACATCGTGACAGTAGGAACCTGATAGTAAAGACCAGGGGTGTCCAATCATGTGCCATTGAGGGCCAAGACCCTGCAGGTTTTCTCTTCTACCCAGTCTCTTCAGCAGGTGTTTTCATTTATCAGCAGTCAGTGGGAAGAAATTCAGTGGAATCTGCTGTTGAAGACACTGGTTGGAGGTAAAGTCTGCAGGGTCTTGGCCCTCCATGGCACATGATTGGACACCCCTGGTATAGACCCAGTGGACGTGAGTTTTTCGGAAATGGGCCTCGATGACAAGGAAGTTTGGGCTGCTTTTCGCATCCAGGTCCTCATCGAGGACGCCTATGCCACCAACACACTAGAGAAAGCCCTCAGATGCCTCGGAGGTGCCTCCAAAGTGATTGAGGCTGTCCCCACACTGCAGTGTTATCCCCAGCTCATCAGACTCCTGCATTTGGTCCCATCCCTCCAGTGGATGTTCTGGGGGCTGGGAGGGATGTCACCGGCTGCTGGGGAGGAGCAGAAGGAGGAGAAGCCATATCAAGCTGTCAAGAGACACGGCTCATGCCGGTGTCAATGAACACAGCATCCCAGCCCTTCTTCTCCCTCGATTATGGAGGAGTCTGCCGTTTGAGAAGTTCCAGTGCCTGCTCCATGGTGCTCCCCAGTTCCTGTACCAGCTCCATGCCGCTCCACAGCACCACCATCAGCTCCTGTTCCTGCTCAGCCCAAGGTGCATGCTCCTGTTCAAGCTCAGCCTGAGGTGCATGCTCCTGCTCTGCTTGTCATCACCCCCATCTCATCTGCCACCACGCCTGCTGGTTGGACTGCAACAGCAGAGTCACCGGGGTCCTCATCAGTGGTGAAGCAAGAACTCAGGCAAGTCCTCTTCCTTGCATTTTTAATATCAGTTTTAGAGCGGTCTTGCCTAGCTGTTAGTCGAGGGACCCGGTTGCACCTACCATCTGCTCCTAGGCATCCCCCACTGAACTCCACTGCCAACTGTTGTAGTGACCCAGGTGTTGCGTTTTCCTCCCCGTCTGAAGTGGTTGTTTCGGGGATGGATCCCCAGATGTCAGGGCTTGAGGACTTTCAGCCCTTATCGTCTGGCTTCGTCAATGGTCAGCTTGCCTCACCTGTTTCGGAGGCCGGGGCGCCTCTCCCGTATGCTCTGGAGGCTGAGGAGCCTCCGTCATGTTTTCCTGTGGCCAGAGAACCTCCATCATGTGTCCCTGAGGTTAGTGTGCACCTGTCATCTGCTACTGTGGTTAGCACGCCCCAGTTATCCATTTTAGAGCAAAAGGCTCTCATGTTACTTTCACCAAAGCTTAAAGCTCCTGTGTTATCTTCTGAGGTTACAGCGTCTATAACATCTCCAGAATTTAAAGTTTCCATGTTATCTCCTGAGTTTAAGGTTTCCATGTTATCATCTCCAGAGTTTAAGAGTTCCTTGTTATCAGTTCCTGAGTTTAAAATTTCCATGTTGTCACTTTGACCTGAGTTTAAAGTGCCCCTACAGTTATCTCTGGACCCATACTGGTGGTCCAGGAACTCTGAGAGACCACCCGACTGACTATGTTTTGAGGTCTGGAGGCCCATGAACTGCGCTAGGCCCCCCGACCTGCTTTGTTCTCCGGTCCGGTGGTCTAGGGACTCTGGTAGACCACCCAACCCACTCTGTACTCTGGTTTAGGGTCGCATGGACTTAGGTGGGCCCCCTGACCCACTTCATTTTCTGGTCTGGTGGCCCTGGGACTTTGGAAGACCACCTGAACTGCCTTGCTTTCTGGTCTGGTGGCCTTGGGACTTTGGCAGGCCACCTGGCCTGCCTTGTTTTTGGTTTGTTGCTGTGGACTTTGGTTATGCCCCACAAACTGTGTTGTCTGATTTCAGATTCTGTGAGGGGGGAAAGGATTTGTTTCAGCCTACCTGGCCTTATACCTCCACCACTCACCCTGGGAGGGTTTTTTCTTGTTTTTTTTTTTTCCTGTTTTGGCATTACCCTTGGGATGTCTGGGGCCACCCCTTAAGAGGGAAGTACTGTCAGGGCATGGGTTGGGTCCCATGCCCTCATCCTGATTTATTGTGTTTATTTTGTTTCCAGGGCATGGGTCCCAGCCCTCGTCCTCACTTTGGGTTTGCTTCTTAGGATTTTCTGCAGTTGTTATTATTTGTTATTATAGTCTTGATTCTGTTCTTGTTTTATATTTTCTCCTGCTTCACCTTGGGTTTTGATGATTATCATTATTATGATCAGAAGGTTAGTTCAGTTATTATTTGCATTATGATTGTCATGGTCTTGTCTTCCCTGATCCTCTGTTCATGTTCTGTGTCTCCTCTGTCTGTGGCTGTGTGTAGCCCCTCCCATTCTGTCACTTCTGTTTTCCTCATGCGTCAGTTGTCAGTCATGATTGGTCTCCCCACCTGTGCTGTGTTGTCTTGATTTCCCCCTTGGTTATTTAAGTTCTGTTTCACCTCTGTTCTTCTTGTGTTCCTTTTGTCATATGGTGTGAACAACGCGCTCCTCGTCCTGCCTGTATCCTGCCGTTGTTTGCCTTGTTTTTGCTATAGCTTTTGTTGTAGCTTCCAAGCTGCATATTATTTTCTGTTTAAGTCTTCGAGCTGTGTCATGCTGACCAGCTCACAATAAAAACAGTTCAAACTCACGTCCAGCGTTGGGGTCCAGTTTACCACATCATGACACAGGGCCCTATTTTGACATTCATCAGCAGACTTTTCTGCCAGACTTTCCACCATATGCCAGCGTTTTTTGGGGGGGTTTTTTTCTGTCAGCGCATTGTCTGTTTTTTATGCTTTGCATCACACCATCTAATTACCAGTAGACAGTGCACCCACCTTGTGCTGAGAGGTGGAGGCTCATTTCAAAGAGGTGTGGCGGTGCACAATCGCAGGCGCATCACTATTATGGTGCATGTTACGCCAATGCGCTTTTGCTCAGGAAAATGGTGGTCTGTCATCAGAAGCACATTGTTTAATGAGATTTCAGTGGCGTGTTTTGAAATCACGCAGCTCCGAAGCTCATGAGTAAACCACACACACTGGGATTTTCTGTTATTTTAATGGAGAGCATTGTAACAGTCATAATATAATCACCCTTCATTTTATTTACAATACAATCCCACACTAAATAGTTCAATTCAATTCAATTCAACTTTATTTATATAGCGCCATTTCACAACAACAGTCATCTCATAGCACTATCAACTGTAGGGGGGAACCCCCACAGTTGCAGAAAGATCCCAGCAATCAGGGTATTTTATATTCCATCCACACTCTCATTTTATTTGCTGACTTACCGTTGGAGTCTATAGATTAGACATTAATGTATGAATTTTTTAGAGGAATGAATGAATGAACAGGGAGTGTATGTGCGTTAGGGTTAGGGTGCGCGGCGCACAGGTGGGGTTGGATAGGCTACTGTCAGTCTTAAGGCTACTGTCATTCTTAAGATTTTACACTACAGACCTCTTCTGTGAAAATGTTTTGTCCACTAATCTGTCATGTGTTGAGTCATCATATCACATCATCATATCTCGTGTCCATTTGTGCTTGCGCGTCCTGATTAATGAAAAAAAACACACTCAGCTGGTGTTTTCTGTTAAATGAGAACAATTAAATACAAACTATTTGAAGACGCAGCGGGGTTTTTCACTACACAGAGGAAAAAAAAAAGTTATATGGGTTTATGATTTAGTTCTCTACCAGACTGCAACTGGACCAGTCTCCTACAGGGAAAACAGCTGTCACCATGACCCAGCAGAAGATAAGTGTGCACAAACCCGATATTCATTATCTAATGATGATAGCTTTTACAATTTTATCCTCATTCACCAGGCCTGGAGTGGCCCATAGGGAGAGTCGGGAGGACTCCCAGTGGGCCAGTCCACTACTGGGCCGGTGTTCTGGTGAGAGGAAAAAAAAAGGGGCTATCAATTTAATCTGATAACGTGCGGTAAGAGTACACATCACGTTTCGCATTCTACAGCAGATACACTGCACCACAGTCTCTGGATGCATGAAAATGGGTGAAATAGATGCTCCTCCCTCTGTGGGAATCCCCCCTCCCTACCGTAGTCGGTCAGTCCCTACAGTTCAGCAGCAGCGCTCCAGCTCCTGTCTTGCGTGAACTGAGGAGGAGCAGAAAAGGCCAGAATTTATTTTGTTTTAAAAGAGGGCTTTGGATAATGGCACAGTAAAATGTACTCACCTTTGTGAGTACACCCCTCACATTTTTGTAAATATTTTATTATATCTTTTCATGGGACAACACTGAAGATATGACACTTTGATACAATGTAATCGGTGTACAGCTTGTATAACAACGTAAATCTGCTGTCCCCTCAAAATAACTCAACACACAGCCATTAATGTCTAAACCGCTGGCAACAAAAGTGAGTACACCCCTTAGTGAAAATGTCCAAATTGTGTCCAATTAGCCATTTTCTCTCCCCGGTGTCATGTGACTCGTTTGTGTCACAAGGTCTCAGGTGTGAATGAGATGAGATGAGATGAGATTCAACTTTATTGTCATTACACATGTATGAATACAAGGTAACGAAACGTGACTTGGCATTTGGGCACGCTCTGCAGAGCGCATACAAGGCCGGGGCAGCCGCTAGGCGCCAGTCATAAAGAAGAAAGGAAAAAAAAGAAAGGATATGACACAGTAGGCGAGAGAAAAAAACATGTTTTATCAAAATGGCGCTCAGTAAGTAAGCGAAATTTTGATTGCAGGCAAAAAAACCCTCAATGCACATTTAGCAGACATTTAGTAGACAGATCACACAGCAGAGAGAGGGCAGTGTGTGTATATCAGTATGATGATGTCAGTGTGTGTGCAGTGTTGAGTGTATCAGTTACTGGAGTACAACAAATAGTCTCCTAGGCAACGATAGATGTTATTGTTCATGAACGCTGTCCCTTGAAGAGTTCTGTTTATTGCACAGCAGCAGTGTTTGGGTTAGCAGAGCCAGCTGACACATCCGCTTATCTCAACTCTGGAGGAGTGAGTTATCCAGGGGCGCCGATCAAGGCCGAATCTGCACAGACAGAGTATAGGATTTCCTCTCTCATAATTCTGTGCTTACAATTCAAATTAACATTCACTGGCTTTAAATTCATATCATTCCCTGGAGAGCACGAAGTGACTCCAGATGTTTCCCCTTCTAAACACAGATAAACATGTCCGGTAGAGTCCATCTCTCTACAGTGCATGCAGATGGTAAATTCCATGTTGGTCATTTGCCGCTATTCGTGCACTCCCCATCTGGTCGAATTGTTGAAGAAGCAGCTACGCCGGGTCCGCATTTTGATTAGCTCTTCCAGTTAAATTTTCGATACACCAGGAGAACTCCAGAGCCAATCAGCAGAAATCCTGTGATCATAAAGCCAAAACAGGTAGATGTTTTCCACATCTTCAGTCGAATCACACAGACACATGAGTTCCAATCCATGGGTCTCTCCACATTTGGGCTCCCCCGGGCCCGATTTTCTGTTTGAAAAGGTGGTGTTAATTGCGTTTAAAGCCCAGCTTATATCCATTTTCCGTATTTTCCATTTGGGTTGAGATCAGCGAGATGGTGAGACGGCACAGACACAAGCAAGCTGGGATTTAGATTTAGGTCAGGAAGGCAGGATAGAAGGAGGGAGGAAAAATGCGACTGCTCTCTCTGAAGGCAGCAGGAAGAAACAAAAATGGGGACATGGGGAATGGGGAATGGGGAGCAGGTGTGTTAAATTTGGTGTTATCGCTTTCACACTCTCTCATACTGGTCACTGGAAGTTCATCATGGCACCTCATGGCAAAGAACTCTGAGCATCTGAAAAAAAGAGTTGTTGCTCTACATAAAGATGGCCTAGGCTATAAGAAGACTGCTAACACCCTGAAACTGAGCTGCAGCACGGTGGCCAACACCATACAGCGGTTTATCAGGACAGGTTCCACTCAGAACAGGCCTCGCCATGGTCAACCAAAGAAGTTGAGTGCACGTGCTCAGCGTCGTATCCAGAGGTTGTCTTTTGAAAATGAGTGCTGTCAGCACTGCTGCAGAGGGTGAAGGGATGGGGGGTCAGCCTGCAAGTGCTCAGACCACATGCCGCACACTGCATCAAATTGGTCTGCATGGCTGTTGTCCCAGAAGGAAGCCCCTTTTAAAGATGATGCACAAGAAAGCCCACACACAGTTTGCTGAAGACACGCAGACTAAGGACATGGATTACTGGAACCATGTCCTGTGGTCTGATGAGACCAAGATAAACTTATTTGGTTCAGATGGTGTCAAGCGTTTGTGGTGGCAACCAGGTGAGGAGTACAAAGAAAAGTGTGTCTTGCCTACAGTCAAGCATGGTGGTGGGAGTGTCATGGTTTGGGGCTGCATGAGTGCTGCCAGCACTGGGGAGCTACAGTTCATTGAGGGAACCATGAATGCCAACATGTACTGTGACATAATGAAGCAGAGCATGATCCCCTCCCTTCAGAAACTGGACCGCAGGGCAGTATTCCAACATGATAACAACCCCAAACACACCTCCAAGATGACCACTGCTTTGCTAAAGACACTGAGGGTAAAGGTGATGGACTGGCCAAGCATGTTTCCAGACCTAAACCCTATTGAGCATCTGTGGGGCATCCTCAAACGGAAGGTGGAGGAGCGCAAGGTCTCTAACATCCACAAGCTCCGTAATGTTGTCATGGAGGAGTGGAAGAGGATTCCAGTGGCAACCTGTGAAGCTCTAGTGAACTCCATGCCCAAGAGAGTTAAGGCAGAGCTGGAAAATAATGGTGGTTACACAAAATATTGACACTTTGGGCACAATTTGGACATTTTCACTTAGGGGTGTACTCACTTTTGTTGCCAGCGGTTTAGATATTAATGGCTGTGTGTTGCGTTATTTTGAGGGGACAGCAAATTTACACTGTTATACAGGCTGTACACTGATTACTTTACTTGTACCAAAGTGTCATGTCTTCAGTGTTGTCCCATGAAAAGATATAATAAAATATTTACAAAAATGTGAGGGATGTACTCACTTTTGTGAGATACTGTATTTTCAAAAGGCATGGAGGTGGTGACTAAAGGTAAATACAGAGAATGGATGATGAAGCTGTTGACCTAATTATCATGTGACCAGCTACTACCTAGAAAATGCCAAGTGAAATGAAATAATATTTGCCCCAGTAAAACATATCAAAGAATTTTACTTAGAAAGTGTTAATTTTCAGGCCCGTGTTTTCAGTAAAATATATGGAATTTTATTTGTCCTGATGAACTGCTGCTGAGCATGCAGTAACTCCATGCTCATTGGTCTGGCCCCGTCCTCTTCTATAAACGTTGTAGTGTTCACCGTTGTACAGTAGCTGCAGACCCCCCACCCAATTGCGGCTAAGTACTGGAGGCATCTGGAGCTAGCGTGGTGTCGCTAATTGGCATGGGTACCAACACTGGGTGAGAACTGGTCAGCTTGAAAGTGAGGGTGTCCGTTAGCTCTCCATACCATTTGCTCCCAGTGTCCATCGGGGCCGGGCGGGGTGATTTCTCCCGTGGGTTTCCTGGATAAGACAAATGGCACACCCTGGCATAGTGATTCAAGAGTCCACATCTACTACAACGATTTCCTCTTGCCGGACATTTCTTCGCTTTATGGTGGTGCGTCGCGGATCCACAACCCCTGCAATGGAGGTTTCCCGGGGCAGACCTTCGGCAGGCAGCATTGATTTCACAATAATCTTCGTCCAAGCTATCCTCGCTATCAGGGTCCGCAACATTAGCTGAGGTGGGCAGCTCTGGCGGCTTCTGTGGCTGGGGCCAATTTAGCTCCATAGCTAGCTTATCAACGGTTTCCAACTGGAGAGCTAGCTCAACTGCTTCAGCAAGTCATTAGGCGTCACTAATAGCCTAGCACGCAGCTCAGCATTGCACGTGTGCTCTGCTAGTTGGTCGCATACCATCTCGTCTTCAAGTGGTCCAAAACGACAGTCGCTAGCTAGCTGCTTCAAGTCAATGACATACTGGCAGATAGGCTCACCTACACGCTGGCGTCTCCGGTGAAAGCGAATTCTCCGAACAGTCACGCTGTATGGGGTGGAGAAATATTTAGCAAGCAGCTCCACAACGTCCTCATACGAGTCTGCTGCGCTGAGCGTCCATAGGACCCTCCGGCCTTCAATACCCAGGCTGTGAACGAGAAGCACCCATGCCCTCACCTTATCGAGCTTCCCGAGGTCCAGCGCCGTAATATACGTTTGACAGGCCTTCAACCAATGCGGCCATGGAACCAGTGGCTCACCCGGGAGCTCGAGGAAGGGACGGAGTGGTGTAATGCACGCCTCCATATGTTAATCCTCAGTCGCCGAATGTTATGTATGAAAATACCTGGGTGATGAATGAGGCAAGATGAAGCTGGCGAATACAGCTTTATTTAACATAAAGGGCAGCAGTACACAGCATGGCACCTAACATGGGCATCCGGTATAACAGGCCATAACATGGAAGCCGCCCACTATATAGGGCAGTGCGGTGACGTGACAGGAAGTCCACATCACCACACTACACTTCACAATAAGGTGCCCCATTTCCCTATACCACACTAAGCAGTGCAACAACAACAAAGCACCCTTTGATTGGCTGTTATGACTGAGATAGTAATTGCCATAGTTGTGGTCTTTTCAGTGTTCCTACAAAAAGCAGAGCTGTTACAGGCATTGTGGGCCCACTCAGGCTATGGGGAAGTCACATTAATCCAATCAAGGATGTAGCATTGCTTTAACCATTTTCAGTGCAGAGTGAAGGGGGAATATTGTTTTTTCAGTTTGTCCGTTTTCTTCCAATTTGTCTTTTGAGTTATGGTTTAATGAAGAGAAACATTTAAGCTCTATACATGTCTTAAGATTAATAATAATAAAAACTACAGGAGAAAAATTGAACTTTGTTTTTATTTATCACCCCCCCCCCCCAAAAAAAAAAAAAAAAAAAAAGTGGGCCGATCTTGGGCATGAAACTCCTGGGCTGAAAACTGGTCCCACTCTGGCCCTGTCATTCACTGTTATTCTTTTTAAAAAAAAAAAATCCTGACAGTTGTTTTGTATTACAGCTACAATTTTGCTTTCAGCAGAGCAGATTAATAGAGCTCAGACCGCAATGAGCAGCTCCTCTTTCTTGGTTTAAAAAGAAGCTCTGGTGAATGATAATGTTTTTTTTAGTGAGATCAGGTTGACGATAATATAACTGAAGGAAACTCTGTTAACCTCATGGACAAATAGAAAGATTGACATGATCTCTGAATTGTAGCTGACAGCCATCATCCAATGGTCAATCAAGGCTGTGGAGTTAAAAAGCTCCTTGCTTTTAAATGCATTTTTTCTTTGAGAATGAGCCTGCATTGTCCTTAGGGCAAAATAGAATTGTCCTCCACTTAATTGTGTTTACATCATGCCTTTGATCTCCCACCCTTGTTTATTAAAGGAAATAAGAGCAAAGGCAGCAATTGGTTTATTTCACATTACGCCCCAAATATACCTCTGAATAATTACGAGCATTAGGACAACCCTCCTTGACTTTTGCATCCAGCGGAAAATTCGTTTCTGCACTGTTGTGATAAGGAAATAAACTTGGAAATGCCCATAAACACGTTCTGCATCACTCAAAAGACTGACTGACCACATCCTTGTAATATGGCCCTCAGTCTGAATAGCAGATGTCAAAAAATGTGCATTTCCATTTGCACACAACCTTTATGTATTTTTTATGTATACTACATTTTTTGTAGATGTAATTTTTTATACATTTACAAGTCAGGGCGATAACTTAACTTTCTTCCTTAATAGCTCCCACTTTAGTTTGTATGGTGTGGTGAATCAACTCAGGTGGTTAGGATTGATTAGGATTGATGACAGATGTGGAAATGTATGTAATTTAAAATAATTTCTAGATCTTGACAAGCTGTTTTTATCATAAAGTGAAATATTATATTTTTGAGTTTCCAGATACCCATTTGATTAAGCTAGTGGAGACAGTTTCTGGATCGCATCAACACCTCACATGGGTTTCCCCGACAGCCTAGGCAGTCTCCGCTGCCCAGGTCTCATTGCTTTTTCTTCTCCACACTGCCCAATGGGCAACCGCAGACTGACTTTGGAATGCCTCCACTGGGTTTTGACTTTTGTTTATCCAGTAACTAGTGAGCCTGGACGTCGGTCAATTACCGGTCCACAGGCTCCCCTCTAGGCCCAGCTCGGAGTCGAAAGCAGGGAGCTCCAGCTCCTAATCGCTGCACATTTCACAGTAAAGCAGCCTGTGCCTGTTGTCATCAGGGTGTGGGTTCAGTGGTTTCAGCTATTGATTGGGAAAATATCCTAAATTTAATGACCAGACTATCATTTTTTAGACTTATTGTGTCAGAACACTTGAACTATGAACTACAAACGTAAGCCTTGGTCTTCTCAGTGTGAGCAGTGCATTTGTGATCTTAATGATTACATTCAAAGAATGAAACAAGTAATGAGCATGTTGCAGCTGCATTTATGTCTGTCTGGTGAATGATAACATGGCTGTTCGAACTACCTACAGAGGGACAGAGACCAGAGTGTAGCAGGGACCTTGTTCATGAGCTGAATGATACAGTTTCCACCAATAAGTAACTGTACCATGCCTAAATTAAGCTTAATATACTGCTTTATGGAAATAATTGGGGCTTTTTAAGAGAAACAGCAGCTTACTTTGCGAGCCATGACTCCCTGTGCTCCGCCCTCCCACTACACACATGAGTTGAGAGTGGAGCTGCAGCGACTGTCTCAGTACAGTTTTGTCTGATATTTGTCTCAGAAGCTATAAACATCTAAATTATTGGATCACAGGGCCCTAAAATGTATTTGAGATGATACCACATATTGCACTGTTGACCTACCCATAATCACCACATGGATGATTCCTCCACCATGACAGCCCTATAGAAACCATTTTTGTATTACACTCTTACAGTTTTTCTCAGTTGCTTTGGTGCATTTCTCACAACAGAACTGAAGCTTGTACAACACTAAGTGTAT
This sequence comes from Pholidichthys leucotaenia, assembly GCA_020510985.1. Lineage (NCBI taxonomy): Eukaryota > Metazoa > Chordata > Actinopteri > Cichliformes > Pholidichthyidae > Pholidichthys > Pholidichthys leucotaenia. Next base: position 60,306,825 of record CM035844.1, on the reverse strand, counting down.
TTCTCAGAACATAGTGTCACAAACTGCAAAACACAGTAGATGACCTGCAAAAGGGTGTAATTTGCTCAGAATGTTTAGGCTATGTGTCAAAATGTCAAAAGCAAATAATTATGTCAATGCAACTGGCGCTACCATCAGAATGAAGAATCCTTATGCCATCTTTATGAGCAAGACCATCAAAATGTTCAGCCATGCTGTCAACAGAACAGTTTAGATTGCAGGTATTTTCTAATGAAAACTATCATGACTTCTGCAAAAAAAGGCAGCACTTTTCTCTGTGTTGTAGAGCAATTTCAAAACTATACTCACATATGACTATAGTTTATATAGTTATACTGGAAGACAACTGTTTTAAGTTTTTACAGAATTATACACTTAGAAGAGCTGAGCTCTAAGACAAAGCTGTCAATTTACCGGTCAATCTACGTTCCTAGTCTCACCTATGGTGATGAGCTTTGGGTAATGACCGAAAGAATGAGATTGCAGATATAAGCGGCTGAAATGAGCTTTCTCTGTAGGATTGCTGGACTCACCCTTAGAGACAGGGTGAGGAGCTCCCGTCATCCGGGAGAGGCTCAGAGTAGAACCACTGCTCCTCCACATTGAAAGGAGCCAGTTGAGGTGGTTTGGGCATCTAATCAGGATGCCTCCTGGACGCCTCCCCCTTGAGGTATTTTGGGCACGTCCCACTGGGAGGACACCCCGGGGCAGACCCAGGACTTGCTGGAGAAAGAGACTGTCTCCCAGCTCATCTGGGAACACCTTGGTATCCTTTCTGAAGAGCTGAAGCAGGTGGCTGGGGAGAGGGATGTCTGGGCTTCTCTGCTTGAACTGCTCCCTCCATGACCCGGACCTCCGGAAAAGCAGTAGAAGATGGATTGATGGATGGACATTTAGAAGTTTTACGGTAAGTATGCTGCATTTCTATACGTACAGTACATTGCACAGTTTTTGGGTTACCTACTTACTCTCCTGACGAAATGCTTGGATAATCGAGGATACAGTGGTTCTCTCAGTATTTGGTTGCACCCTCCAACCAACCTCAGCCATTATAAGACCATGGTTTAGAACACTGTCAACAACTGTAGCCCTAATTTCATCAGGAAAACAGGCCTCTGTACTTGACCTCTTCTTCCTAATCCTCTGATTTGTCTCCTTATTCTTCCACCTCATATCCTTATGCCTTTTCTTCCGGGCTGTTGACCCTGCTCATTCTATTGATGTCTTTCCATTTTTGTATCAGAAATGATAATTGCTCTCTGAAGGCTTTACTGTATATATTCTGCCAACTGAAGGTTCATATGATTCACCTCTGAGCTGGTCTAGAGAACTGGTAATTCTTAACACACTTCCCCTCATAAGTGAAAGTAAAGATTCACCTGAGAACAATTAATTTAATACATATTTACAAAAAATGTAATAGAAATGTATAAAATCTACTTGGCGTAATGATAAATAGTTCATCATTTTTGCATGTAATGACTCAAGCAGTGAACAAATGCTTTAATATTTGGGGTGAAGGACTATTCAGCAGAAAACCTGCTTAATGTATTTTAACCTACATGGCAATAGCAAATAATGTGAAAAAAAAATAGCAGACAATTGTACACAAGCATCTGCATAGTGTACAAAAGTATTCAGTATTTGTTCAAAATGATGAGAAATTGCTTTTATGATGAGCACAAGTGACTAAGTGATGTGGCGGTTGAACTTATAGTTTTGAGAATTTCAATTCTGTTCTGAGAAAAGCATCAATCAAAGTGACTAAGAAAAACTAACTGTTTTGTGAAGGCTTTATACTGTATGTATATGCTGCTAATTGAAAGTTTATAGGATTCACCTCTGAGCTGTTCAAGAGAACTGGGAGGTCATTGGTTGACCTCATTCTTAACACATTTCCTCTCATAAGTGAAAGTATACTGTAAAAAAAGAAGCTGTCTCAACTTAAAAAAGTTAGTGTTCGGGCTGCATTAAAATTTTAAGTTGACTGAACTTGAGAAGATAAGTGGTAAAGACATAAAACACATAAACACAAGTTCAGTCAGCTTAAAATTTTAAGGCAGCCCGAACAATAACTTTTTTTAAGTAAAATAAGCTTAGTTATTTTTACAGTGCAAAGATTCACCTAAAAACAATCAATTTAATACATATTCACACAAAATGTAATAGAAATGCACAAACCCTGCTTGGCATAATGATAAATAAGGCTGAATTAATAGTTCTGAGAATTTCACATCTGTTCTGAAAAATGCACCAAAGCAACTGAGAATGAGAGAAACTGTAACGTGTTATGATTAGTCATTTGAGTTTGACTTAAATGATTACTTGAGAAACTGCATTGACTTTATTTTTCAGATCTATTGGTTACTACTTTGTTATTATTTGCTGTTGCCTTAAAATATTGAATTGTTTTCATTTAGTTAACATGGTTTGTCATTTTTCCCTCTTCAGGTGAACTTCATGATTACTAATTCAACAATAATCAATCGCCGGAGGCGGAGAAATCTACAAAACTCTAATCAGATTTCAGATGCAGATCTCCAGGTGTACATTCAACTGGCTCAGGCCTCAGGAGGTCAGGTTATTGAAGTCACTAAGAATGAGCTTCCTGAGGCCACAAGCATTATAATTGAATCCACCAACTCCTCTCTGGTAATATGACAGAGATGTCAGACTGTTCATTTTTGAGCTGGAAGATTTGAGCTCTTCTATGCTATTGATTATTCTGTTTTACCAGGTGACGATTCTCCAAGCAGTCAGGACCCCAGGAAGGACAGAAACCTTCAGCTTTCTTGTTGATGAATCAGTAACAAATCCTACAGTTTACATCACAGGCCATTCCTTCACTTTCACTCTAACCAGCCCCACAGGTGTTACTGAATATCTTATAAATATATAAATACCATTAGTACCGACTGTTGTAATATTGGTAGTCTATGATGCATAGTACTATTATGCATCACATTAATACAGCTTACAAAATTTAATAGATTCAATTTCTTGTTTACATTTTAAATTTTTTGACATATAATACAAAAAAACAGAACATTATACAACAGTTAGTTCCGGCTGAGCAATTTGATTAGACAATAGGTATTCCAGGAGTTACTAAAATCCACGTTTATTGCACTCCAAAGTTTCACTGAATGTGCATCACTCCACTTCAAAGGTGTTCATATAACCATTAATTACTAACACTAATTTACTGTCAACTAACTCTTAAGCTGGAGTCATGCTGCACCTCCACTGTCCCCGTACATGCAACCGGAAACCTCGTGTGACAAAATTTACGTCATCGTCTCCAGTCGACTAGTGTACGCAGGGCTCTACTGCGGACAACCGCATGCAGCCCAAATTTTATGACCGCGTGGCCTGCCCACGAACTGAACGCGTTGACAGAGCATGCGCAAGACTGAACATCCCATTCATGAGGTGGCGCTACCAACACAACATACAAAGACAAAGTAGACAAGGAACACAATGAGTGGTAGCACATTTGCACTACCCATAGGGCTGGGGAGAAACTACAAATAACAGTTGTGTACATGCGTGCAAAAGCACACTCCATGCATTATCTTCTTTTTCACTTTATTGAAAATAACTTTTATCGCCATCAGTTAGCGTGCCTTTGAGCCATGTCGTGTCTAGCCGCGTAAGCTGTGTTTGAAAGTGGAATACAGAGGTGTAGCCTATATGTAGGTAATCACGCATGTTAGACTTTGACAAATATGAAAGCGACTGAACTGAGATTTATTTGATTGTGTGAATATTAATTACAGAATAATTGAAAATGAGTGGGACATCCAATATTAGCCGCTATTTAAGAACTGCTTGTTTATTTTTTTTGTCAGATCACTTATTTGTGTGATCTTTAATGAGTTATTGAGTGATTTTGTGTCCAGTTTGGTGACGGTTGTCATTTAGTCAAACCATGCATGTGGCCGCATATGATATGCAGTTGATCTGGGCATTCTGCTGCACAGTTATTAACTCTTAATAATTATGCGAGCACACTGAGAGGAGCGCCATCGGCGACGGTGAGTCGTGGTCTTGCAAAGGGACTCCTATCTATCGCTGACTGGGCAGGCTAGGCGTGCCTCCCTGTGAACGATCGTGGAGTGCCCGGTCAGACACCAGTGTTGGAGAAGCTGAACTGGTGGATCGCAGTCCTTCACAGGGAGCCAAGACCAGCCTGCCCAGTTAACAGAAGTCTTGGCAGGTGCTTTACCCATGGTGCCAGCAGTTCAGCTGCTGCTCCACCCCCACTTCCCCCAGCGCACCCACACACCTCGTGTTCTCCATGCCGAAATATCCATTAGACCTACACAATCACAGCAACTTTATGGTATAATTTTTTAAGCATTAAATCTTAAGTATTTTTTTCTAGTCAAATTTGTCACTTTTCACTTCCTGGTGTTGCACACGGAGCACTGTAGTTACTGATGCTGTAGTCAGTGTTGCCAGGTTTCACGAGAGAAACAAGCAACCAGCTCTATGGAAACAAGATCAAAAGAAGCCCAACAGGCAACCTACCACATTGCGTAAAAGAGAGGCTGCTTGATAACATATATCGATATATTGATTTATTTTTTTGCAGTGAACTGACTGTAAACACAGTCAGCATTGAATAAAGGAATTTTACAAACTCTAATTAAAGGAAAAAATATGCATTCTGCATAAGCAGCAGCAAATTTATAGTAAACAAAGTCAACATAATAACTTTGAAGAAATTAAATTTTTAAACTCTGATCAAAAGAAACGTGCATTCTGCATAAGTAACAACACTAAACACGATTACAGTTTAGTGATGTGGGATGATGGGAGTTGTTGTCCGCTAGTCTTTTAAACAAAAACTAAATATTACTCTGTTATTATACAACAGCCAACAACTTTAATTATGTGGAAAATGATCTTTTAAATTGACAAACATTATATGTGTAACTTGTGGCAAAATTTGATCAGGATCAAAAGATAATTTTGCTCTTGCCATTCATTTCAATGGAGAATTTTTTTTTTTTAACCTCTTGCACTCCGGGATACCGCGGGCGGTCACGTCTCTGCGTCCTAGGGCGCACGAGGGCACTCTAGGATGCACACTGTGCGTCCTAGGGCGCACTGAAAAAAAAAAAAAAAAAGCTGCAGACACAGCCGCGAACAGAAAGCCAAAGGAGTGCTTTGATTGGTTTAGACTTAATTGACCTCTCATTCGACTAATAAGAACCTTGAATTGGGTTTCTGAAACCTTGAAGAACCAATGACTAAAAACCTAGCAAGAAGGACCCGCCTACCAACGGCTGCGAATGCAGCAAGCCAATTGAAGCAGAGAACTTCGACGATTGAAAGCGTACGTCCCATGCGTAAAATCTGTTTTGTGTAAGCCGCTGGGTGACACACACGCGTTCGCCAGTCTTTTTTTCTTACTACTGTTCTTATTTGTTTTGAAAAATCGTTCGCCAAAACCGCAATCATGGAAGTGCAAAACCACAATAATGGAATTATGGTTTGACCGGATCGCGTGACCAGAACCACGAGTCCATAACAAGCGGACCAGCGTCATGTTCGTCTGACAATGAGGAAGAGAAGTTCGCCAGCGACACTGCTGTTGTGGACAGGTAAGTGTTATAAGCTAAATTATTCTTTATCCCTGAAAATTGTAATCAAAATGACTTTTGACCGATCGGTAAATTACAATTGTGCGTCATCGCCACATGACGGATCGGTCCGTGCGCCGTGTCCAGACCGTGAACGCCCCCCCCCCCCGCTACTCTTCTGTAGCGGATTGCAGATATTATTGCAGATATTTTAGTACAACTGTGCGTAGTAGACCGCGGCGCACCGTCCCCGCGGTCCGTCATGTAGCGATGGGCGATGTCCGTCCTCTGTAGCGGGGGTGGGGGGGTGGGAGTTGTTATCTTCTACATTACAGATATTTTAGTATAATTTTTAGTGCACTGTAGGTTATTTTTTCTTGTAAGAAAAAAAAGCCACACATTTTTTACGTGGCATGCTTCTTTGTGTGTGGGGGCTTGTTTGTTCATTCATTCATTCATGAATGAATAAACAACCCCCCCCCACACACACACACAGCCCTTCACCTTTCATTAGAGCCCAAGATGAAGCTTCTATATTGAATCATTCAAAAGTTACAGACGTTTTTCCAAACTGTGCCATTTGGCACAAATTGGCACAGTTCAAAAACGCCTGGGAACAACCTGAGTATAAAGCTGTGTAATATATTCATTTTTTGTGGTATTGTTACAAAATTTTGACCTCAGCTGGATAACACTTGGTTCTACATTTCTGTTGCATTTTCCAGCCCGGATCTGACAGCTGTGTGTTATTTGCAAGCATTTGTATCCAAAAAAACACCCAGGCGAAATTTATTTTCTTCAAGTTCAGTATGTTTAGATGACTGTTACTCAGTGGCAGGAGCACTTAAAGAGATTATGACTGTTTTGCCAAAAAATTCTAAGTGTTTTCTTTTAAATGAGACCAACCCCATGAAGATGCTGCAAAGGGTTGAAGAACAGCTTTTGATTTACTTTGGGTACGTTATTTTTAGGCGTTTTTAGGGAAATTGACCAGAGTGCAAGGGGTTAATGTCTCATATGCACTGAGCTGTATAAAAAAAGCCTGGATAGCTCATGCTCCATTAGCGAGTACAGAGCCGAGTGGAGTCGGCAAAGCAAACCCAAATAAGCAACTACACGTTTAAAAGCAAGGCCAAAAACCTGCAGCTCATGACTGATGAGATTTTAGAGTAAACAAGCCCAAAGTCGCTTTTAATAAGCGGACTTGGCAACTATGGCCGTAATGCCGCGTATTAACCAATCAGTATGGAGTCGATCCGAAACCAAACCCCGCCCACACTTCTAGAAGCCTAGGCATGAGACAGAGCAGTGGCTAAACTTTTATTGATAAAAATTACATATTTTGACTGAGCAACTCCATACTCGGGGAAGCACACCCTCGTAACCTCAGCAAAGCACTTATAAAATCTGAAGCCAGTCTGATAAACGGTTCAAGAGATATGCATGGAACAGGCACACAGAGAGACGGACAAATAGATAGACACACAAACAGAGATTTCGTGCATTTATAGATAGATTACACCAATACTGGACAAAATATTATGATTCATTTGTTTAACCAGTTGTTTTGCACAGTTGAGAAAAAATAGTCCCTTTTTAAATGTAGGCAGCAACTGCTGCTAAACATCTCAATCAGCATGAAGATGTCTTGTCATTTCACACACGTAAATAAATTAAATATTGTAAAGTGTAAAAGTCATTGTTTATAATACATACTGGTTACCTGTTGTGTCAGTACCGCAGAAGGGCCGAGACCGAAAAATAGCAAATGTCGGTGGCTAGTTAGCATGCTAGCGATTTGGCTTCGACACACTTTGCTCGCTTTTTCTTGGCATTTCAGATGAAAGAATGAGTCCATCACCACAAAGGCATTGTGGTTTGTTAATTGAGACAATAAATCCAACTCTAGCAATGCCTATTTCTTTTAAATAAATGTGAAATAGCTTAACAATGTTTATACAAGGAAAGACTTTGTAAACTCAATATTTTTTTTTTTTGAAAAGGGTGGGACTTCCGGGTCACTGATAGTGTTAATTTTGACAGCTCTTTTTTTATTTGAGTTTTAGTCTTAGTCTTTTGTCAAATGCTCATTTTAGATTTTATCATATTTAGTCATGTCTATCCTTTTTTAGTCACATTTTAGTTGACTAAAAGTCTGCATTTTAGTCTAGTTGTAGTCAGTCGATCAGTACTATTTTAGTCTAGTTGTAGTTGACGAAAACTGTTGACATTTTAGTCTAGTTTTAGTCAACAAAAAATGATAACATTTTAGTCTATTTTTAGTCAGTGAAATTTGTATTTTAGTCTGTAACAGAGTTTATATTGCTTTAACATTAGTGTGTAACACGGCACCATAGCCTCTTAGTTAGCAGGGGCTTTCTAAAACACAAAGATAAAGAAAATCTGACTAATGCTAACAATATCATGTTTACTTACCTTGATGTGTCGGTGGAAAGCCGTGAGGTGTCTCTTTAGAATTGTGGTGTTTTCCCTTGATTTTGTGGCCACATTTCTCTCCCTCTATTTCCACAACACATTCTGTCATTTTTTCCTCATCAACGTACCGAAAATATGTCCAAAGATCTGACTGTCTTTTGCTCCCAAGTCCAGTGAAGACAATCCCCCGCTGCATTGCCATCGTGTCGTTTTCTCCATACACTCGCTGAATCAGAAGCAACTGGGTTTTAGCATTTTCCAAATGGCACGGGACAGGAAAAGAAACCAAAGGTGCCCCAGAGCGCCTGCACTGCACGCAGTTAGGAAGGAAATGGAAATGCTGCAAAATAATAATCCAACGAAATAACTTTATAATATTTCGTCTCATCATTTTTTGTCAATGAAAATCATGGGAGAGTTCGGCAAAGTTTTTATCTCTTAAACTAAATTTCGTTTCATCTTTATTAATCAACGAAATTGCATGTGATATTTAGTTACAGTCAGTGTCACATGACCTCTATTTACGTCCCGTTCCGTCTCGTATTAGTCTCATAAAGAAGGTTTGGCTACAAACATATTTTGTCACACTTTTCGTTGATGAAATTAACATTAGTGACAGATGTATAATTTCTTTTCAAACAGCACCTCACTGTGGAAATTAAGGTATCCAACACAGCAAATGGTGTTCACTTATATAAAGCATTTTACTCATCTTTGGATGATGAAAGTGCTTTACAGATTCTGCTATCCACCCAGTCACACACTGATGGCGATGGAGCTGCCATACACAGGCGCTGGCCTGACCCACCAGGAGCAACTGAGGGTTCAGTGTCTTGCTCAAGACACTTTGACATGCAGACTGCAGACAGAGCAGGAATCGAACCCCTCACCCTCCGATCAGTAGTCAGCTACACAACATCTACGCCACAGCTGCCCCTATTATATTGCAGTTCTCAAGTCTGCAGACTTGACAGCAAATTACTGTTAGTAATTAACGGTTACTAGAACACCTTTGAAGCAGAGTGATACATATCCAGTGAAACGGGGTGCAATTAACGTGGAATATACAGTAGTAACTCCTGGAATCCCTGTTGTCCAATCAAATTACTCAGTTGAAACTGTTGCATAAATTTCAATAACACATAATTTAAGCTTTAAAGGAATCCCACTGGAATGGTGGACTAATGGTAGAGCATCTTCCCCATTACCGGGAGGTTGTGGGTTCAAGCCCTGCCTGGGCCATACCAAAGACCAGATGAGAAAATGGTACTTCCCACCTTCTACCTTGGTGCTTAGCACAACAGAATGGGGGAAGGGAAAATTGTGGTGGCGCCTCGCTTGGCAGCGGCCCCTCAGAATAGGAAGACTGTAATTTTGTTCTTCTGTATAGATTTGAATGATAATAAACTTGACATTAATTTCAGGATTTTATTTAACTGAACAAAGCAGTATTTATCCAAGATCGGCAATGACAAGTGGAGTGCAAATGAATTTTATACCTCCATTCATATTATCCTATTGTATTGTTAGTAAAACATTTTTCAAAAACAGAAATCATAAAAAGTTGATTTTTTGTGATTATCAAAATATGACACATTAGTCAAATTTTCATGGACATAAAATATTTTACATTTTAGGAATATGTTTAACTAACTGCTGTTTTTTCAAAGGTGAATCTCAACAAAGCACTGACACTTCAGGATCACTGATCACTGCATCTCAGTCTGTGGGAAACTTTCGGTCTCTGCGGCTACAAAAACTATCTGGACTTTGGGAAATAAAGATGGTGTCATCTAGCCCCTACACTTTGAAGGTCATCGGTAAGACACTACTTTGATTATTATTTTAGGCTATCGGCCAAAATTATAGAAGAACTGCATTAATTTGTGTGGTTTGTGTGATTTTTTTTATGTTACTTGTAGTTAATGTAGCATGTGCTGAAGAGGTTTCTTGTTTTAAAATCATAGAGCTAATTTCACATTGGTCAAAAGTTTAAAACATCCTTAAACAGGAAGGACTCAACAACAGCAGTAAAAACTGGAGTTAAACTGATCATATAACTGTTCCCTTTACTCACCTTTAATGTGAACTTGTCAATGATGGCCCTCACAAGCCATCAATGAGATGCCGAAAGCCAGCCAATGAGTTTGCATACTTTAGTAACACAAGACATACACTACAAAATAATGAACCTCGTGGGGCAAAACACAAATAAGGACTAGGACTAAGACACACAATGATATACTGAGCACTAGGGAGACAGATGGGAGACAAGAATACAACACTTACATACGAATAGGACGCTGAAAGGAACTGGCTTCGGACATAGGGAAACCAGTGTGGAAAATACGAGGTCGCAGCCCCGAGTGACAGGATCTGCTCCCTTAAATAGGGCAGGATAATTAATCAGCTGATGAGGGTGTCATCCGCTGAATCAGCACCAGCTGTGCTGCTTGGCTCTGACAGCTGGAAGCCCTGCAGAGACGCTGTCAGAATAAGAGCTCAGAAAGCCCACGAGGACTAAATACAGAATGGGAGGAAAATACTGCATGAGCCGAGCGCGGACGAGATCAGCACTCAGACCATGACAGAACTCTGTTTCTATTCAAAATAGGATTGCATTGTTCAAGAACTCAGGGGCTGCTTTGTTTGCTTTGTGTACAGAAAAGTAAAACATGATTGGTAGTTTGTCCCTTATATCTTACACTGGGCCTCAATCAATCACGTTTGTACAGAAAAAAATCGTACCTCATGGAAGAAAAAAATGTTTGTACTCAAAGTCATAGTCTGACTAATGAAATATTCATAATAACTAGTTTTGTTTGTTAAAATGTTTGTATATTAGTGAATCAGAATGATTCCAAATTAGAGGAGTTTCTCCAAATAAATAAACATTTTGATGGATGCAGTGGTGAAGTTGGACTCATGATGGACAGAATCACTGGCAGTAAGAGAAAAGAAAAAACAAAACAAGAAACTGAAAAGAAAGTGTTTATAGAGAGAAACCAGACTATCAGTGACAGAGTAGCTCATTCCAGCCTGATAAAATTAGTTCAGATGTCCTAACCCAGACCTTGAGCACAACCGGGATATAGACCCATTCTGCATGATTTTGATAAACTTTGGGGCAATTGCCTAGGAGGAATACTGATTTTCATGAAAACATATAAGTTCCCTGATCTTCCTGACCTTGATCTTGAGCACAACCTGGATGCAGACTAACCTGAGGGTTGTGTGTGAATTTGATGAGCATCAGGGCAATTGCCTATAAGAAGAGATTTCTGTGAAATGTGGACAGATGGACAGACAAATGCTGCCATCGCATTAGCTTTGCAAGAATGAGCTAAAACTTGTGCTGCTTTAAATCATCATCATTATTACTTATAGTATGTTGTTTTGTGTTACATTCCAAACCGAAATGTTTCACAACAGCTTAGCCTACAATAATGGTCCGAGGAAGCTCTAAATTTGTTCAGTGTGCCAACAAATTTAGGTAAGAAGGTTCAGTGAATCCCAGATTTGTGCATGCAAACAATTTAAGTGCAGATTTGTGCATATGAGGGCCATTGAGAGCTGAGTTTGCCAAGAAGAAGCCCTTTTTAGGAACTCCAACCAGCATCATGTTTTTCTTTAAACTTTTATCATTTACATATTTACTCTGAGATTTTCAATTAACATCATTATAAAAATGTAAGGTTTTTTTTTTTACTAATTTTTGAAAAACATATATTAATATTAGTACTGTGTGTGGAGAAATTCCTCATATACTTGCTGTGGGGGAGATAAAACTTCCCTGCTAAGAATATGCTGGATCGTTTAATTCAGAACCCTTAGCAGGCGATCAGTTAGATTCACTCAGGTCTCTTAGGTTCAGTCATTTATTTGGCCACCACCACAATTACAGTCTTTACAGTTGTCTGGCAGACTCAGCGGTTCTATGTACTGTAGATGGACATATAAAATAGAACAGTTATGAACATGCTCTGAGATATTTCTACTAAAATGGTATAAGCATTGGAAATGCAACAGAAAGCATTTAGGTCCGGACTGGTGAAAACCTGACTGCGGTGTGCCCCTACAGCTCATTTGCGTAAACATTACGATTAGTCATGATTTTTTCTGTACAGTCATGAACTGGAGGCAGCGTTCTCATCCTGAACTTTTAAACCAGTGGTTTTGATGTCAAATAACGGCAGATTCATTAACTGAACCTACTATTTCTTGCACAAAGTGATGTTAGAAACACTTTTCGCTGGTTTATTTTAAAGATATGGAGACCAAGGACATCATATTGTTAGTGATGTTGAAACTGAGACCTTATGAAACAATGAGCAACTTTGAGACAATTGCTTCATGAGCGAGTATTATGAAACATCTAATAAAGACTGCCATCTGGTGACTGACTGTCAGAACTGCATCTGAGTGGAAAACTGGAAAAAAAATCTCAATTTTTTTTTTTTTGAGCTTTTGGTCATCCGAGGTCTATTCAAACGGCAGGAACACACGATACAAAGCAAACAAAAAAACTAATTCCTTCTCAAACTTCCCGCAAGTCCTCAAGTCACATGAGTTGACCAACTTAACGAGGCCTTGCTTGCTACGGTCACGTGACTGTGGGTGTGCTGAAATGGCGCTCGATACACTGCTCATGACACTTCCGCTTTATAGTGCTCGAATCTGTGTTGAGTGGGTGGTGTCAAGCGTAACATCACTACATATAGAGAATGGGCATTGACATCATGCCGCACTGCATTCTGGGCTGTTGTCACCATCGTCATGGTCCAGCTTCTTTGTTTACCTGTAGTCTAGGCAACTGCTAACGTGAACAGACATACGTTTGATGGAACACAGACAAACAGAAAATTAAAATTCCTTATTCAAAGAAGCTGAATAAGGAATTCATGTTCAGTTCACCAATGGATGGGTCCAGCTGCCTCAAATATTCTGGGTGAACGATCAGAAAACGTCATTTAACATACAGTGGGGAAAAAAAGTATTTAGTCAGCCATCAATTGTGCAAGTTCTCCCACTTAAGAGAGAGGTCTCCAATTTTCATCATAGGTATACCTCAACTATGAGAGACAAAATGAGAAAAAAAAAATCCAGAAAATCACATTGAAGGATTTTTAATGAATTAATTGGTAAATTCCTTGGTAAAATAAGTATTTGGTCACCTACAAACAAGCGAGATTTCTGGCTCTCACAGACCTGTAACTTCTTCTTTAAGAGGCTCCTCTGTTCTCCACTCGTTACCTGTATTAATGGCACCTGTTTGAACTCATTATCAGTATTAAAGACACCTGTCCACAACCTCAAACAGTCAGACTCCAAACTCAACTATGGCCAAGACCAAAGAGCTGTCAAAGGACACCAGAAACAAAATTGTAGACCTGCACCAGGCTGGGAAGACCTGAATCTGCAATAGGTAAGCAGCTTGGTGTGAAGAAATCAACTGTGGGAGCAATTATTAGAAAATAGAAGACATACAAGACCACTGATAATCTCCCTCGATCTGGGGCTCCACGCAAGATCTCACCCCGTGAGATCAAAATGATCACGAGAACGGTGAGCAAAAATCCCAGAACCACATGGGGGGACCTAGTGAATGACCTGCAGAGAGCTGGGACCAAAGTAACAAAGGCTACATCAGTAACACACTACGCCGCTGGGGACTCAAATCCTGCAGTGCCAGACGTGTCCCCCTGCTTAAGCCAGTACATGTCCAGGCCCATCTGAAGTTTGCTAGAGAGCATTTGGATGATCCAGAAGAGGATTGGGAGAATGTCATATGGTCAGATGAAACCAAAATAGAACTTTTTGGTAAAAACTCAACTTGTTGTGTTTGGAGGAGAAAGAACACCATACCTACTGTGAAGCATGGGGGTGAAAACATTATACTTTGGGGCTGTTTTTCTGCAAAGAGACCAGGACGACTGATCCGTGTAAAGGAAAGAATGAATGGGGCCATGTATCGTGAGATTTTGAGTGAAAACCTCCTCCCATCAGCAAGGGCATTGAAGATGAAACGTGGCTGGGTCTTTCAGCATGACAATGATCCCAAACACACCGCCCGGGCAACAAAGGAGTGGCTTCGTAAGAAGCATTTCAAGGTCCTGGAGTGGCCTAGCCAGTCTCCGGATCTCAACCCCATAGAAAATCTTTGGAGGGAGTTGAAAGTCAGTGTTGCCCAGCGACAGCCCCAAAACGTCACTGCTCTAGAGGAGATCTGCATGGAGGAATGGGCCAAAATACCAGCAATGTGTGAAAACCTTGTGAAGACTTACAGAAAACGTTTGACCTCTGTCATTGCCAACAAAGGGTATATAACAAAGTATTGAGATGAACTTTTGTTATTGACCAAATACTTATTTTACCGAGGAATTAACCAATTAATTCATTAAAAATCCTTCAATGTGATTTTCTGGATTTTTTTTTTTCTCATTTTGTCTCTCATAGTTGAGGTATAGCTATGATGAAAATTGGAGACCTCTTTCATCGTTTAAGTGGGAGAACTTGCACAATTGGTGGCTGACTAAATACTTTTTTCCCCACTGTAAAGGTAAGCAGTCTTTGTTTCTACAAAGCTGAACTACATCGAGATTAATGTCTAGCGTATCCAAAAATTATTTCTATCATATGAGTAACAGTAGGGCAGCGCGGTGGCGGAGTGGTTAGCGCTGCGGCAGCACAGCAATTCACCCTTGGCCAAGGGATTCTGGGTTCGATCCCAGCCCCCGACCAACAGCGATCTGTGTGGAGTTTGCATGTTCTCCCCGTGTCTGCGTGGGTTTACTCCGGGATTTCTCCGGTTTCCTCCCACATGCCAGAAACATGCAAGTTAGGTTAATTGGCATCAAAACTGGGGATTCTAAATTGTCCTTAGGTATGACTGTGAGAGTGAATGGTTGTCTGTCTCTCTGTGTTGGCCCTGCGATGGACTGGCGATCTGTCCAGGGTGTACCCTGCCTCTCGCCCAAAGATGCTGGGATAGGCTCCAGCCCCCCTGCAACCCGAAAAGGATTAAGTGGAAGAAGATGGGTGGATGGATGGATGGATGGAAGGAGTAACGGTCTTTGAACCCATGTGCAACTTACTGAACAGGTTTCTAACTTACAGCTACCATATAATGGAGTATTTGCAGCATTGGTTCACAGGAAAAACCATACAGAGCTCTGCTGCTGCCTGCAGCGCATACACACGTACTTGTACGTATAATGGGAACTGTCAGGGATGTGTCTGAGCACTTTCAAGCTACAGGATACAGATTTTGACCTTTTACTGCAGTCTGTAACATCAGCTGTCCAGTGTTGTTCTGATAAATATGCCAAAATGTCAGAACACCGGAGGAAGTGGATCCAGTCAGCTGATTGTGCTGGCGCACAGAAAAAATTACCTGTATAATTAGCTGCTATAAAAACATCCTAAATCAGGACAGTGACATTTTGATAGTCACCTGAAAGAGGAGAATCTACTTAATTTAATGATACCAAACAGTCTATGGACTTCAGTCTGTTATGTTCTTAATCTTGGTACTCAAGGAGGAGATGGTGACATCCTACAAGTACCTGGGTGTTCATCTGAACAATAAACTAGACTGGTCACACAATACCGACGCACTCTACAAGAAGGGACAGCGCAGGCTGTTCCTACTGAGGAGACTCAGGTCTTTTGGTGTACAAGGGGCGCTGCTGAAGACATTCTACGACACGGTGGTGGCATCAGCCATCACTTTTGGAGTGGTCTGCTGGGGCAGGGGCATTACAGCAGCCGATAGGAAGAGACTGAACAAACTGATCAAGAAAGCTAGCTCTGTCCTGGGGCAGTGCCCTGACCCAGTGGAGGAGATAGGAGAGAGAAGGATGGTGGCTAAACTGTCATCTCTGCTGGAGTCCGAGTCCCACCCTATGCAGGACATACTGAACGCACTGAGGAGTTCATTTAGCAGCAGACTACATCATCCTAGGTGCGCAACCGAGAGGTTTCGCAGGTCCTTCCTACCTACAGCAGTCAGACTGTATAACCTAAGCAGGGCTGCTGGCAGAGATAGCAAAAAAACGTGACGACCTAATAGTACTGAATGCAAAAGACGCAATAGACTTACACAATGGTCCCCTCCAGTATATACAACTAGGACAGTATCGGTCGCTATGGAGGGTGACAATATGTATGGGTACATATTCATACTATGTAGGATAACTAAGTAGACAGTTATAAGACAAGATAAGCCTTTATTTGTCCCATAATGGGGAAATTCCAGGATTGCAACAGCACAGGGATAGCAACACTCAGAGCAACAATCAGAAGGCAAGAGGAAAAAAAACAAGAGCAGCAAGTATACATATGTACATATAAATATAAATATACAGTATATATACTGTATATATATATATATAGACACACAGTGCGGAGCATTGTAGCTAGATGGGATAGATATATAAATATATAAACAGTGCGGAGCATTGTAGCTGGATGGAATAAATATATGAGTATATAAACACACAGTGCGGAGTATTGTAGCTAGATGGAATGAATATGTAGATATATAAACACACACAGTGCGGAGCATTGTAGCTAGATGGAATAAATATGTAAATATATTAACACACAGTGCGGAGCATTGTAGCTAGATGGAATAAATATATGAATATGTAAACACACACAGTGTGGAGCATTGTAGCTAGATGGAATAAATATGTAAATATATATACACACAGTGTGGAGCATTGTTGCTAGATGGAGTAAATATATAAATATACATATAAACACACACAGTGCAGAGCATTGTAGCTAGATGGAATAAATATGTAAATGTATAAACACACACAGTGCGGAGCATTGTAGCTAGATGGAATGAAACAGCACAACCGTCTACTTAGTTATCCTACATGGTATGATTATGTACCCATACATATTCTCACCCTCCATAGTGACCGGTATTTTCCTAGTTGTATACTGGAGGGGACCAATGTGTTAGTCTATTGCGTCTTTTGCATTCAAAACTATTAGGTTGTCACGTCTTTTTGCTATTTCTACGAGCAACCCTGCTTAGGTTGTGCAGTCTGACAGCCGTAGATAGGAAGGACCTGCAAAACCTCTCGGTTGTGCACCTAGGATGATGTAGTCTGCTGCTAAATGAGCTCCTCAGTGCATTCAGTATGTCCTGCATAGGGTGGAATTCGGACTCCAGCAGAGATGACAGTTTAGCCACCATCCTTCTCTCTCCTATCTCCTCCACTGGGTCAAGGCGCTGCCCCAGGACAGAGCTAGCTTTCTTGATTAGTTTGTTCAGTCTCTTCCTATCGGCTGCTGTAATGCCACTGCCCCAGCAGACCACTCCAAAAGTGATGGCTGATGCCACCACCGTGTCATAGAATGTCTTCAGCAGCGCCCCTTGTACACCAAAAGACCTGAGTCTCCTCAGTAGGAACAGCCTGCGCTGTCCCTTCTTGTAGAGTGCGTCAGTATTGTGTGACCAGTCTAGTTTATTGTTCAGATGAACACCCAGGTATTTATAGGATGTCACCATCTCGATGTCTGTTCCCTGTATATTTACTGGTGCTGTGAGGGGTTGTCCTTGCCTGCAGCAGTCCACCACCAGCTCCTTAGTTTTCCTTGCATTGATCTGGAGGCAGTTCCGATGGCACCAGTCCATGAAGTCCTGGATAAGCCCTCTGTACTCAGCTTCATCTCTGTTGGAGATGAGGCCAACGATTGCAGAGTCATCAGAGAACTTCTGTAGATGGCAATGTGTTGTGTTGTGTGAGAAGTCCGCAGTATAAAGGGTAAACAGGAAGGGAGCCAAAACCGTTCCCTGGGGGGCCCCTGTGCTACTGATGATCGTGTCGGACACACAGTCCCAGGTTCTCACAAACTGAGGCCGGTTTGTGAGGTAGTCCAGGATCCATGATGACAGGTGCTGGTCCACCCCTGCGCACAGCAGCTTGTCCTTCAGGATCATCGGTTGGATGGTGCTGAAAGCACTGGAGAAATCAAAGAACATGATCCTCACCACATTCCCGGGCTTCTCCAGGTGGGACAGAGAACGGTGAAGGAGGAAGATCACCGCATCCTCCACCCCAATGCCATGCTGGTAGGCGAACTGGAGTGGATCCATCGCTGGTCCCACCAGGGGGCGGAGGTGAGCAAGGAGCAGTCTCTCCAGGGTCTTCATCATGTGGGATGTCAAGGCCACTGGTCTGTAGCTGTTCAGATCTTTGGGGTGGGAAGTCTTTGGTACAGGTACTACACAAGATGTTTTCCACAGCTGTGGTACCCTCCCCAGCTTCAGGCTCAGATTGAAGATGTACTCCACAATCCCACACAGCTGGTCTGCACAGGACTTGAGGAGCTTTGCGCTGATGCCGTTCGGTCCCGACGCCTTCCTCGCCTTGATCTTCCTCAGCTTCGTCCTCACCTGGGTCTTAGTGAGGGTCAGGTTGGGGGGCTGTGTGTTGGGAGTGGGGGGGGTGTTGGTGGAGTGGGGAGTGGGTAGCAGGACTTGATGTCTTTAGAGGCAGCAGTGGTTTGTCAAATAGGTTCAATTTGTCTTCTTTTAATTATTTATCTTTTGTTCATATGAAAGACAAAAAATAAAATACAAAGATGTCTTTACCTTCTTTACATGTTTCAACTGCACTGCAGCCTTCGTCAGAAGAGTCAGCTGATTGCTGACAGGTGACATTTATCAGCTGATTTTCGTAGGCGGGGCCAGCTCAGCAGATCTGTCGGATCCACCGAGCCGGCCATAGAGAGGCCATAGAGATCAGGAAGCGGGGAAAAGACACCATGAACCGAGATGAGGGAGCCTTTATGCTTTCCCACACCTGGGACCACATTCTCCAGAGACCATCTGACGGCGGGAGGCGGGGTCGGCTCGGTGGATCCGACAGATCTGCTGAGCTGGCCCCGCCTACGAAAATCAGCTGATAAATGTCACCTGGCAGCAATCAGCTGACTCTTCTGACGAAGGCTGCAGTACAGTTGAAACATGTAAAGAAGGTAAAAACAGCAGTGGTTGTTGTGCAGTCAGGGGGGAGGGCGGTTGGTCAAACCTATTGAAAAACAGATTCAGATTGTTCACCCACTCCTTGCCCCCCGTGGCCTGGAGGGAGGTATTCTGGAGCCAGAGATGGTTTTAAGGTTTCTCCAGACCCCGCTGATGTCGCTCTGTTGCAGCTTGTCCTCCATCTTCTTCCTGGAGCTGTCCTTGCCTTCTCTGATCTTTCTCCTCAGCTCCCTCTGTACGGACTTCAGCATCTCCCTGTTCCCCGACCTGAAAATCCTCTTCTTCTCTCTCAGAAGTGTTTTTATCTCAGGGTTGATCCAGGGTTTATGCTGTTTATTCCATCTCGCTACAATGCTCCGCACTTTGTATATATATTTATAGATTGATGTGTATGTATGTATATCCACTGCTCTTATTTATATCTTCCGTATCTTCTTAATTATTGCTCTGAGTGTTGCTATCCCTGTGCTGTTGCAATCCTGGAATTTCCCCATTGTGGGACTAATAAAGGCTTATCTTATCTTATCTTATCTTGTCTTACACTGTCCCCAGCTGATATTAAATCCATGTGTAATGAAGGCAACAAGTAATCACAACTTCAAGAAAAAAATCAAAGAAAATCAGCAATACGGAAAGCTCTCATTAAAAAAAAAAAAAATTACTCCAGATTAGCAAGCGAAATTCGGAATAGCAGAGATGATGTGGCGAAATTATGTGATTTTGCCCTGTGTGTTTTTATACATTATTGAGAAGACAGAGAGTCATGGCTGAGGTGCTGCCAAAGGCACGGCGCACAAGACAGCTGCTCTGGTCAGGGGATGTCTTTCTGCACTTCTAAATATTTTTTAAATCACATTAGGGTAGCGCGGTGGCGGAGTGGTTAGCACTGTGGCAGCACAGCAACTCACCCTTGGCCGGGGGATCCTGGGTTCGATCCCAGCCCCCGACCAACAGTGATCTGTGTGGAGTTTGCATGTTCTCCCCGTGTCTGCGTGGGTTTACTCCGGGATTTCTCCGGTTTCCTCCCACATGCCAAAAACATGCAAGTTAGGTTAATTGGCATCAAACTGGGGATTCTAAATTGTCCTTAGGTATGACTGTGAGAGTGAATGGTTGTCTGTCTCTCTGTCTTGGCCCTGCGATGGACTGGCGATCCGTCCAGGGTGTACCCTGCCTCTCGCCCAGAGATGCTGAGATAGGCTCCAGCCCCCCCGCCACCCGAAAAGGATTAGCGGAAGAAGATGAATGAATGAATGAATTTTCACCTTGGTGAAAATGCCGTGAACACACAACCATGTGTGCAGGAATATTGTGGGAGCTGATGTCATTCCTTCTGACCGCTACAATCCTTTCCATCCCACACCTGTTTTTTTAGTTCAGAGACCCGATTTGCTCCACTTTTCTTCCAAGTTGGGAAGTTAAAAAAAAAATTGTACGCCGTTATCAATCTTTTTCCACGCCAGGTATCCCAACAGGTATCCCAATCAGGCTTTACAGGCCCAAATGTAGGCTGTGTTTGAAAGTGGAGTACAAAGAGGTGTAGCCTATATGTAGGCAATTACATGTTAGACTTTGACAAATATAAAAGGGAGTAAATGGCACTAAGATTTATTTGATTGTGTAGTGGAGGAACAAAATAAGTTCAGGCGTAACACGGCGAGCTGAAGGTTTCAGAGTTTTATTCCTCCATCATCATGAGACACACTGTAGCGCTGTGTGCTGTGCTGTGTGTGTGGTGTGCGTGTGTGTGCTCCTGTCAGTGCGCTACGTGAGGCATGTAAAGTCAGCTCTTTTATACAGACAAGAGAGAATGCATGGCACATTTACATATTGATATACATATCAGTCAATACTTATCAATCGCGTAATTAACTGGCGCCGGACTTCCTCTCCTTAATCCGGGGATGTATAACAATAGTCATTGTTCTGGTTGTCCCTCTAGGGGCCCTCTGTCCGTATGCAAATTGTTCTGCTTCCAGCCCTAGCTGAATGTGATGGCTGAATATCCATGCAGATTGTGGTGGGTGCCCCCCCCCCCCGAGCACTCAGCAAGGGTTGTGCCCCCCCCCCCTGTCGTTTGGCTCCAGCTCCGGTAGAACTGTCGGAGGGCATGCCAGTCCGTGAGGGGGTCGGGGGAGGGGTAGAAAGGGCAGTGTGTGCCACTCCGAGTTCCAGCACGTTGAACGGCGGTGGATCGTGGGCGCACGGGCTGGTGTGCAGTCGTGTGTAATGCAACCAGACGGCGATCGGACAGCTTTAGGGAGTGAGACACGGGAAAAGCTCTGTGCAGGAGGGGGGGGGAGGGGGTGGGAGTAAGCAAGTGCCGGCCCGGGACGTCAAAGGTGTCTGGGCCACGCAAAAATTGCATGTGGATCCGCGATGGTAAGGAACTTTTCCTGTTAAACGTGGTGGAGATCCACAGCAGCTGTGAAAAAAACATTTTGTCTGACTCCTCCCGTGGCTCAATCAAACCAGGATGTGGGGAAAGCGAGCAGCCAAATTCCCCGAGGATGCGTAGTGGCTGTGACAAACTGAAGCTGTGTGAGGGACTCGGCAGTTTGGCTTTAGGTGCAGGAAGCGGCCCTAAAGTCATCGAGGAAAGCAATCGGCTAAATTCCCGTTGTGTGCCGCGGCTGACAAACCCTTACAAAGTCCTGTGTGCGGGCTGCACGTCCGCTTCAGGTGCGCGAGCAGCCCTGAAGGTTCTTAGAGTGGCGATAGGCCGTTTTTCTCGGGCATGTGCAGCGGCGGAGGCCAATGTATCAGTCTGTGGAGTCGGTTTGTCCCTGGTGCGTGGCGCGCGCCTGGCGCAGTGACCACATAGTTGACAGTTACGCTGTCCTCGTAATCCTGCAGTGTTTGTGCAGGAGGTCCGCTGTCCGGAGTTTAGTCAGAGTCGGGGAGCTCGGTGGAAATCAGCGCAGTTGGCATCGATGATTGTCCCTGTTCAGGCTGCTTCCTTCGTTCGCTCGTGTCATTCATGGTGTGTTTTGATCCAAGCGCTGTGCTCTGGAGCGCGCTCCAGTGAGGATTAAGAGGAGAGCGCAGTGAGAGGGAGCAGACGGCCATTTTCCCTCGTCAGGTCACCGGTGTGGAGGTAAGAGATCAGGCGAGGAGTGCACCGTGACGCATGCTGAGGCTTTCCCAGTCGGGATCATCTCCGGGGTGATCGCCTAGTGTTCCATTCTTCGTCAAGGGTCACCAGTGTGGAGGAAAAAAATAAGTTCAGGCATGACATGGCGAGCTGAAAGGTTTCAGAGTTTTATTCCTCCATCATCATGAGACACACTATAGCGCTGTGTGCTGTGCTGTGTGTGTGGTGTGCGTGTGTGTGCTCCTGTGAGTGCGCTACATGAGGCATGTAAAGTCAGCTCTTTTATACAGACAAGAGAGAATGCATGGCACATTTACATATTGATATACATATCAGTCAATACATGTCAATCGCGTGAGTAACTGGCGCCAAACTTCCTTTCCTTAATCCGGGGATGTATAACAATAGTCATTGTTCGGGTTGTCCCCCTAGGGGCCCTCTGTCCTTGTGCAAATTGTTCTGCTTCCAGCCCTAGCTGAGTGTGATGGCTGAATGTCCATGTAGATTGTGGTGAGTGCCCACAGTGTGAATATTAATTACAGAATACCTAAACATTGAAAATGAATGTGACATCCAGTATTAGCGACTGTTTCAGATCCCTTGTTTATTTGTTTGTCATATCAGTTACTTGTGTGATCTTTTATCGCTTATATTCATAATAGTGTATCTTGCACTTTGGGGAATTGGAGTTGTTCAGTCATCATTCATCATTCAGTTGTTCAGTCATCATTATAATTATTTTAGTTTATATCACTGTTCAGTGATGGAGTTCAGTGTAATATTGAATTTTTTCTGTGCATCGTCAATAAACTCATGCAGTACTATAACAAGACATGTTTACAAATATTTGAGACCCACTGTGGTACATCATTTTATATTTTAGTAATATTTTGTTATTAAAAGGTTTTTTAAAACTTTAATGCTAAGATTGAGGCAGTGCTTATATTGTCGCACTGGGAGATACTGAGGCCAAATAATGATCTGAACTTTGAGGGCGTGACTGACAACGACTGAGCGCCATCGCTCTATTGTAAGCGTTTGTTTTTTATTGATGCAAGAAGATTATTTATTATTATTATTATTATTATTATTATTCCGCCGAAACAATCACATTTTTGACCCTCTAAACGTTAGCCAAAACACATTTTTTTTGCACACACCTCAGACCCAGTGAAAAATTTTGTAAACTGGAAAAAATACGTGTCCCATGCTGAAAATTTATCCAGCGTATGGTTGATGCATCATGGAGCAAAGGTTATAGACTCTTCCCCCCATTGTTTTTTTTTTCGCTTCCTTGTTTTGCACACGGAGCTTACCTGTGGTGCCAGCGATTCAGCTGCTGACCCCCCCCCCCCCACTTCCCCAGCGGCACCTTGTGTTCTCCATGCCGAATTATTCATAAGACCTATGCAATCACAGCAACTTTATGGTATAATTTTTTAAACATTAAATCTTAAGTATTAGCTTTTTCTAGTCAAATTTGTCATGTTTCGCTTCCTTGTTTTGCACACGGAGCACTGTGATGTAGCGTTGTAGTCAAGATCGCACTATCCGAGACCATGTGGAGCGTGTAAAGAATGAGGCATGCTTTAGTTCAGGCGGTTTATTACAGGACTCACACAAGTAGCATAGACAGAATGGCATACAAGTAGGAACTCTTCCCTTAAATAACATGACATCCTTCTAGGCTCTTTTCACACACAAAAGATAATCTCCCCCGACTGTGGTCAGTCCATTCATCACACACAAAAGATGATCTCCCCCGGCTGTGGTCAGTCCATTCATCCTTGACACCT
Organism: Pholidichthys leucotaenia; assembly: GCA_020510985.1. Lineage (NCBI taxonomy): Eukaryota > Metazoa > Chordata > Actinopteri > Cichliformes > Pholidichthyidae > Pholidichthys > Pholidichthys leucotaenia. The sequence continues at coordinate 60,282,903 of CM035844.1, read as the reverse complement.
CCCTGTTATCTTAGATTATTTGTTTATTTGACAGGGACAGTGCAATAAACATAGACAGTTAATCAAATGACAATCAATCTGATGTGTTGCACAAAGAGTGTATAGCTATTAGCTAATTTGCAACTCTTGACCCTGGATGGGCTTTAGAAAGGAGAAACAAGTAAAAAGAAAAAAGGATAAGGAAAAGAAAAAATGAAAACAGAGTGAACAATAACCACATACATCAATGCAAAAAAGATTATAAATACACAATATAAAAACCTGATTCACATTTGCCTATTTCAGGCCTCCCTCCCTTCGTCACTCACTATAAACAAATACATTCATTCCTTCCCTTCATTCACTCTCACCCTGCAGACAATCATTTCATACATGGGTACATTCTTGTTTATTTTTCAGCCAGTTTTTAACCTTTGTAGTGAATGTTTTAAAGTCCGTTATTATTTTAATTTCATTTGGCATTGTGTTCCAGATATGACTGCCCTTTATAGAGAAAGCTGTTTGTCCAAATGTGGTTCTGCGGTGGAATATTTTACAGTTATTGTTAACAGAACTCCTGGTGGCTCTGCTGCTGTCCTGTCTTTGGATGAAACCAGCAAGTGGCTCAGGCGCTGATTTATGGAAACATTTGAAAATTAATTTCAGAAAACAGAGGTCAGTGAAACTCTCAAAACTCAATAGATTGTATTTTTTTTAAAATATAACAGTGATGCCACCTAATGGGCTTTTTGTCCAAGATTTTTAGAGTTTGATTATATAATGAACCTATATGTTTTATTGTGGAAGGGGCTGCTTGAGCCCAGACTGTCAAACAGTATGATATATGAGAAAAAACCATAGAATGCATATACAGTACAGCTGCTTGGTATAGTATGTAATACCTAATTAATTTAAAGCAGTTCAGATTTTTTTTTTTTACTGTTTTAGAAATTTTCTTTATATGAAGATTAAATTTGAATAGAGGATCTAGTACAATGCCAAGGTATTTGAATTCTGTAACTAAACTGATGTCTTGATCATGTACACTACCGTTCAAAAGTTTGGGGTCACTTAGAAATTTCCTTATTTTTGAAAGAAAAGCACTTTTTTCAATGAAGATAACTTTAAACTAATCAGAAATCCACTCTATACATTCCTAATGTGGTAAATGACTATTCTAGCTGCAAATGTCTGGTTTTTGGTGCAATATCTACATAGGTGCATAGAGGCCCATTTCCAGCAACTATCACTCCAGTGTTCTAATGGTACAATGTGTTTGCTCATCGTGTCAGAAGGCTAATGGATGATTAGAAAACCCTTGTGCAATCATGTTAGGTCTGCAATGCTGTAATTGCTGCAAAGGGAGGATTCTTTGACGAAAGCAAAGTTTTAAGGAAAAAATTATTATTTCAAATACAAATCATTATTTCTAACCTTGTCAATGTCTTGACTATATTTTCTATTCATTTTACAACTCATGGTGGTAAATAAGTGTGACTTTTCATGAAAAACAGAAAATAATTATCTGGGTGACCCCAAACTTTTGAACGGTAGTGTATATTAACTTTAAAACGTTGCAGGTTACATTTTTTGATTGAAAAGCACATTGAAACTGTTTTCTGAAGGTTCAGCAATAGATCAGAATCAGAATCAGAATCAGAATCAGAAAAAGATTTATTGCCAAGTACATTAACAGATCACTGATAACATACGAGAGAATTTGACTTGACACAGAAAATGAACCTGCATTTCCAGTGACACGGCTGCATCGGGGACGCGCCTGCCAATAGGATGGTACAGATAAGAAATCATACAATAGGAAGGAGCAAAAAAATCATTGAATTCAGAATATTGACCATAAGTAATCAATATTATGATTACAAAGACAAAAAAAGCCCACGATGCACATTCAAGACCAGAGTCCACAGGACACAAGGAGAGCAGTGAATGTTATCTTGTTGTCAGTTTCTGGGTCAGTGTGGATGTAGTGTTGAAGCAATGTTGTATCAATATGAGCACAAGGACACTTTGGCAGAAGATGTTTTGTCTGGCTGCAGCAATTGTCCTTGGCAATTGTCCCAAGCAGCTACTGTCCAGAGGCCGTGTGCTCAGTGTTTTGAAAAACAAAGACTGGGGATTATCAGGAGGATTTTTGTAAGGGAAATTGAGCCAAATAGACTGAACACAGAGAAAGAACTTTATTTTCTTCTGCAGATTCAGTTCTTAATCCTTCATTGCGAGGGCTTTGAGTCCGTCGTGGATAGACTTAAGCGTAGATGTAATCCACCTTCCGAGACAGTTCTCCATTTGTCGCTATCAAAGTCTCCTCCATTTTTCCAATTTGATGGATGCACCTCGCGTGGCCAGCATTTTGATAGGTTGTATCCATCTTCAGCAATTTGCGGTACACCAGGACAATCCCAGTTCCAATCAGAACGATCCCAGTCACCATTATTACGAAGATATACAAATCTTCAATATCTTCGATAGAGAGATTACTCAGGCACAAGATCCTCCAAACACTTGTCACCCGTAAATAGCCCGCTGGAGCCGTCCCTGCGGGGCAAACAGCTTCCCCCGGAGCACTGTTCCTTGTTGAAAAAAATAGTGTCAATTGCGTTCAAAGCCCAGCTTATCAATTCCATAATTTCATAATAGATGGTTCTGGAAGAGCCACTCTTGGACATCCACCATACTTGTGGACAGTACATCTGCAGCCTGTGCTGGAGTCTTGGCAGCTGTGTAAATAACTGCATCATCTGCATAAAGTTGACATGTTGCAGCTGAGCAGTGTAGCGGCAAGTCATTAATAAAAATGCTGAAAAGTAAAGGACCAAGAATGGACCCCTGTGGGATACCCATACGGTTGTTTAAAAATGAGGATTTATCCTGGTGAACTTTAACACACTGTTCTCTATTCTGGAGATAAGATGCAAACCATTCTAATGTATCTGGAGAGAAGTTAAAAGATACCATTTTGGATAAAAGCAAACTGTGGTTTACAGCATCGAAAGCCTTTTTGAGATCTAGAAAAACAGCCCCTACCACATTACCCCTGTCCAAGGACTGTTTGACATTTTCAATAAGGCAACAATTTGCTGTTTCTGTTGAGTATCCTGGTCTAAAACCAAATTGATGTGGATGAAGAAGTTGACTGTCTTGTAAATAGTCTATCAGCTGTGTAGCTACAACTTTTTCAAGAACCTTAGACAGGACTGGTAAAATAGAGATTGGGTGGTAATTGCATATATCGTCTTTACTGCCTGATTTATAAACTGGTATGACGACAGCTTTTTTCCAACCAGATGGAAATGTACTAGACCTAATGGAGAGATTAATGAGATGAGTCAGTGGTTTGATTAATATTTTGCTGTGCGTTTTGAGAAAGGAAGTGCTCATATTGTAGATATCATTAGTTTTTGAGTTTGACAGTGTTTTAACAATACCAGCAATTAACTCCTCATTTACCTCATCGATGTGAAAAGAATCTGTTGAAAGTATTGATTTTGTGTTGTTGAGCACATTTGGCAGCACAAAGTTTTTTGTTAAGTCTTCCACAGAGTCCACAAAATATGAATTAAATTCATTTGCCAATGTAGCCTTGTCACTGATGGTCTTGCCATTGATTCTGAGTTCCTTTACCCCCTTCTGAACATTTTTTTTATTAGTTAAGTTATTTAAATGCCTCCATAGGGAACTGTTGTTACCCTTTGCATGATCTATCAGTTTATTGTAATAAGATACTTTTGATTTTCGCAGCTCTTGTACCACTTTATTTCTTAAACTTTTGTACATAAGGTGATCATTTTGTAGTTTAGAGGTTAGTGATGTTTGCAATGCAGAGTCTCGCCTCTTCATAAGTTTTCTTATTTCATTATTTAACCATGGTAGGTTAATCTTCTGTTGTCTACTTTTAATTTGCTTTGTAAATTTTTCTATGGACTTTGTAATTGTTGCAGTTATAAAATTACAACAATCATCTACTTCATATATTGACATGAGCTGCTCCCAATTTTGATTCTCTAAGTAATGTTCAAACTCCGCAGTTTTTGATTTGGGAATAATAAAATTTAATTTGTCAATATCGACTCCCCCAAAATACTGTAGTCGCTTTTTAGTAAGTTTTCTGACAGCAAGAACCATGTTATGATCTGAGAGACCAGTTACAAGATTATAGGTTCTGGTTATTCGTTCTAGTTTATTAACAAATACCATGTCAATAAGTGTTCTAGATTGTTTGGTTATCCTGGTGGGTCCTTTGATCATTTGTTGGTAATTAAATTTAGTCATGAGGTTTTTCAGTTTCTGTTTGTCCTTTTTATCAGACCAGTTGATATTAAAGTCACCATAAAATATTGTTTCTCTGCTCCTCTCAAGTTGTTTAACCAGATCATTTAATTCTTTATAAAAAGAAGAATTGTGTGATGGTGGGTTGTACAATACTGCAATGTTGAAATTCATTACCGGTGAGAGACATACATCAACAGCTAAACATTCAAGTGAAGTATTCAAATCAACCAATTGACATTTAAATTTCTCTGATGTAAATTAAAACACCTCCTCCCCTCCCTACCTGCTTGTCTTTTCTAAAACACTGATAACCCACAATATCGATCATATTAGTGTCTGTATTAGTGTCATATTACTAGGGCATCTAGAAACTTCTCACACACAAAAGGTTAACTTCACGTCCCTTGTTCCTGTCTAAGGTGGTAAACCATTATGCACTCCCCAGGTTGCCACACCACCACCCCCAGCAACTTAGATAGGACAAAAAGGTAACAGTCCACATGCTGTGATAGAACCATTAACATCAGTCCACATGCTGTGATAGAACCATTAACATCAGTCCACATGCTGTAGAACCATTAACATCAGTCCGCATGTTGCTTGGGCTTCAGTCTTCTTCCGTATCTGCTGCAGCCAGGATTCGCTGCCTCCGTGGCGCTGCCATGCTGGGGGGCTGATGTCTGGGGGTGAAAACTTTTTGACTGTCCGTGTGGGTGCTCTGGAGAATCTTCTCTGGGAAGCGCCCCGTGGGGGTCTTCCACGCCGAGGGGCCCTCGCCAACAGCACTTGCCCGTCAGCCACAATGAAAGCAGGTTTGAGTCTGTCTATGCCAATTTTTTTCCCTCCTACCCCCCAAATCTAGCAAAAAATGCTTATCCCCTGTTTCCAGCACTCTAAACAGTCCATCATAAGGTGGGTGCAGTGGGGGGTGGTGGGCGTCGTGTCTGACAAACACGAACTCTGCGTTTTTCAAAGCTTTAGGCACAAAAACGCGCGGAAAACTGTGGTGGGCAGGGCCCGGTAGTGTGCTTGAGTCTATGCAACGCTGCAGCAGCTGAGACGGGGAGCTGCCCGGCCCAGGATTATCTGGCAGAAACTCCCCAGGCAGCCGGAGTGGTTGTGCAAAAACGAGTTCTGCTGGGGAAGCTTCCAGATCCTCTTTAGGCGCAGAACGTAACCCCAATAAAACCCATGGTAGCCTGTCTACCCAATTTGCATCCGTCAGTGAAGCCCTCAGAGCCGCTTTTAACGACCTATGAAAACGTTCGCATAACCCATTTGCCTGCGGGTTGTACGCGGTTGTGCGGTGAATTGAGACACCTAGGCTGCAGGCCATGGTTGACCAGAGTTCAGAAACAAATTGAGAGCCTCTGTCGGACGTAATGTCCGACGGAACTCCAAAACGCGCCACCCATGCTGTTAAAAACGCGCGTGCCACCTCCTCGGCCGGGGTTGCCGCCAGCGGAACCGCTTCTGGCCAGCGCGTGGTGCGGTCCACCATTGTCAGGAGATGCGTGTACCCCTGTGATAGCGGAAGGGGGCCTACGAGGTCCACGTGGACATGGTCAAACCTCTTAGCCGGGATGCGAAACGGCTCCAAAGGAGCCTTCGTGTGTCTGTGAACCTTGGCTCGTTGGCACGCCACGCAGGCTGCCGCCCACTCTTTCACTTGTTTGCGAAGGCCCGGCCACACATATTTCTCTCCTACCATTTTGACCGACGCGCGCACCCCTGGGTGTGCCAAAGAGTGAACCAACTCAAACATGCGGCGGTGCCACGCGGCCGGAACCACAGACCATGGGCGACCCGTGGAGACGTCTCAGATTAAGGGGGGAATGCCATTAAGCAGCGTCCTCTTCTCCAGCCTTAACCCTGTTGGTCCAGACTGGAGCGCGCGCACGTCCGCATCACTAGCATGCTCCGCGGCCATGGCTGCGTAATCCAAACCTACACAGACCGGGGCCACAACGGTGCGCGAGAGGCAGTCTGCCACTACATTCAGTTTGCCCGACACATGCTGAATATCGGTAGTAAACTCTGAGATCGCAGCCAGCTGCCTCTGCTGCCTCTGCTGCCGGCCTGACCAAGGTTCTGAAACTTTGGCCATCGCGAATGTTAGTGGCTTATGGTCAACGAACGCAGTAAAATTGCGCCCTTCCAGCCAGAACTGGAAATGGCGAATGGCCAGGTGGAGAGCCAGCAACTCTCTGTCGAACGCGTTGTATTTACATTCATTGTCGCGCAAGGTTCTGCTGAAAAAGGCAAGCGGCTGCCAAGCCCCGGCGACGCGCTGCTCCACGACCGCCCCTATGGCCACATCTGAGGCGTCAGTGGTGAGGGCTATGCGGGCCTTTGGGTCTGGATGTGCCAACAATGCGGCGTTTGCCAGGGCTGCTTTAACTTCCGAGAACACCTGCTCTCGTTCCGGGGTCCATTCGACCTTATTCGCGGGTTTCTGTTTTTTGAGTGCAGTGTACAATGGCTGCATGAGCTGCGCTGCGCGTTGAAGGAAATGGTTATAAAAGTTCACCATTCCCAAAAATTCTTGTAGCGCCCTGACCGTTTGTGGTCGGGGAAAATCTGTCACTGCGCGCACTTTGTCAGGCAGCGGAACCGCTCCTTCGGGAGAGACGCGGTGCCCTAAAAAATCAATCCCCGTCACCCCGAACTGACATTTCGCCGGGTTGATTATCAAACCGTGTTCTTCCAACCTACGGAAAACTGTTGTGAGGTGGGTTTCGTGTTCGTCTTCGGACATGCTGGCTACCAAGATATCGTCCAGGTAGACGAACACGAAAGGGAGATCGCGCAGCACTGCATCCATCATGCGTTGGAACGTCTGTGCTGCCCCTTTAAGCCCAAACGGCATGCGCAAGAACTCAAATAAACCAAACGGAGTTATTACCGCTGTTTTGGGTATGTCCTCAGCGCGCACTGGGACTTGGTGGTAACCACGGACCAAATCTATCTTAGAAAAAATGCGCGCTCCCGCGAGGTGAGCAATAAAATCCTGAATGTGGGGAATTGGGTAGCGGTCATGCGCTGTAGCGTTGTTTAACCTGCAGAAATCGCTGCAAGGTCGCCACGAACCTTCAGCTTTAGGAACCATGTGTAGCGAGGAAGCCCATGGGCTGTTTGAGCGCCTGATGATGCCTAACCTCTCTAGGTTAGCAAACTCCTCGCGTGCTATTGCCAGCTTAGCTGCATCCAAACGCCGAGGTCTTGCAAAAACGGGCGCCCCGGTGGTGGTGATAAAATGCTCCACCCCATGTTTAGCGATAGCTGCTGAAAACGTCGGGACTGTGAGTGCTGGGAACTGAGCGAGCAGTGTGTGGAACTTACCGCATGCTGCTGTGACGTTGGCTTGTGCTGTTGGCCGGGTCACTCGAGCTATACAGAGGAGAGAGTCAAAAGACAGTGCATTAACCAGGCGCCTGTTAGCCATATCTACCAACAACCCATGTGCACATAGAAAATCAGCCCCCAGTATATGGTAATCCAATGCTGCTACAACAAAAGTCCATTCAAATGTACGACCGTGTAGAGACAAGAACAGAGTCCTCTCACCAAAGGTCTTAATGTCTGAGCCGTTTGCTGCTGCCATCTCGGGGCCGCTGGCTCCTGCCAGCCGGTCAGCGTAGGTCGACCGGATGAAACTCCTCTGTGCGCCGGTGTCCACGAGGAAATGCCTCCCCGAGTGTGCGTCCTTCAAATAGAGCAGCTTGTTCTCCTCCCCGAGGGTCGCGGCTGCAACCGACCCCCTGGTCATGGCGTTTCCCGAGCGCTTGAACTGGCACGGTGGTATACATTTGTGTGCCCTCTCTGCAAAGCAGCGATGGTAGAAGCAAAGCGTGTCACCTCCACGTTCCTTGGTCCCCGCTGATGCTGCCGTTGGTGGTTCTGCTGCT